>RXID01010959.1:0-282897 GCA_005019695.1 Trichopus zeylanicus subsp. travancoricus | reverse complement strand
TTTTCTTAATGTAGACATTGAGGAAACAATTTATATGTTACAACCGGAGGGGTTGGATTCCAACGAATCTAGCCAATTGGTTTGTAAACTTAAGAAATCCATCTATGGGCTTAAGCAAGCTTCCTGTCAATGGTATCGAAAGTTTCATCAGGTTGTTCTCTCATTTGGGTTTAAAGTGAACCCTGTTGAATATTGTGTATACCATAAGTTCAGTGGGAGTAGATTTGTTTTCTTAATCTTATATGTGGATGATATTTTGCTTGCTAGTAGTGATGTAAAACTGCTTCGAGAAACCAAGAAATTTCTTTCGGAACAATTTAAAATGAAAGATCTTGGTGAATCATCCTTCGTATTAGGGATCCAAATTCATCGTGATCGTTCACGAGGAGTTTTAGGATTATCACAGAAGGGTTACATCGAAAGTCTATTAAAACGATTTAGCATGCAAAATTGCAAGCCACATGATACCCCCGTATCTAAAGGAGATAAATTTAGTTTGAACCAGTGTCCCAAAACTGATATTGATTCCAAGTTTATGGAAAATATTCCTTACGCATCAGTGGTAGGGAGCTTTATGTATGCGCAGGTTTGCACTCGTCCGGACCTCGCATATATTGTTGGAATGCTTGGTAGATATCAAGCTAATCCAGGAAGATAACATTGGGTAGCAGCCAAAAGAGTCTTCAGATACTTACAAAGTACAAAGGATTTAATGCTCACATATGGGAAGTCGGATAGACTTGACATCATTGGGTTTTCTGATTCCGATTTTGCTGGATGCCAAGACAGTCGTAAATCGACATCTGACTATCTTTTTCTGCTAGCTGGAGGTGCAGTTTCATGGAAGAGTGCCAAACAAACACTCGTTGCATCTTCCACTATGGAGGCTGAATTTGTAGCTTGTCATGAGGCATCTAATCAAGATATGTGGCTGCGAAACTTTGTTTCAGGACTGCAAATAGTTAATGGTATTGAAAGGCCACTTAAGTTGTACTGTGACAGTAGAGCAGTAGTCTTGTACTCAAATAACAACAGGAGCTCTTCAAAATCTAAGCATATAGATATTAAGTTCCTTGTTGTGAATGAAAGAATTCAGAGTGGGTTAATTAGTATTGAGCATGTAGGAACAAACTCTATGATTGCAGATCCGCTCACTAAGGCATTAGCACCCAAGGCCTTTCATGATCATGTTACAAATATGGGTGTTGTTGCATTTGATGCCATTTGATTTAGTGGGACTTTGTGTTTTTATTTATGCTTGATACTGTACTTAATGTCATGACATTATTTAGTTATTTTCAGTTTTCATTGTTTACTCTGAATTTTGATGTCATTTGGTTAAAGTTGGACCAGTTGGAAATAGGCATGTGCGGATCACATTACATGTAATTTTTATGCTACACATCCACACTTGATTTATGTCATTTAGTTAAATTGATGCATGAGATTAATGTGGGTTTAGTTGCAAACAATAGCAACGACTGCCTCTTTAGTCCTTGTGTTAGTGAGACTAATGGACGGAATCGGTTTAGATGACTTTTCTAGTTGTGTACACATTAAAGATGTAGAGATGTATATGCAATATAAGTTATATGTACATGGTTATATATAGTCCAAGTGGGAGATTGTTAGAATTTGGACTATAAATCATGTACATTTATGCATAAGGACATATAGACGTACATGTATTGCATGAAATTATTGTGTATATATTTCTATTATATGGTATAAGGACCCAATTGAGGTGATCTATTTAATTTAGGATCTTTGTCATCTAAAATATAAGTGTGGTGGCTAAATTGTGAATGTGTAGAATTCCTGGGGTTTAATTGTTAATTATTGATGTACTAATTAACAATTAACCCATTAAGATTTATGGGTGTGGTCCCTGTGGAATTTGATATAAAAAGGAAAAGAAACCCTAGATCCATCGTGGGGAAAATTCCAAACAGTCAGAAGACCTCCTCCCAAAACCCTAACCCCAAATTTTCCTTTTGCGCCGCCGTGATGCCGCCGAAGTTTGATCCCAGCCAGGTCGTAGACGTCGGAGCTCTGGGTGATTCGGCCCCCGGCGATCAACTCCGGCGCCATGTACCCTCTCGTCCCCTGAATCCGCATCCTACGGCTGTCGGACCTCCCGAGCCTCGCTCTGGGCGAGGATGCTTCTGCGGATTCTTCTGCGATCTCGCCGGAGAGGGCCGCGGCGCCGAAGTGGCAGATCCTCCCCTCGAGTCCGGCGCCGGCGCTAGGGTTCCGACGAGTTCGAGAGGCCGCCGTCATCGGATCTCCGGAGAGGCCGCTGCGCTGCCACGCCATCACGCCGTCCGGCCTCCTCGCGCCTCCGGTCGTCGTCACCCCGAGCCGACGGGCCGAAGCAGGCGCCGCCGCAGCCCGAGCAGCCTGCGCACGACGGCTGCCGCACGACGCCGAGCCGTAGGGTCCGGTGCTGTCTGCGCACGACGCCTGCGCACAGCTGCGACGCACGCCGCCGTCTCCGCTGCCGGTCGCCGGAGCACCGCACGCTGCCGTCTCCGCTGCCGGTCGCCGGAGCGCAGTGGGCTTGATTGGGGGTCAGTCTTATCCCAATGGAATCAGGTATGCTTCCGTGATCTTTATTTTTCTCAATGATCCGACATGAATATTCCTGGATTGTTTTAACATACATTTACTGAATTTCTTACTTTTAGAACCTACAAGAAATTTTGATGACAAATCGCTTGGAATGGTTGTGTACACGGAGGAAGAAGCATCTAATTTGTAAAACAATCATGCCTTCAGAATTGGTTTTAGTGTCGGAAAGGAAAGGTATACATATTGTCAAGCACAAACACCATTAGCCAACGTGCATTTCTTTGTTGGGAGGTGATGTGCCATAGACGGTATAGCGAAGGTTGAGTCACTTCATTAAGAACCCGAGTCAAAAAATGCACGTTGAGCCAAATTCTTTATTTCGGTTTTATAGTCGGATCACATATTTTACAAAGAATTATTTTGAATAATACATTTCAACTAACTATTCTTCTCATTGATAAAAAGATCAAATTAAATTACAATAATTCATTCGAACTTTTATAACTTGACTGTATAATAAGATGATAATCACATTTTTTGTCATTCTCTGTTTCATCTCAAGCTATAAGACAAAGGGAAATAATCTATTGATACATAGTTTAGGGTTAAATGCCTATATTAAATTATGGAGGGTAGAGGCATGTATAAACTTCACAATCAATAATCATGAAATTTTCTTATCTTCCCTTCAGTATATCTCCACATGCTTAACTTCTTCTACTAAGTATCAGAGCATCTTTCGTTAAGATAACCCTTGGCAGAAAAGTTTTTCTCTATTTTACAGGGCTACAATTCCTTAACAAAGATTTAGAGAGTTATTCGGTTGTAGTGCAATGTCAACGCACTCCCAAAACCCTTCTCTATATCTGTTGATGTCAAAACAAGTTTCATTGAGATTTGACTCAAGGCTTCTTCAGTGAGATATGGCCTAGATATTGATGGACTCACTCTTGCATGACTAGAGGTTGGAGTCCAATGTTGTAAGTCATCCACCTAAATCCTCTAGTGGCATTGCAGGAGACGCACCTACAAAGATATCTCCATATGCTACAACTGCTAGTGAATAACCTAGAGGAGGCTTCTTGCCCATGGTTCAACCTCTAGACCAAGCTAGATTGTCCACCAAAGTTGCTGGGTTTGCTCAGGTTACCTAGCAAGACTTGGTACCTCAAGCTGAATTCAACCAACTCATGGTTGAGATGAGCAACATATGCCAAATCTTCCAAAACCAAAAATGTTTGTTGGATGTACTTATGATGTCTCGGTAGTCACATCAACTAGTAGGTCACATTAGCAACTGCTAGAGTCCGATTAAAGACCAAGGAGAGTTACTTGATGGCCAAGCTATAGGAAGTGCTAAAGAGCCTTAAAGCTGAGGTACAACATCCCAAGGAGAGAGACCCCTTAGGAATCAAGCCTCACAAAACTCAAACTAAGGGGTACGAAAACATGAGCAAGAAAAGCAAATAAGTAATTAAGTTGCCCAAATGATCGCTCACACATGTACGAACAAAATTATCAGCCTATTGAACCTTCAGTGTGGACATGAAAACTGATACTTGACCCTAAACAAATTAAGAAGATTCTTGAAATAGTGGAGCAACAGCTCCATGGAACTGCCAAAACTCTAGGAAATGTGGAGGGTGGAATGAGCATCCTAGCACCATCTATCTTAGTTATTTTGAGAATGGATGTTTCGCGTAAATTTTCTAGTTAGTCTGATGTTCCCTCCATGACTGCAATAGCTAGTTCATGATAGTGGCCTCTAATTTATGCTATTAAGCATCAGTGCAAACTCAATTATGAAAAGTTGAGATGATTGATCCACTGTTCAAGTCAACAAAGAAAAATGATACGGTCATAACTACTTATTGATTTATACACAAGTTTTGCGAAGAAAAAAAATTAGAACATATCATTATATTCTAGGAAGTAGTTATCGAATTGCAATTCAATCAAGATTTGAATATCAAACTGGATCAAGTCATGCTCGAATTGAAATCGAGTTTGGAATATTGAATTGAATGCAAGTTGGATTAAACCAAACTCAAATCCGAACCAAAATAAGTTTGAATAGAACAAAATAGGTTAAATTGAGTCCTACTAGATGCACTATAAAAGTCTTTGTCAGCACTCCAAGTCTTTATCCAACTCTGCAAATAATGGGTAAAAACACTTTAAACTAATAAAGTTATCGCTTACGCCTTATTGACTATGAAAATACTTCAAATTAATGAAGTTATCATTTATGCCTCATTAACTATGAAAATATCCAAACTCATGAAATTATCACTTATGCCTTATTAGTTATGAGAATACTTTAAATTCATGAAATTATAGTTTATGTCTCATTAACTATGGAAACACTTTAAACTCACGAACTTATTGCTAATGCTTCATTGGCTATGTAACTTCAAACTCATGAAGTTATCACTAACATCTCATTGATTATGAAAAAACTTCGAACTCATAAAGTTATCGCTTACACTTCATTGGTTATGAAAATACTTCAAACTCATAAATTTATCGTTTATGTCCCACTGACTATAGAAATATTTCAAATTCATAAAGTTATCACCTATGCTTCATTGGCTATGAAAATACTTTGAACTCATCGCTTACGCCTTATTAGCTATGAAAATATTTTAAACTTTTGAAGCTATTATGTACACCCCACGAATTATGGAATACTTCAAACTCAAAGAAGTTAACACCTAAACCTCACGGGCTATAGAGTTAACACCTAAACCTCATGGAGACTAGCATCACCAGGTTGGAAGCCTTATAATGACACATAAACACCCTCCAACACAGGTTAGCACATCAAAGACCAACACACTAGCATGTCACCTGAGTTGCCGTTATGCTAGAGCGGCTTCCATCCAGCTTGACACAAGGGTTCATTCCCAGAGCGCCCTCCACTCAGCTAAGCACCCAAACTTGTTGCCCACGAATCTACATTTAATGAAGGTATAGGTTGCTCTCACTAGAAAATTAATAGCAGAATCATGATGAACACTCTTTGACAGCTTATGACCAAAGTTGTGCCACTTTCCATTAATGAGGATGGCAACAAGGAAGGCTAACCTACAATCATGCCAAATCTTGGCCACTGAGAAGATCTCAGAGGTCACTTCCAAGCTCACCTACCATCAGACTATACATACTCTTAGCAATGATATAGATAAAAGAATTGCAGCTACCCTCCCCTAACAAATTATTACATGTGAAGCAGGAGGAAGATTAGTGGTATGGTGTTAAACCGATGTCTTCTTGTACCTAGTTTGGCATCAACATCAATGATGAGTGAACTCCAACCCAACAAGCTATTCTACTGCTTAGCAAAGAAACATGTTGTGAACATCCCCAACTTCATGTGCAAGGCCCAAAATTACATTAGTGCTGAAGACATCATGGTGACTACAAGGGAGGCTAACCTTGTCTAATGGCCAATTCAACAAGATAAAGTTGAACCTAGAGCGCCAAAGCCCAAATGCCCTAGAATAGAGCCACAGTGAGCCTTATGATTACATAGGTGTCTATTAAAAAAAACCCAAATTTGGGAAAAAAAAAGAAGAAGACAACTGTGCATGTTTATGTAAGAATTCAATTAAATAACAAAATCCTAACCCATGAAGGAGCTCTACACTACATTGGCTAATTGGTTGACATATGGAAGGGGCTTAGTCACTAATAGCCTTGGGGAGTGAACATTCCTATGGCCCTTAGCCTTGTCAACACTGGCTAAGTGAATTGGGACACCAGAATAAGAAGAACATATAAACAAAGCTAAAAGTTAGAAAATTGAGTAAACTCTCTATAACTTTATCATCAACAACTAGAAGATTTCGGATCAACATTTGCAACAAAGTTTTGGAACCATGAGGCAACTATCAAAGACAAGTTATATAGAAAGTGTTGCCAGTAGGCAACACTAATATCTTCCCACCCTACACATGTAGAGGGTGGAGTCATCAACAAATGTCATTAGAAAAAATGCAGGCCAAGTTTCTACCATTTGGACATCAGGATTGAACTATAGGTCAGATAAAATCTAGCTAAAAGGGGTGATGGCTTAGATCTCTCAAAATATACCTTGGGATCTTGATACCAATTGAGAGAGAATGAAAATTTCAAAAATAAAACTGCCCAACTACTCACCAAGCAACAAGATTGCCAAAACTAGACACCAATTCAAACATCCATTCTACTAAAGACCTACAGCCTAAGGTAATGATTTGAGATTCATGCCTATCTCCTTTGTACACTAAAATATGCATTAGATGGGCTTGGGGGTAAATGATGTGCACATGGGCACCAAGGTGGCCGTATCTAAGGATCCATGCTTTAGATCCACACCAGCATGGCCGTACAAAGATTCAGTGGTTGCATAACTTCCCTTGGGGCTGTGCGTTTGGATTGATTTTGGTTAAAAATAAATTTAATCTAAATTTAGTCAGAATAGAGGCTTGAATATCATTGAACTATAGCTCAATCATGAATCTTAATTGGAGTTAAATTGTGGTTAAATATGACCAAAAATTGAGCTTGATTTAGATCCAAATTTTGATCAAGCTAAATTTAGTTCTAGTGGGATGAATGGATAAGATATTTGGATCAAAATTGGACCTAAAATTTATGAAAAATCTATGCTAAAATAAAACATATAAAATCTTTATAAATAAGACTTTCAACTAAATAAATTCTTAGAAAAATTTCCTATCTGGATTTTCTTTACGAATAAGTTTCCTAGAGAAAATTTCTTGCGAAAAAATCTACAAAAGTCTTGAAATTACAAATTAGCCTCTGTAAAATATTAGATTTGCTAATAAATCCCAGAAAGATTGATAATTATAATTTAAATTTTATAAAATTTAGAGTTTGCAAATAAACTCCTCAAAAATTTCATATTCACAAGTAAACCCAAAAATTGTTGTTTTTTACAAATAAGTTCCTCAAAGATTTTTATTTATAAATAAGTCTAAATTTTATATTTTTGTAAATAAAATCTTGCAAAAAGGGACATTGAGAGTTTCAAAACTTTATGAATAATTTATTTTTACGAAAAGACTCCTAAAACTTATAAAATTATAATTTGGTTAAAATTTTTCAAAAAAATTGTAACTAACTACTTTGCAAATTTGTCATTGTAAGTGAGTACATTTTTCAAAATTTCTCATTTATAGCAAATAAACCATCCTTATCTAGTCCAAAATGAATTCATATCCAATAGACTGCATCCACATCCATGATATAAAATTCAAAATAAAAGAGGTTAAGATACAATTCAACCCAAACTCTTAAAGTCCTTGAAGTACCTTGTAAAGTTCAAAAAAGAGGAGAAGAAGATCATCAAAAACTAGAAATTTGAAGGAGGGAAAATTTAGTTGGGAAGAAGCGACGAGAACAAGTAATCTCCACCTTTTTTGGTTCTTTTTTTGCTCACTGTTTTCTTCCCTCTCTTTGCCTTTCTTCCTCCCTTGAGGGTGTTTTAGCCTCGTCTTGCATTTTTGCTACCTCATCCACCCTAGTCATGGTTGCACCATTGTTGCGTGCCCACTTCCGACTACGAAGCCCTAACTCCAACTGACTCTCATCACTATCCCAGGAGGCCAACTAGCATCAACGTAGCTAACTTGCATTGATTCTAGTACCTTGGGTGTAGTTGACCAAAGCTTTGGCAACCTCACTCATGTCCACCACTTCACCTCATTGACAGTGATGCTTGTCACTGTTTGTCATTCACCTATTGAACCAAATTAGGTTGGGTCAGCCCTGTTATGTATCACATCCCAACCATTGAGCCCCGAGCCAACCTCTTCTCCCTATGCAGCTCAAATTGAATTCAAATTGAATTCAATTGAGTTAAACTAAGTTCAAATTAAATTCTAACTAGATCGAATCAAGTTCAAACAGACCATAATTGGGTTTAATGAAATTCAAACTGAACCCTAATTGGTCAAATTAAGTTTGAACCAAACCTAAATTGGGTCAAACAAAGTTCAAACCATATTCTAATTGGATCAAATAAGGTCAAACCTGAACTAGAATAAGGTTAGACTTAAACCAAAAGCAGATCGAAGCTAAATAAGAATCAGGCTGAATTTGAACTTGAACTATGATGTGTCGAACCCAAACTATCAAGGTTTGAAACCAAACCCAATATAGGTTCAACACGCTTCGAATCCAAACCCAATAGAGGTCCAACATAGTTCGAACTGAAAATCCAATAAGGGATCAAATCCAAATCCATTAAAAATCCAACATGGGTCAAACTCAAACCCATTAAGGGATCAAACTCGAATTGAGTAAGGAATCAAACCTAAACCCAATCATGATCCATTAAGGATTTGGTCCAAGTTTGGTTAAGGATCTAATAAGAACCTAATTAGGGTTGGATCCAAGATCCACTATGGATCTAATAAGAACCCAATAAGGATTGAGTCCAAGATCTATTAAGGGTCTATTAAGAACCTAATAAGGGTTAGACCTAAGATCCATCAAGATCCAATAAGAACCCAATATCAGTTGGATACAAGATCTATTAAGGACCAAGTTTGAGGATCGATGGAAATTCAACTTAAGGTCAAACATCGCCCAAATCAAATTAAATCAAATTAAACTTAATTGAAATTATGTTTTGAACATTGAATTGAATTAAGTTAGACTAGGTCAAAATCAAGTTCTAAATATTGAATTGAATCAAATCAAACTTAATCGAAATTAATTTTTGAATATTGAATTGAATTAAATTAAACTTGATCAAAATAATATTTTGAACATTGTATTGAGTCAAATTAGAATTGATAAAAATCAAGTTTTGAACATTGAATCGAACCAAATCAGACTTGAATGAAAACAAGTTTTGAATATCGAATTAAATTAAATTAGACTTAATCAAAAATAAGTTCTAAACATCAAATCGAATCAAATTAGACTCGATAAAAAAAAATAAGTTTTGAACATTGAATTTAATCATATTAGAGTTGATCAAAATCAATTCTGAATATTGACCTAAATCAAAATAGACTTGATTGAAATCAAGGTTTGAACATCGAATTGAATTAAATTAAACTTTACAAAAATCAAGTTCTACATAGCAAATTGAATTAAATTAGACTTGACTAGAATCAATTTTTGAACTTCAAATTGAATTAAATCATACTTAAACTGAAGCCTATTTGACATGATTTTTGCTATAATCAAATTTGATTTAAATATGATAAAAATTAAAATTTGTATGCCATAAAATTATGACTTAAGTATAGGTCTTAATTGGACCCGAATCGTAGCTGAGTTTGATTAAAATTTAAGCTTAATTCAAACCTAAATAATTGAGAAATTCAAGTTCAAGCTAAGATTAATCTAAGTGGCTAAGTAGGCCAGATATTTGGATCAAAATTGAAATAAAATATATCCAAAATATGAACTAAAATAAAAAATATAAAAATTTTATAAATAGGTCACTGGATCGAATAAATTTTTAGAAAAAGATCCTTAGTTAGATTTTTTCTACAAATAGATTCCTAAGATAAGATTTTTATGAAAAAATCTAATGAAACCCTAAAATTATAAATTGGCCTTTGCAATTTTTAGGGTTTGCAAATAAACCCTTGAAACTTTTGTATATACAAATAAACTCCTAAAATCCCAATTTTTCGTAAATAAGTTCCTTGAAAAATTTTTATTTGAGAATAAATGCAAATTTTGTCCAAAAAAGATCCTGAAAATTTCAAATTTTTAAATAAGTCTTTTCTATAAAAAGGCTCCTGAAATTTATAGAATTACAATTTGATCCAATTTTTTTTAAAAAAATTGCAACTATACTCTTATAAATTTAATATCAAAGATGAATATAACTTTCAAATGATTATCATTCACATCAAATAAACTTATCCATATCCATCCACAGGCTTATCTAATTTCAAACAAACACATCCACAACTATTCAATGCAAACAAAACTCATCAAAAATAAATAAGTGAGATTCTTGATTTAAATTTGAGTAAGATTCATTCCAAACCAACTTGATCTCTCTAGACCCTTATAAACTTGTTAACATAAAAAAAAAGAGAGAGATAAGTAGAAACATGAAGAAGGAGAGGATCAAGAAACTATCATCAAAGAAAGATCAAAGAATCAAAAGGAAAGCGAAGGAGGTAAAGCTAAAATTTCCAAAACTTATCTTTGTTCTCCGTCCTTTCTCTTCTATGAGTCTCTCTTTCTCTTGCCTCTCTTCCTTCTCCTCCATGGGAGTTTTGAGCACCATCTCATTGGAATCCTACCATGCGTAGCAAGCCTTTTGATCTCACCAAAAGTGCATCATCGGAGAGAAAGTCATGTCAGCCCCAACTTTGCTCTATCCGACTGTCGCGTTCCACCTTCAGCTCCTTCACTGTCTCAGTCCTACCCATGCCCGCAACCAATCTGGCTTCATTCCACCACCAGCTTGTGCTACTTGTTGGCTCGACTTGCGCTTGAGCTTCACCCACCACCTGTGTCAGCTGGTTGTCTCTCCCCATGCATGTGTAGGGTGTCGCACCCCTCCATCAGCTCCCTACCATGCTAGCATTCTCCGTGGCCAGCCTTGAGCCCCGCACTAGGTTCCACATCTCTGTTCAAGGACTAGCACTACCTCTCACCGACCAGGTCATCACCTCTACACTAGCGCCGTTGCCTTTGTTGCTCCAGAATGCATTGCCACTTTCCCAGCAACTAGTACCACTCCCTCACTTGCATGCTCCTATGCTGGCTTTGTAGCTTCTCGGTGGCCTCTGCCACCACCTCGTCGTAGACCAAGACTAGATGTAGCTAGATCTGACAGGAAGAAGCCTGGGCCACTATGGCTCGGTAGCGCTCGGGTAAAAAGAAGAGAAGGAGGGCATGAGAGAAAAGAAGAATAAGAGGAGGAGAGAGAAAATAAAAAATTTTAAAAAAATTCTTGGCAAAAAAGGCCATAGTTTTCGTGTCATCACTACCACAGCCGTTCGCAGCCTTTGGCACATCAATGATATTCATTGCTACTATGGTCATCTGCAACTTTGCATATCAACAGGCCTCCACCACTATGGCCACCCACGGCCTTTGACATATTAAAGATTTTCATCACTACTGCTACCACTTATGGCTTTGTCCACTTAGCCAGCCTCTAGGTTTATACTCAGTCAATCTTCAAGTTCTCACTTATTCAACTTTTAGACTCACACTCAGTTAGCTTTTGGGCTTATATCCAAGCTAGCCTTTGGATTGTATCCAATCAGTCTTCTTTCTCATACTCAATCAACTTTTGGGCTTACACTTAGTCAGTCTTCGAGCTCTCACTTAGCTAGTGTTCAGACTCACATTCTAAGTCAGTCTTTCAGCTAGCACTCAATCAATCTTTGGGTAGCACTTAGCCAATCTTCAAGTTTGCACTAAGCCAGTTTTTGGGGTCCTATCTAAGCCAATTTTTGGGCTCAAACTTAGCCAGCTTTAAGGTTTGCACTCAGCCAGCCTTTGGGCTCGTACTCAGTCAGTTTTTGCGCATACACTCAGCTAGTCTTCGGGCTCGTACTAAGCTAATATTCAAGCTCACATCAAAGCCAACTTTCAGGCTCACACTCAGCCAATTCTTAGGCTCGTGCCTCTAAGCCAATGAATAAGCTCGCACACAAGTTAGCTCTTAGGCTTGCATATCTAAAGCCAACGTATAGGCTTACATTCAACCCAGCCTTCGGGTTTGCTCTCAGCCAACCTTTGGGCTCATACTCAGTCAGCTTTTGGGCATGCACTCAACTAGCCTTCAAATTCATACTAAGCTAACCTTTGGGCTCACATCCAAACTAACCTTCGGGCTCACGCCCAGCCAGTTCTTGGGTTCGTGCCTCTAAGCAAATGTATAGTCAGACTTAAACCAGCCCTTAGGCTTGCAATAGGCTTGCCCAAAGTTCTCATAACAATCCAAGAGCTCTCAATTCAAATTAATCAATATAAAATGACTCAATCACATTGAACTCGGTTAGAACAAATGAGAACAACTAAATTAACTCATATGGCCCACCAAATGGATCTAAAATTAATCAAATTGAACTAGACCCAAAACTCAAATTGAACTAGACCCAAAATCCAAATTGAGTTAATTTAAATCAAATTAGCTCAGACTCTACCCTGATCAAATTCAAGTTGGGTTAATTCAAAATCAAGTCATGATCAAATCAAACCCAATTTAATTCGAACTAAGCTTGAATCAAATACTAATTGAGTTAAATCAAGTTTAAACTGAAAGTTAAGTGGGTCAAATCAAATCCAAAGTCAAATAAGAATTAGGTCAAATCTGAACTGAAACCAATTTGAACAAAAAATCAACTTGAACTTGGACAAAAGACCATTAAGATGCAAACCCAAATCCAATAAGAGTCTAACACAAGATCAAACTCAATCTAAATTGAATAAATTAGCTTGAGATAAAATCAAGTTTTGAACATTAAACTGAATCAAATCAGACTCGGATCAAAATCAATATTACTCCTACTAGAGTCAATGGTCAGCATTTGAGAAATATTCTTCTGAAAATTAATGCTGAGCTTGGTGGATTGAATTTTTCATTGCAAATTAAATATTCACTGTCTATTCCAACAATGATTTTGGGGATGGATATTTTACATAGTTCCCCTAATTATGCTATAAAACATCAATGAGAACCCAATCACCAAAGGTTCTGAGAAGAGAAAATTGGAATATATCTTAAGAAAATATTAGTGAATTGCAATTCAATTAAGTTTTGAATATTGAAGTAAATCAAATCAGATTTAAACCAAAGTTAAGTCTAAACTTCAAATTGAACCGAATCGAAGTCAACCAAAATTATATCAGGGCTACTCAACAACAAGCTCAATGCCATTGATGACACCTTGAATTTAATCAACAATAAGCTAGGAAAGATCACGATTGTCAAATCAAAGAAGATTGGTACAAACCAAGATCACTAACCATTTTCAGCTAAACAAAGGCAAACTTGAACATACTTAGCTAGTTAGTTATATGTTTTATTCAAATGAAATTATCACCTATGTCTCATTGGTTATGGAAATGCTTCGAACTATAAATTATTTTCAACGCCTTATTGTCTAATAGAAACACTTCAAACTATGCAAATCAAACTAAAGATAGGTTTGAACTCATTTAATCAGTCAGTCAAGTGTCGTGTTCAAAGAAAGTTATTGCCTACATTCATTGATTATGGAAACACTTCAAAAATAAAAAAAATTATTGCCTACACTTTATTGGTTATGAAAATACTTTGAAAATCAATAACGTTATCATTTATACCTTATTGGCTACAGAAGCACTTCGAATTATGAAATTATCGCTAACACCCTATTGCTAATGGAAATACTTCAAACCATTGAAATCAAACTAAAGGCAAGTTTAAACTCGCTTAGTCACTCAACTAAGCACCTTATTCAAATGAAGCAATTGCTAACATCTTATTAGCTAATGGAAATACTTCAAATTAATGAAGTTATTATTAATATTTTATTAGCTAATGGAAATACTTCAAATCATGTAAATTGAACTAAAGACAAGCTTGATCTTAGTTGATCAGGCAAATGCCTTATTTTATTCAAATAAAGTTATTTTTAATGTCTTATTGGCTAATAGAAATACTTTGAATTTATGAAGTTATTGCCAATGTCTTATTGGATAATTAAAGTACTTTATAACACCTGATTATGTATTCAAACCACACAATTTGATTTATTATTTTGAAATTACTCCCTAAGGTCATTTGCTATCCTGGGTGGTTAATTTTGATCCCACAAAATCAAATCTGAACGGCAAACCAAACTAAATCAAATTAAAGCCAAAACTTAGCCTTGGTAGAGTCAAGTTTAAATCAATTGGGGTTAGTCAATAATAAGGTCAAAGCTATTAACAATACATCAAAACCTAATCGACATAAACGAAGGAAGGCTATTGGTTGTTGACAATTAGCATAAACCTAGGTTGCTAATTATTCCTTCAACTCAAAACTTAACAAAAAGATAAGCTTAAACTCACTTAGTCATCCAAGTGTTATGTTTGAATAAAGTTAACAAACAATAAGGATAAAGTCATCGGCAACATTTCAAGCTCAGTCAACACAAGCTCAAAAGCCATTGGTGACTCAATTGACAACAGGCCAAAAAGGTTACTGATTATCAAATCAGAAATAGTCAACATAGCCAAGCCTGCTAACTATTTTCAAACTAAATTAAAAGTTGGCTTAAACTCGTTTACTCAGTTAGCCATGTGCTATGTTCAAAGAAAGTCAACAGACAATGAGTATAAAGTTGTCGGCTATACTTTGAGCTTAGCCAACATAAGCTTAAAAGCTATTGATAATGCTTTCAATTAAATTGAAAATAGGTTAAGAAGGCCATTGATTATTAAATTATAAATTATTAGCATAAGCCAATACTATTAAATATTTTCAAACCAAACTAAAGGCAACTTTGAGCTCGGTTAGTTAGTCAATCAAACATAGTATTCAAAGAAAGTCAATTGACACAAGCACAAAGCCAAAAAAATAATTGATTATCAAATTAAGAATGATTAGTATAAATAAAAGTCACTAATCATTCTTTCAAAATCAAAGATCCAAAGTAGTTAATCGATAATAAGCTAAAGAACATCTGTGATACTTCAAATACTAACATAATTCACTGACATAAGCAGAAGGCAGTTAGCCACAACTTAAAATCTAGTGAACTTATCAGCATTCTCTAAGGGATAAATCAAGTATCCATTTCAGTAAAATTTCACTCTATCAAGTGCATGGGAGTAGGGTAGTAGTGAGTATTAAGCCTTTTTAAGTCCCTTACTTATTTTATATTATTTCATGATTATAAATTTAGATTATTTCAATTATAAAATGAGGATATGCCTTGACTTAAGTCATGTAGTCCCTTTCCTGAATTAATAAAATTATGCTTTTTCTTTATGTCTCTATTCTATTAGTTAGGTTTCTCACTTTAGGATATTTCTGATAATTATTAGGATAATTAATAATAGGATCTTGTATTTGGTAGAAGTTATGTTCTCACAATTCCTTATTACACATTTAAACCCACTCAAATTTTATTTGTTATCTCGATATTGCTCCTCGGGGTCTCTAGCTATCCCTAGTGGTCAATTGCTACTCTACAAATTTCAACACTCCAAGTGGGACTCATTTCTTTGATTTGTGGTAGACTTGTATGCTATGTAAACTAAACATTTTATAGTATCGGGCAACCACAAATTTTAGCATGCCCATTGGGATATGACTTCTCCTCCAAATATAAAAAACTAGTCAATATGATAAAGACATTAATAAGATAGAAATACAATTGAAAATTATTCAATCGTATTTTCTTTTGCAAAGAAAAGCATCAAATGACATCAATAAAGAACATCCTCACTCCAACATACAATATCATCTTAGGAGAAGGATTAAGCATTCTTCTATCTTAGTTGATGATTACCACAGGAGTAGTTGGAGCTCAAAATAAGTTCAGAATGATTTCTAAGTTCATCTAGTTCAAGGGTAAATCTGCTAATTAACCAACCAATATTGCAGGCACACAAGATGAATCCCCTTCTCACCTTCCTTTAAGGAGAAAGAGCTATAATGTTATCATTCCCAATAATAAAAGTCAACCTAATAAGGAGTTAGAAGTTATGCTTCAATTAGCAAGAACATCGATCTTCAAAAGGTCCTTTTTGTAAAGGTTTTTTTTTTACAAATTAATAAAATTTAGACTAATTTATAAATTAAAATCTTTGAGCTACCTATTTGTAAATTTGTAAATATTACATACATGTTAACATTTTATTGACATCTATTTGAAAGGATACAAATTCCAAGGATTTATTTATAAATATAAATTAATGAATAGTTTATTTATAAAATTTAGATTTTATAAAGATTAATTTATAATTAACAATTTTTGTGAACTTTGTTCACAAATTCTAGATTTTACGGAGACCAATTTATAATTTAAAGAATCTTTTAGTCATTTTAGCTAAAATTTTCATTTCAGAGGCCAGTTTGTAAGAAAAATCCAGAAAAGGACCTAATTATATATATTTATTTTATTTAAGGACCTATTTATAAAAGTTTTATTTCTTTATTTTAGCGCAGATTTTTTTATGAATTTTGGTCCAATTTTGGTCTAAATTGCTAGCTCGCTGAGCCCATTTTGGCTCAATTATAATTTTTCAACAATTCAGGTCCGAATCGAACTCAAGTTTTGGTCAAATTCAATCACGATTTAGATCTAATGGAGGCCCATATTTGGGCTATAATCCAGTGGTATCCAATCTTCGATTTAGGCCAAATTTCTATCGAATTTGATTTTGACAAAAACTATGCAAATAGAAGGTGGAAGCCAACAAAAAAGTAAATTGGGAAGACAAGCTAGATGAGACTCTATGAGCCTATTGAACCTTGCTACAAACCCCATGGAGCAGACTTCATATACCTTGACCTATGGCATGGAGGTTGTCGTACCATATAAGATATCGATTCCATCCCTCAAGGTCACATTATAAAGTGGTATGAGCTTAACCAAGATGCAAGAATCTCTTCTCACCCAGCTAGAGTTACTGGACAAATGACAATTGGATGCAGATGTCTTTGCATAAGCCTATCAACAATGCTCACCACAAGCTTATCAAAAGAAGGTGGTCAAGAGAAAGTTCAAAGTAGGAGACCTAGTACTATAGTGTGTCATCTCACCAAAGATGAAAGGAAGCTAAAGCCCAACTAGGAAGGCTTATACATGGTTATCGACATCCATCACGATAATACCTACCAATTAGCCAATGCCAATGGTTAGGTACTTTGTAACCCCCTAAAATGTCATGTACTTGAAAAGATATTTTTCCTAAAATTGGAAAAATTCTCAAGCAGCAATAACATAAGGAACTAGGTGTCCTATTAAGATTAGTCACTGCTCAGATTCCATTGATAGCAATAGGGACAAACTCTAGCTACTTAGTAGCTTCAATGGTTCAATGCATGGTTGATGCCTCCCACTAATAATAACAACAAGACATTGGTAGTCTTATCCTAAAAACAATCCCATCTAACACCACTAATCACTACAATCTGGCGATATCCACCATCAGTCCCTCTAACATTAGCTAAAAGCAATACCAACATAGGTCATGATTTTAAAAACCTCCATCAAAGAAAGACCCTCTTTTTTAGAAGGACCCCATGATGAAATCAATGGTTAATAGCCTTACATGATTTTCTAAAAAACTTTTTGCATCCTCAAAGCTTGCATGGCATTGTATCCTACCCTAGTGTGCATACATCTTGCTATCTCTTTATCTCTCTTTATCCCTTTGAAGTCAGTAAGCCAGCTAAAAACTCACATAAATTTAACTCTAAGGTAGTTATTAATTTCTTTTGGCTTTGACATGCACCTCATTTTATTTTTATCCTCATCGAGGAAGCGAGTAGATACCTGCCTTTTTGAACCTTCCATTTCCATTGAGTTGTCCCATGAGCTGACCCATCTTCACTTGGTTGAACTCGTGAAAGTGCCGAAGGTTGATCTAAAAAATCTCTTTCCCATTGAGCTAAAATTACCTTTGAAATTGAGCCGAGAACTCTTTCAAAATTAAGCTAGAAATTCCTTTGAAAGAAGACCAAAAATTCCTTGAACATCTAGCCAAAAATTGCTAGAAATTTCAATATTTTGGTTGCTCATCTAGTCAAAAAAATAAAATAAAAGATAAAATAAAATAAAAGATTTTCTAGTGCAAGAAATCTGACATATGGGCACCACACCCAATCCTAGATGCATGAGACCCTGGGTGGGCCCCACCTTTGTTTTCTCATCATAAACTTTTGCAAATTCAAAAGAAAATCCCAACCACCAATACAACTTAAATTCTGGTATCTAATGGTCTTGAATGATAATCCAAAAACCTCCAACTTAGCTAATTCAAAGCCCAAATATGTAGGTGTTGATTCGCCTCAAGATCAACTCAAATTTTTAGTCCCAAAGTGGCTATTTGAGAGACTTAGTGTCCTGTTGCCACTATATGGATAGTTTGTTATTCTTCAGATTTTGATGATGATCAAATAAATATTTACCAAGTTTTTAAAGTTTTAATAAGTGTCAAGATTTGCAATGATCATCCAATCTTATGAAAGATTAAGTCTCGAGATTAAAGCTTGAAGATGAAGACTCGAAGTAAAGAGGATAATAAATTGGGGATGAAGCTTAAAAATCAAGTTGGAACCTTAAA
The DNA here is from genome assembly GCA_005019695.1 of Trichopus zeylanicus subsp. travancoricus. Classification (NCBI taxonomy): domain Eukaryota; kingdom Viridiplantae; phylum Streptophyta; class Magnoliopsida; order Dioscoreales; family Dioscoreaceae; genus Trichopus; species Trichopus zeylanicus. The sequence continues at coordinate 264,060 of RXID01010959.1, read as the reverse complement.
AAATGTTCAATATGCTAGATTGACTCCAAGTGCATAGATTTAGATTTTTATTTATTTTAGTCGAGTTAAAATTTGACTTTGATATTTTTTTGTTTAGAGTGCACATCACATAAGGTTTTGTAGAAATTTCATTGCTATAGGATTTATATAGTACTGCTAAGTAATACAGTTATACTACAACAATGTTATAGTATCGGATATTCAATTTACAATCGAACATTCAGAAGGCATTTTAATCTGACAAAATTGAACATCTGGTACAAAACCGAACATTCAGTAGGGTTTCAAGTTAACTCTATAAAACTACAATTAAATATCTGGTTCATGAAATCTACACAACTAACGACTAATTTTTTGACCATTGGAGCGAACCAAATAGTGGGATTTCACTCCTAACTGTTTGTTTCTACCCATAAGATATAAATAGGCATGATTGTGCTTTTTCTCATAAGTTTTACAACTTCATCTATTATTTAGAGAAGAGATCAAGCCCTCATGCCTTTTACTTAAGAAATGCTCTAAACTTTTCAATCTCAAAATAAATCCTTATTGTCCTTATTCTCAAATTTTAAGTGAACTTGTAGTGAGCTATAAAATATTATATATATTATTTTTCACTCTCACATTCCTAGGTGTTAGGAGTGTGAGAGTATAACAACTCTGGTATAGAGTGGATCTTCTTGATTGGAGAGATTGATTGTATAGATATGGCTTTACCCTAAAGGAGTGATGCTTTGTATTTACAAATATATGTAAAGGCTTAGATTCACTTTAGGAAATGATGTCACTAATGGAGTAGATATGGTTCATCGCCAACCCACGAAAAAATATTAGTGCACTTTTCTTTATCTTCATTTACACTATTACACTTGTGTTTAGTTGAGGATTGATTGAAATTGCTTAAAAATTTAAATGTAATAATCTTGAAACTTATATAAGGGCTTGATCATATTTATTATTGTAATTTGTATTTTATTTCCTTTTTCAAATCCCCCTTCAAAAGTTGCTATATATGCTAAGATAGTGCTTTTTTATTTTAGAAAATCATCTAAAAATCAATTTAATTTACTCAGCAAGTGACCAACTCAGAACTTTTAGTCCCATTAAGATTTTGTCAAGGAAGTTTGAAACTTCGTGAGTTCAAAATATTCGGGAGGCGCACAATGAAAATGGGAAGGCGAAGGGCACTGTGCAATGTCTCCAATCAATTTTTTTTTCACCTAGAAAGGTACTTAATACTCTTTTAATAACTTAAAAAAATTACAATGATAAATAATATAAACGTTATAGAAAAATACTCACAATAAAATACTTTTAAAATCAATAATAACGATAACATGAGACAACGAAGAGTGCCACTTTCAATCCGTAATGTATGTGACCTCAAATGCTATTGATTGGATGTAGATGAGCAAACATACATAATCCATAATAAAAGAATTTAAAGTTGTCCAATTTGCATAAAACACATCACAAACAGAATCGCAGCGGTTGCGCCCATTTTATTTGAAACGAAAAGACACATTCATGGACTAAGAGTTTTCTGCACAGAGAGAAGAAACATCTTTGCCTTATTTTTTTAGTACACCAAATTAAAATACAAACCAACTGAACCATAATCATATTGGCCGCCACGGGCTTGTCCAGTTAATATTCCTCCATTAGGATATAACCTGGATCGTCACTCCCGCGATTATGAGACCTCTCTTCCAGTTGAGCTCCTTATAGTCAGTCATCGAGAACCGTATCTCGCCTTCCGACTTTGCTGTGAAATCCCCGACCTTCACCTGTATCCATTCTTTCGGCTTCAGTTTCTGCAGGCTGAGCATGCTTTCCTGAACTTCACGGGGAATTTCAAGCTTGAAGGTGGCAGCAAGCCCGAGCCCGCTTGGGTCATTCAACAGTATGTCAAAAAGCTTCATACTTGTACCCGGCCTTCAAGTCCTTCATTTGGTAAGTCCCAATCACCTCCAGCCAGCACACGTCTAGTAGCTCTGCAACTTCGATGCTAACATCACTGCGTGCACAACAACCCCTAGGGAAAGACATATTATATATGCTATTTAGTAATAACACGAGGAAAACGCCCTGCGTGCTATTGCAATAGCGCTTTAAAGCAAGACCCGCACCATTCGACGAGCAACCAGCGCCAGTATCTTGGATCATCGCCCCAAGTGATCGACATGCCCCTTGCTGGCACCACGCTGCTCTGGATGTTGATGGCACTGCTGCCGGTTGACGCGCTAAAGACCTGATGAGAAAACAAATAAAGAATTATACCATCACACTTACTTTTGCTGTGTATACAAAAGCCGGATAGTTTGCCATCCAAATAAGAATGACAAGTAGAAATGTCTCAAACAAATGGACATGGAGCTTATATTTTCGATAAAAAAAGCTGGAAGATATTGCATGAACGGAAGCAACAAATCAAGCATGATTTTCTGTCGAGGTGGACTCATTGTGGAACTGCGCATGGATGTCCCCATAAGGGCGCAACTCGGCCATCCTTTTATCTGCCATACTGTCTCGCTTATGAGTTTGCTGCTATTGCTCCAGCTTATCTACTTGCTGATGACCACCTGACCCATCGAGGTGATCTATGTACAGGCTGATGCTATAACATTTTGATATAGGTTGGTTATGAACAAGGCATATGTCCTCCTTTTGCGATTATAAGGGGACCCCAGTCAAGGCATATAAGTCAAGAAGCACATCCACAAATATTTTCCAGTTTATAGTATGACTGCTGAGTTCTTTCTCCAAATAAGACTTTACCAACTTGCGAGATCTGGTCTTTCTTTGAAGAAGTTTCTGATAATCCACTCCAAATCTGCCCCAACCATTGTTGTGGCCTTGGCTATAGAAGTCATTTTATATTCAGATATTGGAGTGTTTAGGACAAGGCGAGCAATGAAGCAGTCGTTATTTAGCAAACTTATTGAGCAAAAGCATGTGAAGTAATTGAGAAGATAAGGTATTTTGTTATTGATTGACTACTTCAGTCTTTCCTAAATATATTCCAATTTCTGAACGTGTGGCAGCAAGTCATTCTTTAATACAACAAAGCACAATGTAGTTGTCTCCTTTATATATACCCATCAACCCAGCTCGCAGAAGGCAACCACAGCGAAGTAGGAATAGGAAAGTATAGCAGGCAGAAGACGGAAAGAATGGCAAGTTCACTTGTCTGTTCTTGTTGCTCATTTGAGTTCAATAGTGTTATTTATTAGGACAACAGCTTCGTCAATTCTAATTGAAATATGTATTACTATAATTGGCACATCTTGGAATTATTATCGTTTGCCGATCGGTTTTGTAATTATTTGTGATATAGGGTCGGAACGAGGATGTGTTCGTGTACCCGAGGGACCTATCAATCACATGGGGAAGTGATCCCACTTATTGGCTTTGGCGTTGGCTCCTACTTGAAAGGTACAATTATCTCCACCAGATGTCTGTCCATATAGTAGCACAATTAATGCACACAATGCTTACCAAATGTTTTATTCAAACATATACGCAGCCAAGACTACAAAGATGTCGAGGTGGCTGAGCTTCTAAAGGTCTGCTGGTTTGATGTGTCCGGGAAGCTCGACATGAAGAATTTTGTGTCCGGAAAGACTTACAAGGTGTTCTTTGTAGTGCTAATGAGGGATAAGGCCTTCGGGTGGGACTCCCCGGTAACCCTCACTCTCAAATATCCAGGACACACCAAGACACAACCAACCAAGTTGAACAAGTTAAGCCCCTACCAGTGGGAGAACGTCGAAGTGGGCGAATTCCAAGCAACGGACTCTGGTGAGATCAACTTCTCGATGACAGAGACCGTCAATCAGAATTGGAAGGGAGGAATGATCATCAAGTGTGCCGTAGTTCGTCAAGTGCTCAACTGATGGGAACGGCATTCCCTTATGCTTTATTGTAATAAGTGCTCCGTTAGCATAGATCATTCCTAGCAGCTGGTTGTTTGTATGCTTTCTTTGTTATATCAATAAAGTCATTCCTGCAGGCCCTTAGTCACTTAAGTGATTCCGGATCCTTTGGTGCATTTGGGGTTTTCCTGATTGGAATGTTGTGTATAGTGTTTATTTTATGTTGGCTTTTCCAATCTATATTACATTGAAAAATTTCTTTTTATCCATCTTCAAAATCAAATATCAAAAATAGTTAATCGATAATAAACTAAAGACCATAAGTGATGTTTTAAATCCTAATAAGATTAATTGATATAAATAAAAGGCAATTAGCATTCGCTAAGTGATAAATCAAGTATCCATCCAAGTCAAATTTTATTCGGCCAAGAATATGGCAGTAAGGCAGTAGCGAATATCAAGTCTTTTTCAACCCCCTTACTTATTTCATATTATTTCATAATTATAAACTTAGATTGTTTCAATTATAAAATGAAGATATGTCTTAATTTAAGTCATGTAGTTCCTTTCTTGAATTAATCAACTTATGCTTTTTCTTCATGTCTCTATTCTATTAGTTGAGTTTCTCATTTTAAGAAATTTTCAATAATTATCAAGCTAATTAACAATAGAATCTTGTGTTTGGTAGAAGTTATATTCCCATAATTCCACATTACATATTCAAATCCACTCAAATTTTATTTATTATTTCGAGATTGCTCCTCGTGGTTTTTAGCTATCTCCAATGGTTAATTGCAGCTCTATAAATTTTAACACACCAAGTGGGACTCATTTCTTTGCTTTGTGGTAGACTTGTGCGCTATGTAAAGTAAACACCTTATAGTATCGGTCAGGCACAAATTCTAGCATGTCCGGTGGGATGTAATTCCTCCTCCAAATATAAATATTTAGTTGATATGATAAAGACATTAATAAGATAGAATTAAAATTAAAAATTATTCAATTGTATTTTCTTTTGCAGAAGAAAGCATCGAATGATATCAATAAAGAATATCCTCACTCCAAAATATAATATCATCTTAGGAGAAGGATTAATCATTCGTTTATCTCAATTGATGATTACCACAAGAGCAGTTGGAGCCCAAAATAAGTTTAGAATAATCTCTAAGGTCATCCAGCTCAAGGGTACATCAACTAATTCACCAACCAATGTTGCAGTCACACAAAATGAATCCCCTTCTCACCTTTCATTAAGGAGAAAGAGATCTAATATCATAAGAAAAGCCAACTTAATAAGGAGTTAGAAGTTATGCGTCAATAAACAACAGCATCTATCTTTAAGAGGTCCTTTTCGTAAAATTTTTTTATAAATTAATAAAATTTAGACTAATTTATATTTAAAATCTTCAAGGTGCCTATTTGTAAATTTATAAATATTAAACTTGTGAGTTAACATTTTATGGATGCTTATTTGAAAAGATAAAAATTCCAAGGATTTATTTATAAATATAAACTTCCGAATAACTTATTTGCAAAATTTAGATTTTATAAAGATTAATTTACAATTAACAATTCTTGGAGTTTATTTGCAAATTCTACATTTTATGGAGACCAATTTATAATTTAAAAATTTTTTAGTCTTTTTAGCTAAAAGTTTCATTTTAGAGATATATTTATAAGAAAAATTCCAACAATGACCTACTTATATAGATTATTTTATTTAAAGACCTATTTATAAAATTTTTTAATTTTAGCCTAGATTTTTGATGAGTTTGGGCCGATTTTAGTCTAAATTGCAAGCCCACTCAGCCCATTTTAGCTCAATTAAAATTTCTCAACAATTCAGATTTGAATCGAACTCAATTTTTGGTCAAATTCGATCACAATTCAGATCTGACAAAGACTCATATTTGGACTATAATCTAGTGGCATCTGATATTTGATATAGGTTAAATTTCTATCGAATCTAATTTTGACAAAAACTATGTAAATAGAAGGTGGAAGCTAGTAAGAAAGCAAATTGGAAAGACAAGCTAGATGAGATTCTATGAGCCTATTGAACATCGATACGAACCCCACAAAGCAAACTCCATATCCCCTAATATATGGCATGGAGGTGGTAGTACCATACAAGATATAGATCTCATCCTTCAAGGTTGCACTACAAAGTGGTCTGAGCTTAATGGAGATGTAAGAATCTTTTCTCACCTAGCTGGAGTTACTGGGCAAATGACAATTGGATGTCGATAACTTTGCATAAGCCTATCAACAACACTCGCCATAAGCTATCAAAAGCAGGTTGTCGAGTGAAAGTTCAAAGTAGGAGACCTAGTTCTATAGTGTGTCATCTCCCCAATGATGAAAGGAAGCTAAAGCCCAACTATGAAGGCTTCTACATGGTTCTAAACATCTATCACGATAATACATACCAATTAGCCAATGCCAATGGTTAGGTACTTTGTAACCCCCTAAAATGTCATGTAATTGAAAAGATATTTTTCCTTAAAAAAAGAACATTCTTAAGCAACAATAACATACGGAACTCAGTGTCCTATTGAGATCAGTCACCGCTTAGATTCCACTAATACCAACAGTGACAAACTCTAGCAACTTAGTGGTTTAGTGGTTTAATGCCTGGTTGATGCGTCCCACCAATAACAACAACAAGACATTGGCAGTCTTACCCTAACAACAATCCCATCCAACACCACTGATCACTACAATTTGGTGATATCCACCATCAGTCCCTCTAACATTAGCTAAAAGCAATACCAACATAGGTCATGATTTTAAAAACCTCCATCAAAGAAAGACCCTCTTTTTTAGAAGGACCCCATGACTAAACCGATGGTTAATAGCCTTACATGATTTTCTAAAAAACTTTTTGCATCCTCAAAGCTTGCATGGCATTGCATCCCACCCTAGTGTGCATACATCTTTCTATCTCTTTATCTCTCTTTATCCCTTTGAAGTCAATAAGCTAGCTAAAAACTCACATAAATTTAACTCTAAGGCAGTCATATGTCTTTGACACGCACCTCAATTTTTTTTAATCCTCATCAAGGAAGGGAGTAGATACCTGCCTTTTTGAACTTTCCATTTCCATTGAGTTGTCCCATGAGCTGACCCATTTTCACTTGATTGAACTCGTGAAAGTGCTAAAGGTTGAGCTAAAAATCTCTTTCAGATTGAGCTAAAAATACCTCTAAAATTGAGCTGAGAACTCTTTCAAAATTAAGCTAGAAATTTCTTTGAAATAAGCCCAAAAATTCCTTTAAAATCTAGCCAAAAATTTCTAGAAATTTCAATATTTTGGTTGCTGATCTAGTCAAAAAATTAAAATTAAAGATAAAATAAAATAAAAAATTTTCTAGTGCAAGAAAGTTGACACATGGGCACCACACCCAATCCTGGGTGCACAAGACCTTGAGTGGGTCCTACCTTTGTTTTCTCATCCTAAACTTTTGAAAATACAAAAGAAAATCTCAACGACTAATACAACCTAAATTCTGGTATCTAAACAGTCTTGAATGATAATCCAAAAACATCCAACTTAGTTGATTCAAAGCTTGAATTTGTAGCCATTGATTCGCCTCGAGATCAACTCAAATCTTTAGTCCCAAAGTGACTATTTGAGAGACTTAGCATCCAGCTGCTGCTATATGGATAGTGTGTTACTCTTTAGATTTTGATGATGATCAAATAAGTATTTAACAAGTTTCTTAAGTTTTTGATAATTGTCAAGATTTGTAATGATCATCCAAGCTTATGAAAAACTATGTTTCCAGATTAAAGCTTGAAGACGAAGACTCAAAACAAAAAGGATGATAAATTGGAGATGAAAGTTAAAGATTAAGTTGGGAGCTTAAAGAATGTTCAATATAATAGATTGACTCCAAATTCATAGGTTTAGATTTTTATTTATTTTAATCGAGTTAGACAAAAACTATGTAAATAGAAGGTGGAAGCTAGTAAGAAAGCAAATTGGAAAGACAAGCTAGATGAGATTCTATGAGCCTATTGAACATCGATACGAACCCCACAAAGCAAACTCCATATCCCCTAATATATGGCATGGAGGTGGTAGTACCATACAAGATATAGATCTCATCCTTCAAGGTTGCACTACAAAGTGGTCTGAGCTTAATGGAGATGTAAGAATCTTTTCTCACCTAGCTGGAGTTACTGGGCAAATGACAATTGGATGTCGATAACTTTGCATAAGCCTATCAACAACACTCGCCATAAGCTATCAAAAGCAGGTTGTCGAGTGAAAGTTCAAAGTAGGAGACCTAGTTCTATAGTGTGTCATCTCCCCAATGATGAAAGGAAGCTAAAGCCCAACTATGAAGGCTTCTACATGGTTCTAAACATCTATCACGATAATACATACCAATTAGCCAATGCCAATGGTTAGGTACTTTGTAACCCCCTAAAATGTCATGTAATTGAAAAGATATTTTTCCTTAAAAAAAGAACATTCTTAAGCAACAATAACATACGGAACTCAGTGTCCTATTGAGATCAGTCACCGCTTAGATTCCACTAATACCAACAGTGACAAACTCTAGCAACTTAGTGGTTTAGTGGTTTAATGCCTGGTTGATGCGTCCCACCAATAACAACAACAAGACATTGGCAGTCTTACCCTAACAACAATCCCATCCAACACCACTGATCACTACAATCCACCATACCTCTAACATTAGCTAAAAGCAATACCAACATAGGTCATGATTTTAAAAACCTCCATCAAAGAAAGACCCTCTTTTTTAGAAGGACCCCATGACTAAACCGATGGTTAATAGCCTTACATGATTTTCTAAAAAACTTTTTGCATCCTCAAAGCTTGCATGCATTGCATCCCACCCTAGTGTGCATACATCTTTCTATCTCTTTATCTCTCTTTATCCCTTTGAAGTCAATAAGCTAGCTAAAAACTCACATAAATTTAACTCTAAGGCAGTTATTACTTTCTTTTGTCTTTGACACGCACCTCAATTTTTTTTATCCTCATCAAGGAAGGGAGTAGATACCTGCCTTTTTGAACTTTCCATTTCCATTGAGTTGTCCCATGAGCTGACCCATTTTCACTTGATTGAACTCGTGAAAGTGCTAAAGGTTGAGCTAAAAATCTCTTTCAGATTGAGCTAAAAATACCTCTAAAATTGAGCTGAGAACTCTTTCAAAATTAAGCTAGAAATTTCTTTGAAATAAGCCCAAAAATTCCTTTAAAATCTAGCCAAAAATTTCTAGAAATTTCAATATTTTGGTTGCTGATCTAGTCAAAAAATTAAAATTAAAGAGAAAATAAAATAAAAGATTTTCTAGTGCAAGAAAGTTGACACATGGGCACCACACCCAATCCTGGGTGCACAAGACCTTGAGTGGGTCCTACCTTTGTTTTCTCATCCTAAACTTTTGAAAATACAAAAGAAAATCTCAACGACTAATACAACCTAAATTCTGGTATCTAAACGGTCTTGAATGATAATCCAAAAACATCCAACTTAGTTGATTCAAAGCTTGAATTTGTAGCCATTGATTCGCCTCGAGATCAACTCAAATCTTTAGTCCCAAAGTGACTATTTGAGAGACTTAGCATCGAGCTACTGCTATATGGTTAGTGTGTTACTCTTTAGATTTTGATGATGATCAAATAAGTATTTAACAAGTTTCTTAAGTTTTTGATAATTGTCAAGATTTGTAATGATCATCCAAGCTTATAAAAAACTATGTCTCCAGATTAAAGCTTGAAGACGAAGACTCAAAACAAAAAGGATGATAAATTGGAGATGAAAGTTAAAGATTAAGTTGGGAGCTTAAAGAATGTTCAATATAATAGATTGACTCCAAATTCATAGGTTTAGATTTTTATTTATTTTAATCGAGTTAAAGATTTATCTTTGATATTATTTTGTTTAGAGTACACATCGCATAAGGTTCTGTAGAAATTTCATTATTATAGTATTGCTATAATACTACTAAGTACAACTACAGTGATACTAAAATAATCTTACAGTACCTAATGCCTGATTTATAGCCGAACGTCGGGAAGGCATTTTAATCCGAAAAAATCGGACATCTAGTATAGAACCAGACATTCCATGGGGATTTGAGCCAATTCTATAAAACTACAACTGAATATCTAATTTATGAAATTTGCGTGGTTAACAACTAATTTTTTGACCGTTGGAGTGAACCAAAGAGTGAGATTTTACTCCCAATGGCTTGTTTCAATCTATAAGATATAAATAGGCATGATCGGACTTTTTTCATAAGTTTTACAATTTCATCTATTATTTAGAGAATAGACCAAGCCCTCATGTCTTCTACCCAAAAAATGCTCTAAATTTTTTTATTTCAAAATAAATCCTCATTACCCTTATTCTCAACCTTTAAGTAAACTTGTAGTAAACTATAAAATATATTATCTTTTTTTTTCCACTTGTAAACACTCCTACGTGTTAGAAGTGTCAAAGTATAATAGCTCTAGTGTGGAGTTGATCTTCTTGATTAGAGAGATCGATTGTATAGACATGGTTTCATCCTAACGGAGCGATGCTTTGGATTTGCAAGTATATGTAAAGACTTAGATTCATCTCAAGAAACGATATCGTTAGTTAAGCAGGCTGGTTAGTCGCCGACTCACATAAAAATAATGGTATATTTTTCTTTATCTTTATTTACATTATTACACTTGTATTTAATTGAGTATTGATTGAAATTGATTGAAAATTTAAATGCAATAATCTTAAAACTTATATAGGAACGCGATTATATTTATTATCATAATTTGTATTTTATTTTCTATTCCAAATTTCCCTTTAAAGGTTGCCATATATACTAACCTTTTTTAGTTTATAAAACCATCATCAATCTAATTTACTCAATAAGTGACCGACTCAGCACTTTTAGTCCCATCAAGATTTTGCCAAGGAAGTTTGAAATTTCACGAGTTCGAAATATTCAGGAGACACACAAAAAGAGTGGGAAGGCGAAGGGGGACTACGCAGTGTCTTCAATCAGATTTTTTTTCTTTTTTTTTCTTACCTAAAAGAGCACATAATACTCTTCTAATAACTTGGAAAAATTACAATAATTAACAATACAAACGTTATAGAAAAATACTCGTAATAAAAAACTTTTAAAATTGATGCCAAGGAAGTTTGAAATTTCACGAGTTCGAAATATTCAGGAGACACACAAAAAGAGTGGGAAGGCGAAGGGGGACTACGCAGTGTCTTCAATCAGATTTTTTTTCTTTTTTTTTCTTACCTAAAAGAGCACATAATACTCTTCTAATAACTTGGAAAAATTACAATAATTAACTACAAACTTACTCGTAATAAAAAACTGATAAATGAATATGTAATCTCTAAAATGCTATTAATTGGATGTATATGAGCAAAGATACATAATTCATAATAAAAGAATTTAAAGTAGTCCAATTTGCATGAGACGCATCACAAACAGAATCGCGGCGGCTGCACCAATTTTATTTGAAACGAAAAGACACATTCATGGACTAAGAGTTTTCTGCATAGGGAGAAGAAACATCTTTGCCTTTTTTTTTCAGTACACTAAATTGAAATACAAACCAACCGAACCATAATAATATTGGCCGCCATGGGTTTGCCCTGTTAATATTCCTCGATTAGGATATAACCTGAATAGTCACTCCCGCGATTATGAGACATCTCTTCTAATTCAGCTCCTTACAGTCAGTCATCGAAAATCGTATCTCACCTTCCGACATTCCTGTGAAATCCCCGACCTTCACTTGTATCCATTCTGTCGGCTTCAATTTCTGCATGCTGAGCATGCTTTCCTGAACTTCACCGGGAATTTCAAGCTTGAAGGTGGCAGCAGGCCCGAGCCCGCTTGGGTCCTTCAACAATATGTCAAACAGGACTTCAGACTTGTACCCGGCCTTCAAATCCTTCATTTGGTAAGTCCCAATCACCTCCAGCCAGCACACGTCCAGTAGCTCTGCAACCTTGATGCTAACTGCGTGTACAATGACCCCATAGTTCGGGATGACATTATATATGCTATTTACTGTTATTGGATTAAGTGTGATAAATTAATTTCATATTGGATATTGAATAGATAGGGTCTAATATATACAGTGAAAAGACTCATATCCCATAAGTTTAAATTTTTGAAATGATGTGTAACTAAATTGAATCGCATATTAGTTTCTTTTAAAAAATTAAAAAAATGAGACCAAAAAATCCGTTGGTATAGGTCACACGATGGAACTGATCGCTTGATTAAAAATATTAAAATTGATGTGGTCAAATTACACTTGAAGGGAGAGATTGTTATTATGTCAGGTATGATAAATTATTTAACATCGGATATTAGATAGATAAAATCCAATATATATAATGAAAAAGGTCCATATCACATGAGTTTAAACTTCAAGAAGCAACGTCAGTATGTGATTGACAAGCCCCTTGCTGGTAAAACAAAAGCCGGAAAGTTTGGCATCCAAATAAGAATGACAAGTAGAAATGTTTCAAACAAATGGACATGGAGCTTATATTTCCAATACAAAAATACTAGAAGGTATTGCATCGGAAGTCAAGCATGAGAGGTACCCAGTCATATTAGTCAAGAAGAGGTTATAGTATGAATCATCAAATACTTTACCAACTTTGATGTGGTGGTGAAGGCTAAAGAGAGATTGTTATCCCTTCAATGAGCCCCACCTGTCGCCTTCGATATTCATAGATTAATCATATAATTGGAGTGTTTAGGAGACGACTTCAATGAAGCAACGTTAGTAGCTTATTGACAAGCCATGTGAAGTAATTGTAAGAACAAAAGCCGGAAAGTTTGGCATCCAAATAAGAATGACAAGTAGAAATTCTCAAACAAATGGAATGAGCTTATATTTCCAATACAAAAATACTAGAAGGTATTGCATGAACGGAAGCAACAAATCAAGCATGATTTTCTGTCGAGGTTATACCCAGTCAAGGCATATTAGTCAAGAAGCACATCCACAAATATTTTCCAGGTTATAGTATGACTGCTGAGTTCTTTCATCAAATAAGACTTTACCAACTTGCTAGATGTGGTCTTTCTTTAAAGAAATTTCTGATAATCCACTTCAAATCTGCCCCACCATTGTTGTGGCCTTCGCTATAAGTCATTTTATATTCAGAGATTGGAGTGCTTAGGACAAGACGAGCAATGAAGCAGTCGTTATTTAGCAAGCTTATTGAACAAAAGCATGTGAAGTAATTGAAAAGATAAGGTATTTTGTTATTGATTGACTACTTCAGTCTTTCCTAAATATATTCAGATTTCCGAATGTGTGGCAGCAAGTCATTCTTTAATACAACAAAGCACAATGTAGTTGTCTCCTTACGCTATATAAACCCATCAACCTAGCTCGCAGAAGGCAACCACAGCCAAGAAGAAGTAGGAAGAGGAGAGTATAGCAGGGAAAAGGCAGAAAGAATGGCAAGTTCACTTGTCTGTTTTTGTTGCTCACTTAGATTTTAATAGTGGTTCTTTATTAGGACAACAGCTTCGACAATTCCAATGATCTGTAGTTTCCTTCTCATTCACTGGGTGCATTCAAATATGTATAACAATAATTGGCACATCTTGGAATTATTACCGTTTGCTAATCGGTTTTGTAATTATTTGTGATATAGGGTCGGAACGAGGATGTGTTCGTGTACCCGAGGGACCTATCAATCACATGGGGAAGTGATCCCACTTATTGGCTTTGGCGTTGGCTCCTACTTGAAAGGTACAATTATCTCTACCAGATGTCTGTCCATATAGTAGCACAATTAATGTGCACAATGCTCACCAAATGTTTTATTCAAACATATACGCAGCCAAGACTACAAAGATGTCGAGGTGGCTGAGCTTCTAAAGGTCTGCTGGTTTGATGTGTCCGGGAAGCTCGACATGAAGAATTTTGTGTCCGGAAAGAAATACAAGGTGTTCTTTGTAGTGCTGATGAGGGATAAGGCCTTCGGGTGGGACTCCCCGGTAACCCTTACTCTCAAATATCCAGGACACACCAAGACACAACCAACCAAGCTGAACAAGCTAAGCCCCTACCAGTGGGAGAACGTGGAAGTGGGTGAATTCCAGGCAACGGACTCTGGTGAGATCAACTTCTCGATGACGGAGACCGTCAATCAGAATTGGAAGGGAGGAATGATCATCAAGTGTGCCGTAGTTCGTCAAGTGCTCAACTGATGGGAACGCCATGCCCTTATGCATTATAGTAATAAGTGCTCCGTTAGCATGAATCATTCCTAGAAGTTGGTTGTTTGTATGCTTTCTTTGTTATATCAATAAAGTCATTCCTGCAGGCCCTTAGTCACTTAAGTGATTCCGGATCCTTTGGTGCATTTGGGGTTTTCCTGATTGGAATATTGTGTATTGTGTTTATTTTATGTTGGCTTTTCCGATCTATATTGCATTGAAAAATTCCTTCTTATCCTTCTTCACAATCTAATCCAGAGCAGTATTCCACTATGCTCCTGGCTGACCGCAGTGAAGAAATTAATTTCTCATATGAAATTACTTTTTGCAACAACATGAAGATGGGTGATAAGAATATTTGATAGGAGGCCTCTACCCAGACAAAGGCCATTGTTTTATGGGATTAGTTCCTTAACTGAGTTTTCGTTATGATTTGCAGAGAATGACAAGCGTCGTCATCATAGATTGTTATTGGGTACCATCGAAGGCTATTAATTGTGTTCATCAACATTCAAGTGCCTTCTCCTATCTCAAGATTTGGTGTGCCTCGCAATGGCATCTGGAGAGATGATGAATTACATATTACTTTAAGGTAAAAGCCCAAATTTAAGAGTAATCCTCGATAAAATATAATAAAATACTAATGAAATTGAGAATTCAATCCTAGAAAAATTTTACAACATAATAATTATTAGCCTCCCTCTGGAGCAACAATAAGGTGGCTCCTCAAAAGCAGGTAAAGCATCACCACAATCAAACAGATAGCGTGTATCCCTTTGCTCAAACGGAAGAGTCAAAGTGGCACCCCTTTGCTCAATAATGGAAGATTAAGGTACCTTCATAAGTAATTAACCATTATGAGAAAATAAAAAAATTAGCATTGAAAGGAGGGAGTGACAAACAGTGGGCTTGACACCACTGGATTCAGAACACAACTTGCTCATGCTTCACTCGAAGGAGATTGACATAAGTAGCTTGTCTAGACAAGCTGGTGGGCTTCCAGTTATGAATTGGGGGCTGACAACACCATACCATGTAGTATGCCACGGAGACCAGCATCACTAGGTTGGAAGTCTTATCGCGCCACATAAACGCCCTCCAACACAGGTTAGCACCCCGAAGACCAGCATCACTTGCATGGCACCTGAGTTGCCTTTTTGCCAGAGTGGCTTCCATCCAACACGGCCCAAGGGTTCGTTCCCACAGCGGCCTTCGCTCAGCTAAGCACCCAAACCTATTGTCCATGGATCTGCATTTAATGAAGGTATAAATTGCCCTCACTAAAAAATTAATTGCAGCATATGGACACTGATTGGCAGCTTGTCTCCTAAGTCGTGCCACTTGCTACTAACGAGGATGGCGACAAGGGAGACCAACCTACAGTCATGCCAAATTTTGACCACTGAGAAAATCTCAGAGGTCACCTCCAAACTTATCTACCATCATCAGACTATATATACTCTGGGTAATGATACAGGTAAAAGAATCGCACCCTCTGTCCCCTCCCTTAACAAATTATTATATGTAAAGTGGGAGGAAGATTGGTGGCATGGTGTTAAACCAATGTCTCGTTGTACCCAATTCCACATTAGTAGTAATGACGAGTGAACTCCGACCCAAGAAGCTATACTACTCCATGGCAAAGAAATATGTTGTGAACCTCCCTGACTTCATGTGCATGGCCCAAAATTACTTTAGTGCTGAACACATCATGGCGACTGCGAGGGAGGTTGACCCTGTCTAATGGCTAGTTTAATGAAGACAAAGTCGAACCTAGACTGCCTGAGCCAAAATGCCCAAAGATAGTGAGACAGTGAACCTTAAATTTGGAAAGAACAAAAAAAGGAAGTCATTCACACACATTTTCCTAAGAATTCGATCAGACAAACAAATCCTAACCTACGACGGAGCTCTACACAACATCGGCTAATTGGTTGAAATGTAGAAGGGGCTTAATTGCTAACAGCCTTGGGGAGGGAACATTCCCATGGCCCGAGCCTTGTCCAACACTAGCTAAGTAAACTAGGATTCCAGAATAAGAAGAACCTCTAAGCTAGAAGTTAGAAAACTGAATAAACTCGCTATAATTTTATCATCAACAACCAAAAATTTCTAGATTAATGTCTGCAACAAAGTTTTGGAACTATGAGTCAACTATCAAAGACAAATTATAGAGAAAGTGTTGCCAGCATGCAACACGACTATCTTCCTCCCCTACACATGTAGAGTGCAAAATCACTAGCAAATGCTACGAAGTAGGAGTGATTGATCGCTAAACCACGTAAAAATAATGATACACTTTTTTAATTTTCATTTATATTATTGTACTTGTGTTTAATTGAAAATTAATTGTAATTAATTAAAAATTTGAATGTAATTATTTTAAAACTTATATTAGGACTTGATCATATTTATTATCATAATATTTTATTTCCTATTTTAAATTCTTCCTCAAAGGTTGCTATATAGGATAACATAGTACTTTTTGATTCTCTAAAATTATGCAAAAATCAATCTAATTAGCTTAGCAAGTGACCGACTCAGGACTTTTAGTCCCATCAAAATTTTGCCAAGAAAATTTAGGATTTCATGAATAAAAAATATACAGGAGGCACATGATGGGAGTGGGAAGACGGAGGTGATTACGCAGTGTCTCCAATTAAAAATTTTCATTCTTTTTTTATCTAAAAAAATACTTAATTCTTTTCTAATAATATAGAAAAATTATAATGATAAATATTATACATGTTACAGAAAAAACACTTGTAACAAAAGATTTTTAAAATTGATAATAATAGTAATGCGAGAGAATGAAGAGAACCACTTTCAATCGGTAATGTACCTCATCTCAAATGCTATTGATTGTATGTATATGAGCAAAGACGCATAATCCATCATAAAAAAAAATTTAAAGTTGTCCAATCTGTATGAGACACATCACAAACAGAATTGCGGCGACTGCACCCATTTTATTTGAAACCAAAAGACACATTCTTAGACTAAGAGTCTTCTGCACAGACAGAAGAAATATCTTTGCCTTATTTTTTTAGTGCACCGTATTGAAATACAAACCAACTGAACCATAATAATATCGGCGGCCATGGGTTTGTCCAGCTAATGTTCCTCAAATAGGATATAACTTGGATAGTCACTCCCGCGAATATGAGACCTCTCTTCCAGTTGAGCTCCTTATAGTCAGTCACCGAGAACCGTATCTCACCTTCCGACTTTGCTGTGAAATCCCCGACCTTCACCTTATCCATTCTTTCGGCATCAGTTTCTGCAGGCTGAGAATGCTTTCCTGAACTTCACCGGGAATTTCAAGCTTGAAGGTGGCAGCAGGCCCGAGCCTGCTCGCATCCTTCAACAGTGTGTCAAACAGGACTTCATACTTGTACCCGGCCTTCAAGTCCTTCATTTGGTAAGTCCCAATCACCTCCAGCCAGCACACGTCTAGTAGCTCTGCAACTTCGATGCTAACATCACTACGTGCACAACAATCTTGTAGGGAAATATTATAACGGCAAGTGTGATAAATTAGTTTCATATCGAATATTAGATAGATAAAATCTAATATTTATAATGAAAAAGACTTATATCCTATGAGTTTAAGTTTTTGGAATAGTTTGATATTCAGTCCACTATATTGATCTGATTTGACAATCTTTTAATTCACCCAATAAGTAGTATCAGAACTTTAGGTTTAAAATTGTGTAAATTCTTAATACTGAAATTACCGTGATGATACGACAGAATTGAGTCGCATGTTAGTCTCTTTTAAAAAAATCAAAAAAATGAGACAAAAATCTGTTAGTATGGGTCATACGGTGAAACTAGTCGAGTAAAATAGTTCTTGATTAAAAGTATTAAAATTGATGTGGTCAAATCATATCTGAACGAAGAGATTATTATAATATCAGGAGTGATAAATTAATCCTACATTGGATATTGAATAAATAGAGTCCAATATATATAATGAAAAAGTCTCATATAGCATGAATTTAAACTTTTGGGATAGTTTGGTATTCGATCTACTGTATTAATCTAACTTGACACTCTTTTGATTGTTCCAATAGGAAAAGAAATATTATATATGCTGTTTAATAATAACACGAGGAGAACGTCCAGCGTGCTATTGCAATAGGGCTTTAAGGCAAGAGGCAAATCTACAAATATTTTCCAGGTTATAGTATGACTGCTGAGTTCTTTCTTAAAATAAGACTTTACCAACTTGCTAGATCTAGTCTTTCTTTAAAGAAATTCCTGATAATCCACTTCAAATCTGCCTCACCATTGTTGTGGCCTTCCCTATAAAAGTCATTTTACACTCAGAGACTGAAGCGTTTAGGACAAGACGAGCAATGAAGCAATCGTTATTTAGCAAATTTATTGAACAAAAGCATGTGAAGTAATTGAAAAGATAAGGTATTTTGTTGTTTGTTTGCTACTTCAGTCTTTCCTAAATATATTCCGATTTCTGAACGTGTGGCAGCAAGTCATTCTCTAATACAACAAAGCATAATGTAGTTGTCTCCGTTTTGTACACCCATCAACCCAGCTCGCAGAAGGCAACCACAGCCAAGAAGTAGGAATAGGAAAGTATAGCAGGCAAAAGACAGAAAGAATGGCAAGGTTCACTTGTCTGTTCTTGTTGCTCACTTGAGTTCAATAGTGGTTCTTAATTAGGACAACAGTTTCGACAATTCCAATGATCTGTGGTTTCCTTCTCATTCACTGCGTGCATAGGAATATGTATAACAATAATTGGCACATCTTGGAATTATTACCGTTCGCTGATCGGTTTTGTAACAATAATTGGCACATCAATATAGTCGCACAATTAATGCAGACAATGCATATCAAATGTTTTATTCAAACATATACGCAGCCAAGACTACAAAGATGTCGACGTGGCTGAGCTTCTAAAGGTCCGTGGGTTTGTCCGGGAAGCTAGACATGAAGAATTTTGTGTCCGGAAAGACATACAAGTTGTTCTTTGTAGTGCTGATGAGGGATAAGGCCTTCGGGTGGGACTCCCCGGTAACCCTTACTCTCAAATATTCAGGACACACCAAGACACAACCAACCAAGCTGAACAAGCTAAGCCCCTACCAGTGGGAGAACGTGGAAGTGGGTGAATTCCAAGGAACGGACTCTGATGAGATCAACTTCTCGATGGCAGAGACCGTCAATCAGAATTGGAAGGGAGGAATGATCATCAAGTGTGCCGTAGTTCGTCCAGTGTTCAACTGATGGGAACGCCATGGCCTTATGCATTATAGTAATAAGTGCTCCGTTAGCATGGATCATGCCTAGCAGCTGGTTGTTTGTACGCTTTCTTTGTTATATCCATAAAGTCATTCCTGCAGGCCCTTAGTCACTTAAGTTATTCTGAATCCTTTGGTACATTTGGGGTTTTCCTAATTGGAATGTTGTGTATTGTGTTAATTTTATGTTGGACTTTCCAATCTATATTACATTGAAAAATTCCTTCTTATCCATCTTCACAATTTAATCCAGAGCAGCGTAATCTAAATCGGACAAAGTCCATAAAAAAACTTCCAACTAAGATTTTAAGTTTCAATCGAAATCGAACCGTTTTGGCCGAAACTGCTCGATTGCTCGGTTTCGATCAAATCCGAAATGAAATTATAAATTTCGTTTTGGGTTAAGGGTTTACTGTTCATCTCTTGCAAGTGGCGGCGAGCAAAGCGAGCGCGCGGGCAAGCCCGAGTGAGCATAACGGGCGCGGGGCGGCTGCAGGGCGCTGGCGGTGAGCTCACCATGCGTGGGGCGAGCGCAATGCACCGGCGGCATCTCCGGGAAGTTGGGCTCAACTGGCGGCGAGCGCAGTACTCTCGTGGCGAGCACAGCTCAGCCGGCAAGGGCAGCTATGCCGGCGAGCACAGCTCCCCCCACGAGCGCAGCTCGGCCGGTGAGTGCAACTTCCCCCGTGCTCTCAGTTTAGGATTTACTGTTCTCCACTGTTTGTTTGTTTTATTTGGTTAATCATGGGCATAATCACTGTGAATTAGTACTGTTGCTTTGTTTTTCCCCTAAATCACGGGTCAATGGTTGTGGATCGGTGTTGATTGATTGATTAATTGTTGTTAGCGTGCTTTATTTTTTAGCGTACTTTGTCTACCATATTCAAAGATGATGATCCTCTAATAGAGTGGATTCGAGAAAGAGAAGAACCTGTTTTAAATCATCCTCAAACATAAGAAGTTATTCACCAGCTCTTAGATGAAGAAGCGGAAGAGGAAACTGACAAAATGCAGAATACTTCTGATACAAGTGATAGTAGCAATGGTAGTATAGCTGGTGACGCCAATTTTCAACAATCATAATATGATGACTCATCTTCATCTTTTCCACAGTATGGAGGAAATGAGTTTTTGGTCTTTAATTTATATAGCGGTTATGTGCGATAATATCCATATGATTCACATGGTAGACAAGATATCAATCATGGTCCAACAGATAATGCGAGCTCTACCTACTATGGTGGTTATCATAGCAAGATGTCTTTTTCCAATCCAAGATATCATCAGTCAATGCAAGATCATACGACTTCATACTATCCACATGCTGAACAATACTATCAATCACAACTCCATCGTACTGATGAGTATGGTGATGAAGAATATAATCTCTTCAAAATCCACCTCAGAACAACATGTGGTTATAAGACGTGGATTTATACAATCTATGAAATGATGTTTTCATTATTGTCTTAAATTGATATCTTATTGTAATTTTATGACATTTAAATTTAATGTCTATATGATTTATTTTATCGCATGATAATTTATCTATTTCATTAGCACAATTTATTATAATCTTTTCCTTCTGACGTATTTTTTGTTATCTATTTTATATTCATAAATCCTGACAATTATAAGATATTTTTTTTGGAAATAGATAATGGCAAATCCGGATGATTATATTATAGTTCCAGACCAAGTTACACTGCAAGCAGGAAGAATAATTATGTCCATTCTTCACTAAAAACTTATATTTTATCGTAGAATGATTGCACCTTCGGCCTATGATATACTTGAACAAGCTTTAATTGAGTAGATATTACAAGACTGTGGAAGAGTCAATGATCAAATTTATTGTGCCTCTCAATAAGGTTCACTTAATGCTATCAATCAGCGTCTTGTCGTAATTTCCCCTGAACACTTCGCACAGTGTGATATTTATTTCTCATGAGTTATTAGACTATTTTTACTATGTGTTGTCAATGAATATAGTTATCATTTTCATTTTAAATCTTCGATGTATGGTTATACTTCAGAATCATTGCCACAAGATTACGTAGAGCTAGTTGTTCTGGCTCATATGCCTACAAATGCTCGTCCGGATCATCCAAGTACTGAATTTGTGATTTCACACTCAAATATTTCAAACTCAACTGATAATGATTATGATAATTAGTTATATTATCTTAGAATTCATAAATTATGTATGTGTGAAGTACATTTTAATGAAAAGTTAAATTTGCTTATGTTAATTTTTAACTTTAATTCATATTCATATTACTTCTTGTATATTTTTTTAATATACTAATATATATTAAAAGTAGACAATATCAGTGACTAACTATCGAAATTAATTTTAATTAACTAAAATAATATTTAATATTATGATAAATTAAGTATAAATTCATTCCTAATTTTTCAAATTTTTTCAATTTTTTTCTAATATTTTATCGTATTTTTAATTTAAAGTCAAAATACAGTCAAAATATACTCAAACTCTGGTCAACACATAATTAATAATTAAAAAAATCTTTCGGCCGAAACTAAAACCAAAATGGCCAAAACGTATCGATTTCACTGAGTCCCAAAACCAAAATCGAAACCACAACTATAAACCTTGTTATTTACAACTTTAGCTATATTGATCAAAATCAGAATTTAAAATTCGTATATAATTTTTTTATGTAAAATAAATTAGATAAAATTAGCAATAGAGTTTAGATTTTATTTTTAATTCACATGAATTTGGATTCTGAGTTCTTTGAGTAAAATTTTCATTTTGACAGGATCTGCAAAACCCTAATCCTAACACATAGCGCAAGAAAACAGAAGATGGAGATAAAGACCAAGACAATATTACCTACAGCACCGTGGCCCTTGATTGTTTAATGGACCTTTTTGATAATTTTTAATTAAAAAATCTCCGCGTATATAGGATCTCGGGACCTAATTTTCTTTTAATTTCATGAAATGTAAAACTGAATTACAGATCAGACATATTAACCAAGGTTTAAATTTCGGTCGAAACCGAGCCGTTTCGGCCGAAATGACTTGGTTTCGGCCAAACCTGAAACGAAATCCTAAATTTGGTTTCGCTTTAGGGTTTACTATTTATCTTCACTAACGAGTAGAGCTTGAACAGGAGCTCGTCGGGTGAGCACTTGCGGGGAGCTCTCCGGGCGAGCGCGCGCGGGGAGAGCGCACAGGGCGAGCGCGCGCTGGGAGCTTGCCGAGCGAGCGCCCGCTCGGAGAGCTCGCTGGGAGCGCGCCGGGCTAGCGCCCGCACGGGGAGCCCGCTGGGCGAGCGCCCGCGCGGGGAGCTCGCAGGGTGAGCTCCCACGCAAAGCTTGCTGGTCAAGCTCTAGCGAGGAGCTCACGTGGGGAGCTCGAGCGGGGAGCTCACGCGGCGAGCTCGCGTTGGCTTTATGTCTGAGCCCGTGCCTTCGCCGGATTGGCCTCATGCACTCGCCAGCCTGCCACCACTCCCTCGCCTGCCTCGCGCCCTCGCCGACTTGGCCCCTACTCCCGCAAGCTGAGACCGGCCTTGCACCGAGACCAGCGTTGTCGCCAATCTGGTTCTGACGTCCTTACCAATTTCTGTTAGATATTGTTTACGTACATAATATTATTCACGTAACTGTTCATTATTTTTTAAAATTTTTAAACATATTATATTTTTTTAATTTAAAGTGAAATTTTAGTCAAAATATAATTAATAAAAAAATATTTTGGTTGAAACTAAAATGAAAATGATTTTGATCGAAACACGTTGATTTTTTTGTTCACGTGCATGCGTGCATGACCGTTCCACTGAAAGTAAAGTAAAAAAAAATTTGTATCGGTCTCACCCCCTTGTGAATTGCTATTACGAGATTGCGCAGAGTTAATTGTTCTGACTCGTATGTCTATAAATGTTCATCTGGATCATTCAAGTACTAAATTCATAATTCCACATGTAGATGTTTTAAACTCAACTGATGATAATGATAATTAGTTGTATTACATTATAATTAATAAATTATGTATGTGTCAATTATATTTTAATAATAAGTTAAATTTACTTATGTTAATTTTTAACTTTTTAATCATATTCATATTATTTCTTATATATTTTTTTATATAGTAATATATAAAAATAGTAGTTAACTATCAACATTAATTTTAATTAATTAAATAATATTTAATATTATAGTAAAATTAATTATAAATTCTTTCATATTTTTAAAATTTTTATAAAAAAATTTTCAAAATTTTATCATATTTTTAATTTGAAGTCAAAGTACAATCAAAATATAGTCAAATTTTGGTCAACACATAATTAATAACTAAAAAAAATCTTTTGGCCGAAACCCAAACAACCGAAACTGAAATCGAAACGGCCGAAACGTATCAGTTTCGCTGGGTCCCGAAACCAAAACCGAAACCGCAACTATAAACCTTGCTCCCAACTTAATAGTTATTGGCCTTGGCCTGGAGCACCTAACAAGGTGGCCCCTCAAAAGTGGACAAAGCATCACTGCAATTAGACAGATGGCATGTATCGCTTTGCTCGTGTGCGAAGTCAAAGCAGTACCCTTTTGCTCAATAATGGAATATTAAGGTATCTTTATAAGTAATTAATCTTTATGAAAAAATAAAAAAAATAGTATTGAAAGGAGGGAATGACAGACAATGGGTTGGACACCACTAAATTCAAACTAGCTTGCAGGTTTGTTTGAAAATTAAATTAACTGAATGTCATATCATGAGCTTGTCGAAAAATTAAATTAATCTAAGGTCAGTTTGCGAATTTATCTAAAAATCAGATTAACCTAAGTCCAATTTGTGGATTCATTTTAAAATCAAATTAACTCAAAGTCGGCCCGCAAGCTTAGCCAAAATCATTTGATAAATAGACAACCCAAGAACTCTTTAATAAATTAATTAACTCAATTAAAATAATTAACTTAATCAGATTAAAATTATGCCAATTCGGATAAATTAACTAAACATATTAAGCTTAGCCAATTTGATTCTAATGGACCACCAAAGGGATTCAAATTGATCAAATAGATGACCTAAAACTCAAATTGAACTGGATCCAAATCTAAATTGAATTAATCCAAGTCAAATTGAGTTAGATCTAAGCCCCAATCAAGTTCAAATCAGTCCAACCTAAGTCAAATTAGGTCAGACTCAGCCCCAATTAAGTCTAAATTATGCCAGACTAAGTCAAATTAGATCAGCTAGTCCTAATTGTGTTCAAATTATGTCAACCCAAAATCAAACTAAATTCAAATTAAACTCTAGTTGGGCTAAATTAAGTTCCAATTAAATCCTATTTTGTTTAAGTCCAGTTTGAATTAACACTAATTGAGTTGAATTAAGTTCAAACTAAACTCTAACTTGGTTAAATAAAGTTCAAACAAACCCTAATTGGGTTGAACAAAATTCAAATCGAATCCTAATTGGTTGAATGAAGTCCAAACTAGCTCAACTCCATAGACCACTTGATTATCCTTCTAGAGTTCTTGAGTTGTTGAAGATATTGACAAAGTGGGAAGTTGGTCTAGACAATCACTATATGGGCTTCAAAATACAACCTCAATTTTTTGGATGAGACGATGATTGCATAGGCTAGTTTTTCCACAGAGGGTAGCGAGCCTCCATGTCGATGAGGTTGTTGCTTACATAGTACACTAAAAATTGTTTCCCTTCCTAGTTGCTCACAAGCACCAAACTGATTGATACATTACTTCCTGCAGTGTACATGTGCAACTCTTCTCCAAGAACAAGCTTTACCAAAACGGATGGTGAGATGAGGTATAATTTCAGCTCTCTAAAGGCCTTTTTGCACTCCTTGCCCCACAAATGGTTTTTGCCTCTTCAAGTCTTGAAGAACAGAAGGCATTTTTCTGTAGACTTCGAAAGGAAATGGTTAAGCATGGCAACTCACCTGGTGAGTCTTTGCACTTCCTTCATCAAGGTAGGATACCTTATCTCCAAGATTGTCTAGATCTTCAATAGGCTAGCTTTGATTCCCCTCTATGACATGAGGTACCCAAGGAACTTGCTAGCCAATGCTCTAAATATATACTTCTCTGGGTTTAGCTTCCTGTGGTACCTTTGGAGTGTATTGAAGGCTTCCTGCAACTCAAAAACATGATCTGTACCTCAAATGCTTTTAATTAGCAAATCATCTACATAAGTCTCCATATTTTTTCAAAGTTGATGCTTAAATACTCGATCGACCATCCTCCAATATGTGGCTCCAGCATTCCTCAACCCGAACAATGTTGTCATGTAGTAGAATATCCCCCATCGGTTATGAATGAGGCCTTTTTCTCATCCTCAAGGTTTATTTTGAGCTAGTAATACCCTAAAAATGCAAATAAGTCTTTGAATCCAAATATTTGTGAATAAGTTTACGCAATGGACATATTTAATATTTTTTGGAAAATAGAATTTTTAATTATGTTTTTATTTAAATAGGTTACTAAAATTTCTACTCTGACAGATAGGTCACTGCAAACTAGCTATGAAATTAAGATTAGAATTGGAAAATAGTTTAAGCACAGAAACTAACTTGGTCAGTTTGGGATCAAACGATGAAATTTAAAAAATAAAAAAAGGCAGATATCTACAGCAACATTTGCCACATATTACATCTAAACACACCAGAAGCAACAAATCTAAACACACCACATATTACAAATAAAAAAAGGCAGATATCCAATGGATTCATGTTGCAAAACAAGACTGAAAAATTATCAATATCTTGCGTCTTTTTCATTTTGTCATCACATGCTCGTTCTCACTTGTTTTTTACTTCTACTCCTTCGGCTAATGCTTCTTGCTCGGGACTCGTTCCATGGTGTAGAATATCAAGAACATATCTTGAAATTTAAAGAGAGCCTTCAAACAGTAGGCGTTTTGTGAGTCCATGTATATCTCTACGACAGGGTTGATTTCTTCGTATCTCTACGGGTTAAATCAGAGAGTTTGTTTTTTTATAAATATTTTTTAAATAAATTTTTGTTCTTGTTGAATAGTCGCATGTTTCTATTAGCAATTGAGAAATAATAGGAAAAGATGTAAGCGTTCATGAAATTTTCTTGTGGTTATAGGATGATCAAGGAGAAGGATGACCTGGAGCTATACTATTTTGCCTAAATCGAAATGGTATAAATCTCAAGTATTTTGGGGAATGGTTAAAAAGAGGAATCGGCTAACATTGTCAATATATATATTTAATGACTTTATTCTCTATGGACTGAATCATCGAAAGATGACTTGATTTATGTTTCTGAGTTTTGTTAAAATGATCTTAAACACTTGGTATATATTGTGACTGTATTACAAACATTTGTCGTTCCCATGAATTCTATATATTGTGAGATCATTCTATTGTATAATATGTCTAGGAGTTTTCTTGTTATTATGTTTACATCGAAATTGAGTATAGAACATATACAATGAAAGAAAGAAAATTTATAAAAATAGTTATATAAGTTACATCAACATGTTCTATGTTTATGCAGCATTTCGAGCACTTCTTATATGACAATAATCAGACTATTTTTTTATTGCATTATTCTCTCTTTATGGCACTCACACCACATATTTTTATAAGAAATATTTATCTACAACCCCTCAAAATTTATTTTATTTATTAAAAATCACCCGCGATTTTAGTATTTACCTACACTCTTCCTCCTTTCCAAATTTATTATCCACAACCCTAAACTCTAAACCTTATTATTTAATCAAAATTTTTTTCAAAAATTCTACTTTTATCTTATACAATTTTACAACTAAGTCCTTTAAAATTCTTAATTTCTCACTCTCTACTTTTTTCTCAAATATTTACAAATAAACTCTCAATTAAATTTTAAATTATAATTTACATATTTATATATTAATAAATAAACCCCTCATATATTATTATTTATATATAAGTCAAAATTTTAATATTTTTCAAAATAAAAATTTACAAAAAGGACCTTAAATGTTTAAAATTTTTTACAAATAAACCCTCCAGAAAAATTTAAATTATAAATTTAATATTCATACATTTACAAATAAACTCCTCAAATATTTTTACCTATAAATAATTCCAAATTTTATCTTTTTTTATAAATATTTTACAATATTGAAAGTCTTAAGACTTAAAATTTTAAATTACAAGTTTAATATGTGTATATTTAGAAATAAACTCCATAAATATTTTTATTTATAAATAAGTTCAAATTTCATCAATTTTTTAATAAAATTTCACAATATTGAAGGTTTTAAAAATTAAACTTTTAAATTACAAGTTTAATATTTGTACATTTATAAATAGACCCCTTGAATATTTTTATTTATAAATAAGCCTAAATTTTATCATTTTAAAATAAAATTTTACAAAAGACATTGAAGGTTTTAAAACTTAAAATTTTAAATTACAAGTTTAATATTTATACATTTATAAATAGATACCTTGAATATTTTTATTTATAAATAAGTCTAAATTTAGTCATTTTTAAAATAAAATTTTATAAAAAAGATATTAAAATTTCAAATTACAAGTTTAATATTTGTACATTTATAAATAGACCTATTGAATATTTTTCTTTTTAAATAAGTATAAATTTTATTATTTTTAAATAAAATTTTAAAAAAGATATCGAAGGTTTTAAAAGTTAAAATTTTAAACTACAAGTTTAACATTTATGCATTTACAAATAGACCCCTTGCTTATTTTTATTTATAAATAAGTCCAACTTTAATCATTTTTAAAATAAACTTTTACGAAAAAAGGCACTATATTTTTTAAAACTTAAAATTTTAAATTTTAAATTTAATATTTGTATATTTACAAATAGACCCCTTAAATATTTTTTATTTATAAATAAGTCAAAATTATAAATAAAAATATTTAAGGGATATATTTGTAACTATATAAATATTAAATTTGTAATCTAAAATTTTAAATTTTAAGACCTTCAATGTCTTTTTCGTAAAATTTTATGGGCTAATTACATACACTACCCCAAAATATCCCTTAATTATGAAAAATCCTCCAAAATTTTCGTAATTACCTATACCACCACTCTTTCCAAAATATTTATCTACACCCCCTGATTGTTATTTAATCAAATTTTTCTCCAAAAATTTCGATTTTACCCTCCGTAATTTTACAATTAAACCCCTAAAAATTTATTATTTATTATTTAACTTTCGGATATTTGTATATAACACCCTGAAATTAGTCATATTTACAAAAAACTTCTAATATTTACAATTAAACCTTATCTCCTCTTCACTTCTGCCTTACCCAGCACCACGCCCTGCTCTGTCGGTGCCTTGCGCTCCCCCTTGAGCAGATCAGCACCTCCTCCCCCGCCAAGAGCAGATCTGCACCCCCCAGCAAGTAGATTGGCCTCTGCCTGCCACGCCAGCGAGCAAATCCACGTTCGCACACACCCCCCCCCCCCCCCCCCCCCCTCTCTCTCTCTCTCTCTCTCTCTCTCTCTCTCTCTCTCTCTCACGTGAGCAGATCAGGCTCCGCTTGCCCCGTCGACAAGCAGATCTGCGTTGGCCTCTCTCGCCTCGAACAGATCAGCCACCGCCTACCCTGCCGGCGAGCAAATCTGCGTCAGCCTCTCTAACCGTGAGCAAATCGCCCCCCACCCCCACCCTTGGTCTCGATAAGCCGCTTTTCTCCCCTACTCATAGATGCCGGCACGAGGGCGCACGGCGCGGACACCAGAGACCGACACCCTGCCTCGGCCATTCGCGCCCTCACATCGGCCTCTGTGACCCGCACACCTACCACCCACCCCCCCCCCCCCTCTCTCTTCCTTCGCACCTGAGGCCGGCGAAGACACGGGGATGATTGAGGCAAGGTGCCAGTCTAGGGTGTCCGCGCCGTGCGCCCTCACGCCGGCATCTGCAAGCCGGCCCCCCTTCCTTCACGCCCGAGGCCGGTGAGGATGCGCGAAGGAAGAAAGGGGGGGCGGCTCTCAGAGACTGCATGAGACCCCGCCCCCCCCCCCCCCCCCCCCCCCCCCCTTCTCTCCTCTTCCTCTTCTCTCTCTCCCCCTCCTCCCTTTTCTTTCTTTCCTTCGCACGTCCTTGCCGGCTGGCGCGTGAGCACTCGAGGGCGGACGCACGATGGCCTTGGCCCTTGGTGCGTGGTCTGTATTCCACCACCACCACCACCCCCTGCCCGTGTGTGGTCAATGTTCCACACCCTCTCCCCCTTCCCCCCACCTGTCACAATCCCTCTATATGTTTTCTCATTTTTTATTAATTTTAAATTAAATTAAACTAATTTTTGATGTTGTGTATTTACATATGTTTTACTCATGTTGTTACATATTTTACAGATGTCTGATTTATGAAATCTTGTAAGATTAGTGTTTCGTTATGGAAGATATTGAAAGAAAGTTGGACAAACTCAAAGAAGAAAATATATATTTGGTAGGCAAAAGTCTTTTTTGGTTGATACAAATAAGTACTCATTTTCAGAGCTATGGATTGAAGCTTGTAAATTGGTCAAAATAAGGACAAATGAGTTACTTGTGATCAAGTACTTACTTCCAAATAGCACTCCTCCAACTTATATATCAATCAACAATGAAATTCAGCTGGTAGCAATGTAGACAATGATAAAAAAAATTAAAACATAGCAATATCTACATATCAATCGAGAACATATGGGATCCCTTATCAGCAGTGTCTACAGTAAGATTGACTCCTTTGACTCCTACATTTGGCATATCGCAGTATGGTCAAAAAAAATTTATGTCAGGAGAATCTTCTAAGTATCATAGTATGCAAAGAGATGAATATATTGACTCAGATTTAGATGTTTATCTTTTTAATTCTAATTTTCACAGTCTAAATTTTTCTTCTGGTGATGATAAAAAAGAGGAGGAGGAGGATAATAATGATGAGTTAGTGGCTGAGCAAGAGGAAGAGGATATAAGATAAGGTGAAGAAGAAGGAGTAGAAGACAGAGCAGAATATAATCTACTACCTTTACTTGAAAATAATTTGAATGATAATATTCTGAAAAAAAGAGACATATTTGAGGATGTATATGCATTCAGAATGACTCTCAGACAGTATTGTATTATGCATAGATTTCAGCCTTTGTTTGTGAAGAATGAATGTAATAGAGTAACAGTCAAGTGTGCTTCTGCGAATTACCCATGAAGGCCTCATGCTTCAAAGAGATCTGGTAATTCAGATTTTCAAGTGAAGAAAATAAAATCAGTTCATATATGTATTGCTGTCAATACTTCTAAAAATAAAATGGCAAGTGTTAAATGGGTAAGCAACTAAGTTTTACATTGGATGTATGTTGACAAGTAAATCACAATCAAGTAAATACAAAATTTGATGAATAATAGATACAGTCTTAAGCTAACTTACATGCAGGCATGAAGGGAAAAAGACTATGCTTACAAGGTTATTCATGACAATGAAGAAGACTCTTTTAATTTGTTTCATTCGCTTAAGTCAGAGTTGGAGAGGAGGAATCCTGATAATATTGTATACTTTACTCAATGTCAAGATATATCTTTCCAAAGATATTTTCTATCATTACATGCTTGTAACAGAGCTTTTCTTACTAAATGCATACCTATATTGGGAGTTGATGGATACTTCTTGAAAGACAAATATAAAGGCACATTGGTTTCAGCTTGTAAAATTGACGGGGAGAATAACCTAATTTCAGTTGCATATGCAGTTGCAAAAGTAGAAATATACCAATCTTGGTTATAGTTTCTATATAACTTACAACAAGTTATAAGAAATTTGGATAGCTTGGCTATTATTTCAGATAGACAGAAAGGTCTTTCTGATGCTGTGAAGAATATCTTCCTACATGCTAAGCATAGAGCTTGTATAAGGCATGTGATTGCAAACTTCAAAAGATTCTACCCTGGGAAAAAGTTAGAAATTTTGATTTTTAATACTTCAAATACATTTTTGCCTACTGAATTTATCAAGTATATGGAGAGGATTAAATAACTATCTATACAGCTTGGCAGTACATGAAAGAAATAAATGATTTTGTATGGAGTAGAAGTCATTTTGATCCTTCAGTAAAGTGTCATTATGTGACTAATAATATTTCTGAGTCATTTAACAATTTCATTCAGGATATTAGGGAGCTTCTCTTTCTTGAACTACTTGATTTCATCAGACAGAAGATAATGGTAAAATTTGTCACAAGAAAAAATGAAGAATCTCACTGGTCTGGAAAGCTAGTGCCAAGAATAGAATCTTTTATTAGAAAAGTTTCACAAGAACGTGGCGGATACCATATTTGGAGGTCATCTGATGATTTTTAGAGGTCAGTAATCCTGCAAGGAGATTGATCGTCGACATCAGACAGAGGATTTGTGACTATAAATAGCGGCAACTGATAGAAGTGCCTTGTGTTCATGGTATTGTTGCTCTCCTTGATGTTCGACTTGATCTAATTGATTTTATTCATGACTACTACACTCTGAAGACATACAAAAGAATATATGATGTCCCTGTCACTCCACTGTCAAGCAAGTAACTTTGGGTGTGTGTCAAATGCTATACAAGTGCTTCCTCTATGTTTAAGAAAGCAACTTGGTAGGCTTAAGAAAAAAAGGATTAAGGATTCAATAGAAACATCAAGTAAAACGATATATACTTGTAATAGATATGGTCAGGTGGGACACAATAAGAGAATGTGTAAAGACCCTCTTGGACTACAACAACAAATTGAAGCTTCTGAATCTAGCAGTAATAAAGAATCAGTGGAAAACCAATATGTAAGAGGACGTGGTAGGGGAATAGGAAGGGAAAGATCTAGCGGAAGGACTTCAAATTTTAGTATGCATATACCATGTGAGTTTTTCTTAAAAAATTAACACTTTTTTTATCTTATTTTATGTGATTTTGAAATAATACATTAATAAATATCACTATGTTTTTTTGCAGAAAGTTCATCAGATGTTGGATGATGTCCTCCATGTGATTTTGGAATTGTAATGTTGTGATTTTCCAACTTTTATTTTTAAATTGTAATGTTGTGATATCAGGATGATTTACTATCTGCATATAAGTTCATTAGATATTTATTTGCGAATGTACTACATATTCATCACTATTATTTTGGATGTAAGCACTATAACGTATGTATTATGACGTCTAATATTAAAATATGTTGTATGCATATGATTAGTTATGTATCTTTTAATATACGTATGTTAATTACGATCTTATTTTAGGAAATACCTAATTTTTCATGTTAATTTTTAAGCAAATCTTTGTCGAAATTTAGACTTATTTATAAATCAAAATATTTGATGGGTTTATTTATAAATGTACAAATGTTAAACTTGTATTTTAAATTTTAAGTCTTAAAACCTTCAATATCTTTTTTGTAAAATTTTATTTAAATCATAATAAAAAATTTAGACTTATTTATAAATAAATATATTTAAGAAATCTATTTGAAAATGTACAAATATGAAACTTGTAATTTTAAATTTTAAGTTTTTAAATATTTGAGAAAAAGAGTAGAGGATGAGAAATCAAGAATTTTAAAAAATTTAGTTATAAAATTATAAAAGATAAAAGTGAAATTTTTGAAAATAATTTTAATTAAATAACAATATGAGGTTGTATGTAATAAATTTGAAAAAAAAAAGCATAGATAAATGCTAAAATCTAGAAAAAATTTTGATCAATAAAACTTAAGAGATTATAGGTAAGTACCACTTTTTATAGTTAGGAATACGTAAATAGTACTTCATTTTGAATCATTTTTCTATGGCGGTAAAATTTCTCACGGGATTCCTAATTCTCATGAGATCTCCCATTCCCATGAAATTTGGGATCATCCAAACAAATAATAAAATGTAAGACTTTTTTTTCCATGAGATTTTTATAGGAATTAGGTTGCAACCAATTCCTATAGAACTTTTTTTTTTTTGCCTACGGAGCAAGACAAGCCCTACTTCACACGTTAGATGATTGATAACATATAACAGGTAACGCTGGTACTAACTAAACCATACCAAAAAAACTAGAACAAACAGGGAAAAAAAATACCAAGGACTTGAATACAGCTAATTCTCATGTCATCACTTTTCTAAAATGACTATCCCAAAAAAATCTTTGCGATAAAAGAACTTCCACATAAACAACCCATTCATGTCTGTGCACTTGTGCAAATATCCATTTTAAGGAGCTCGAACATAAATAAAGAAACACTAGCCAATTAATGCAGAAACATATCACTATGCTTTGCTTTGTTCTTCTGTCAAGTGCATAGGTTCAACAAAATTATACACTCATAAAGCAGACAAGCCAACAATCTTCCAAGTTGTCACAAGCAACTATTTCCTAAGCTTTTCACCAGTTGGCAAGACTAAAGCCTACATTACTTTTCATGGGTACTGTCAACAAATAAAATAATTCCAGAGCAGGGAAAAAAGAATTTCACACTATACATCTTGAGAATATCTAAGCATGGAGCCAGAGGCAAAGAATGGAATTCTGGATGCCAGGAATGGATTAACTGCATACAATACCTGCAGTTAACTCCAAAATAATTAGGTCTCCAGAAAAATTTCAAGCGTCGATGGCAGGGTACTGTCCTGATCCGGAATGGTGACCAACTCCATTTGCATCAGAGTTAGGATAAAATGGCGGCAGTTGCTCTCCAGAATAGGCTGACCTCCTTGACCTAGAATGATTAGGTGAAGAATTGTGTGATGCACTGAAGCCGGCTGCAGCGTAGTATGATGATGAAAGTCCGTGGACTCTGGGCAGACCAGTCGCATCATTTTCCAGATTATACCCCTTTTCGACTGTTTCTGCTTCAAGTGGTAACTCTTCCAATGTCTGGTATTGACAATAGAATTAAAAAAAACATAAATCAATGGTTTAAGATGTCAGAATCAGCATCCTATATTGTTAGAAGTATCATTATCAGCTAGCTGGTACTGTATAAGACTACTACTTCAACTAAAGAAAATCCATAAAAAGGGAAAATCAAGGAACATTCAAGATCAAATCTTCAAAACATCTTTGGCTACTCCGAGATAAAATTCTGAAAAAAAAACAAATGTTTTTGGATATTTGGTAGAAATATCATAAAAAAGCATAACAATGTGGTAGCTCAAACAATTGTGTGTGGCAGAACTTGGTAGTCTGTGTGCATCTGTGCATATGCTTCTAAGGGAGCATACCCTATTGGCCTGTTGTAGAACTCGTAGTGTTTCCCGAATGTATCTCCTTCTTGCAGCTATATCATCAGGTTCCCTCAGCATTTCTTCAAACAGGTTCTCCCTGTATTGGCAACAATCAAATGAGCCTTGTCAAATCATAATTTAAACTGAACAAACATCTCATCCCTGTGAAGACCTAGTATTGATTGCTAAACAGGCCCTACAAAAATTTCTTACAAAAGAAGCTTCACAGAAACAAATATAGCATAAGAATTTTCGCACCTGTAGAGTTTCCTAATAAGAACATTATGCAGATCCCTTTTGGTATGATTGACCTAGAAATAAGCGAAGAAATTATCAAGTTGCTGGATGTGAAACCATAGCAACAGAACAGAGGGTGCATCTTATCAAGTTGTCTCATTAGATACAGGCTGAAAGAATTTCTAGTTTGTGAGCCACAAAAACGGAAAATGAGAAACAGATAGTTAATCTGATTTCCTTGGTGAAATTGGAACATACAACTCCACATAACTTGGTAAAAGACAAATATTTTAATAGTTGAAGGACACATTGAATGAAAAAAAAAAATAGAGCCAAAATCTTGCAGCCTTTGAAGATACCAGAAAGTGCATAATTGCTTTTGGCACACAGTCCTCGATATTTTTTCTGACTATATCATAGTATGACTTCAATAGTAACTTTGTGATGGCTATCTCGACAGCCTGCTGCTCTGTCTGATCTTCAGAGGGCTTCAAGATCGCAGGTGGCTGAAATACATCGTATTTCAGTTAATGCATGCAAATAACTAAATGGATACACAATGACAGCTAGATTAAGTTGCTTGCTGCAAGCTAACCTCTTTTAGCTGAATCATAGAGAATGAATGTTCCATGTTATGCACAGGATTACTAAAAGCCTTGTTTGCAAAACTATCTCTTGCAGGTGCTCGATTTTCACTAGAACCAAAAATTGATGAAATTCCCCAAATTGATCCTGTCGTGCCACCTGATTATTACAAGTCAAATGGTCATTTCTTTTGTAAGTGATAAAGGCAGTTATAAGGAGTTCAGCCGTTTGCAGTTCACATAGAGAGTAAGATGAATTCCTTTGCTTTCTGGAAAGAGCTCAGAAGAGATGTACAAGGGTAATTAAATATATTGAATCCACTAAATTCTAGTTACAGCAATATCTGATGTGCTTAACAATAATGATACAGGTTTTGAACCATAGAGCAGTAATGTCCTGGAGTTAGGGCTGTAATAGGGTAGGGCTGGGCTCAGGCCTGACCAAGTCTGAGCCCAAACTAAATTTGAGCCCGGACCTGGTCCGAACCCAAAAACTTATTTCGGACTGAGACAGGCCTCTCTTTCTGGCCTATTCATTTTTGTGAAAATTTTAAGCCCGAGGCCAACCGAAACCCGAAAGTATCAAGCATGGACCCAAAATTTTT
Organism: Trichopus zeylanicus subsp. travancoricus; assembly: GCA_005019695.1. Classification (NCBI taxonomy): domain Eukaryota; kingdom Viridiplantae; phylum Streptophyta; class Magnoliopsida; order Dioscoreales; family Dioscoreaceae; genus Trichopus; species Trichopus zeylanicus. Next base: position 228,035 of record RXID01010959.1, on the reverse strand, counting down.
CGGGCCAGATTGGGCCAAACTTTCAGGCTGCCCTAGCCTGTTGACAGCCCTACCTCAGGTTGGCTACCAAATTTAACTGACAATTCACTCACCAGCTGAACCTACTCTCTCGAAGTCAGCAGCAGGTCTAACACCCTATTCATATCCACGAACAAAGGAAAATCATATACATTAGATCGGGTATTGATAAATCACCCCTTTAAAACATAATGTAATACAAGAACACCAATGCAGATAAAAGCAATCATTGGCTAAACCTGATCAGGAGGAATTCCATTAGCTGCAGATCTACCAAGAATAGCTCCAGATTTTTGACCTTTTTCAGAAGCTTGGAGTTTATCTGAGTCTAGAGCATCCTGGATAATACAAGGAGTATGAGTGTGATACTTACTAAAATTCATGAGGTAAATTAATGGAAATCAACATAAACCATCAAATATCCAGCATGCATGGGGTTAGATCATACTGATATTGAAAGAGTTTGGATTATTTTCTTACGTGATCTGAGATTGAAAGATTGAAATCACCCATTTCAAGAACCGGTGCTCTCCAAGGAATGCCAACTTTAGAAAGACACTGAGCATGCCATTATAAAGAAATCCTGACCCATATCCTAATCAGTTTATGTTTATGCAACCAGAAAACACAACTTTAACTTTTCTCTGGACTACGTAAACAAGATTATATAGCTAATATTGGATTCAAAAGGATTTAACTTAGGTCAATAGTAAAAGCCACATGACAAGAGTAAACAGGTATATAGAGGAATGAGGCTATTTAGTAGAAGTTGAGATTGTCGGATGTCAATTTAGGGATAGGAAACAGTTTGAAAAGATTAGCCAAAAAAGGAGAAGCAGTTATGCTAAACAAAATTAACTGCAGATCACCCCAAGTGAGGACGTGCTAAATTTTTCTACTTTTCTTAGTCTTATTATTTTGCTTTACAAATCTCTAATTGAAAACAAGTGATCTCCGATGGAAACAATGAAAAAAGGTAAGACAAGAACTGCTGTATAAGAATAATCCAATTTCAGGCTTAGGCTGTAAACAGAAAACACAGCTTTAAGTTTTCTCTGTACTTCATAAACAGGCTACACAGCAAAAACAAACACACTTGATTCACAGATTTTTTGATGCCAAAGTTTATTCAGGCCTTTTTTGGTCTGTGAATAACAAACATGATCCTTGCAAAAAGTATGATTAGCATAGAGAATACTAACCATACTGTTTGTGACGATCATGCTTGCTACTCACAAACAAAAAAGCCCTTCACAATTATGTAGGTAATATTGGAGTCAAAAGAATTTAGGTTAGGCCAAAAGTAGTCACATGACATGAGTAAACAGGTCTACAAGGGAATAGGGTTATTTACTAGAGCAGGTTGAGAGTTGGATGTCCATTCAAGGATAGGAAACAGTTAGAAAAGATTGGAATAAAAGAGGAGATTTGGAAGGAGTAGGAGGAGAATAAAGATATGCCTTGGGAAGTGGACCTGACACCGAAGGGGAGGAACCAAGGTGTTTCAATTGTGTTCCCATTACTCACTGTATCAGAGCTTTCATTAATCTCTATTATAGGTTTTTGGAGGATGAAAAAACATTAGGCCACTTTTATGCTAAACAAAATTAACTCCAGGCTGCCCTAAGTGAGAAGGTGCTGAAGTTTTCTACTTTTCTTAACATGCTTTATTCTATGTGCAAACAACATGTGATCTCCAATGCTGCAATAGAAAAGGATAAAAGACGAGATGCTGCACAAGAACAATCAAATTTCAGGCTTAGGCTGTAAACAGGCTGGCCCAAGATTGGAACTAGGATAGCCTTAGGCAGCCTTTAGCCTAGCCCGGTCAGAACTTTTGAGACCTAAGCCAAACATGGTTCATAATGCAAGTCTAATAGGTCTGGAACTGGGCTATTTAATTTTCTGTGGAATCTAAGGTAGCCAAGGCACAAGCCTGAAACAGGGAATTAGATCCAACCCTGAGCCCAATGTTCTAAAACATGTACTTGAGCACACAAGGTTTGAGGCCCCATGCAATGTATGTGGTGCACAGTTACTAGAGGCAATATATGCAGTTCCAAGCAATGTGAAAAACATCATAAATAATGATTCAAAAATGCAAATTTCAGAAATGATATAATGAATCCAAAAATTCCAGGTACGGATGGGAAAATATGAGTAATTTATTTGAAAAACCTGCTAATATGTCAATAGGGCATGATAGAATTTGATGCATTGTAGTATCAATAAATCATCACCAAAAGAATTTCATAATTCAAATAATAATCCAAGATTATTAAAATTAAACATTCATCACAACAAATGAAAAATATAGAGATACGTTATTTGGTACTGTATACAATATAATTATTTGCTAAAGATAATGAAAATAATAACTCAGGAAAAAACAAATCAGTTGTACCATAGATCATTGCGCTCGAGCACGTATGCTGATGCTGAATGCATATACAGCCCACTAAATAAATGTGAAGGTGACCGCACATACAGGGTGGTGAAATAGGTGATGAACTGTCAACTCTTAACAAATGGAAAGAGGCTGTCATCTCACATGCATGCTGAAAAATCAACCAGCTACTGTGCTTGCTGCTTTCTAGCTTTGGTGACAAGATTGTTTACTACATACTAGCTCAGCTACATAAACTAGTCTAGTTTTTGAAACATTGCTTAACCCCAATTAGCCAACCCACAAGTGCATGCTCACCTCTTGTGGTTCCATTAAGGAATGGTTCATTTAACAATGAAAATCGAGATGAATCTATGCAGTTTTGAATAACCAAGATTGCCATGCTTAGCAGAGGTCAGAAGAACTTGAAAATTGAACTTCATAGATACCAAACAAGATTTTTACTTCTCTGCCCTGAAACCTTGGAATATTATAGGTATTCCCCATAAAATTTGACATTACATGCATGCAGCATAAAATTATTGCCTATGCCTCTTAGTTCCCTTTTAAGTGACCACCTTGCCCATTACGTTGTACAACAATGGCACAAAAACACATGACAATCCATTGGAATATTATAGGTATTCCCCATAAAATTTGACATTACATGTATGCAGCATAAAATTATTGTCTATGCCTCTCAGTTCCCTTTTAAGTGACCACCTTGCCCATTACTTCGTACAACAATGGCACAAAAACACATGACAATCCATTGGACACAACAAGGGCAACAGGATCATTTCACAAGGCTTCTAACTGGGTGAATTTAACTAAGAGACATACTCATAAATATAAAATTTAGAGAAACATATCCATAATATCCCAAGCTTTCTAGAGCATACAAGTAAAATTCCCAAATAAAATTGAGCGGAAATTATCTTCACAAGGTGCTTGGGGAATCAGTCAGATTTTAAGAAACAGTAACAGTGAGAGGAAAACAATCTTGAGATGAACAAACACAAACAGCATTGTGGTTTCCAGGGAACCTAAATGTGGTGATACTATATTTGGCTCAATAAAAACATGATTCAACTTGCACTAAAATTGGAATTTTTTGTGATCTATATTGAAAGTCATATATTTTAATGTGCACAAAGGTAGGGTATATGGGTATTCGCAATTTCTGCATTTCCAGGGCCTATATAAACTTCGGAGGGAATCATATTCATTGGAAAAAGATTAGTCTGGAATTGGTTTAAATTTTGAGAGATTTAAGAAATTGAGTATTTTCTAAATTCTATTGAAACAAAACAAGAAAGATACACAATACATATAGAGTATGGTTTAATAGTACATTTAGAAAACGAGAATGCTTCAACATGATATTACTTCCACACAAGTCCCATGAGAATAAAGCAGCCGTTGATATACAAAACATAGCAATAAGGTAGCAGAAAGCACCTTTGGTCTTGGCAATGGTATTGATACCCTAGATAACTTGACTTGCTGCTGTGCAATTTCTACAGCTTTGCTGCCACCAATGAAATTTGGATGAGAAGTATTTATATAATCCATCTGCAAAAACAAATCTTAAATTAAATGCATGCTACCTTTGATAGACTGAAAATTGCAATATAATATAATCCTTATAGCAAAAGTATAATTAGAGAAGCAACAAAATAACAAAAATTGTGTTGGCACATGTTAAACCCAATTATAGGAAAACTGGGAGCAGTTTAAAGAAGAAAATACAATCTTCTTTTGTGAAGAAAAGATAATCCATAATTAACACTGTCAAGGCACATGTCCATGCAGTAACATTAGTACCATATGAAGTCATGGAGATATTGCACCTCGTAGTACATACCAATGGATTTCATTGTCAACATGATTTGTAAAGCCCTAAAGTGATTGTGTTAGAATAGTTGAAAGTCTGAATTATCAACTGCTAGCTGGTTGATATCCTCTATATTTATCTCTCTCTTTGTTGAATGATTCCTAGTCTAACAAGGAAACCAAGGAGGACAAGGGCCCAGGTAATTTATTTGGGCCTGAATTAGTTAGAATCAAACTTGGAGTTAAGACTTCTCCCCTATAAGGTGTAAGACCTGAGGATTGTATATCCTATCCCTCTATTCTTTCTAATGGGGGTTATGAATAAAACTCTCTTCTTTTCTCTCCGTCTTGTTCTGACTGAAACCCTAGTCGTAGGGTTGTAAGCGGGTCGGGTTCAGGTTGGACTCGTGGTACCATACCCATACTCATGCCCATAGTCATTTAAGTATATAATATCTATAAACACATCCATATGCAACTCATAGTTGGGTTTTGAGTTTCTTAGCGGATTTTTCACTATTTTCTTCTAGATATATTTTTATTAATTTATTTTATCAAATTCTTTGTTAAACAATATTAATTAACTATAAACTCAAATTATAAGTTATATTTTTTAAATTTGCATTTCATCTTGTTTAAACTATTAGCATATGTACCATTTACCCAAACCATGGTAATATTTTGTTTTAAAAATAAAAAATAATGTGTTAATTTTTGAAGTACGATGTCTAATAAAATAATTGTCAAAGTGGAAATACACACTTTCTATTTTTGAAATGAAAAAGTAAATAAATAAATAAATACCAAACAATATATGAAGCTAAAGATAAATTAACTTCTGATTTAGACTTATATCTCCAAAATTATATTTATACATATACACACACAAAAAAAAACAGGTCGAGTTTCCGGTTATCAAGTATGAATATGCCTAAATTCATAGCCTACCCAATAATAAGCTAGCAGATTCAAAAATAATACCCAAACCCCACCCAATAAGCTATTAAGTTAAATTTTAATTCTCATATCCTTTTCACTATGTTTAGGTCAAGTCAGAACAAGTTAACGGGTTAGAATTTTGAATTACACCCTCGCCCAATAGCTTACGAAAATCCTAGCTATCTCAAGATAGCTATCTAAACCTTAGTAAAAGCTCTACATGGTATCAAAGCTGTAGGTGCTCTTATTTTTGAAAATCGTAAAAACCACTCAAAACCCTAAACCTCATGGCAAATATCGGAGAAGACAAGGCCTTTGGACTCTAGGTGACACCTTTGGGGTTCATATGACCTTGCAACAAAGAATTACTTCCAATGGGCAAAGAATGTTCGAATATTCTTGAGAGCAAAAAGAAAGAGATCCTACATTGAAAAATATACTCCTAAGAAGCCTACAAAAGACAATTATATAGAAAATGATCAAGTAATGATCTTATTGTGGAACGGTATATGATGGATTTTGATATAACTAAACAAGCATAAGATAAAGCTAGAAAATATTTAGGGTTCAGAGTGTCTGAGATTGTTTAAAATTGTTGAAGAGAATAATATATCTAAAGTGTTTGAGATTGTTGGAGAGGTGGTCAAGGCTAAACAATTAAGTAAGCTACTTGAAAAACACTTGGCAAAGATGAAGAGCTTGTGGAGTAAGCTTAATTTGTATCAACCATCTACATTTAGTATTGAGTAACAAAATCTCTACAAAGAAGAGTTCAGAGTTGCCTTGTTTCCATTAAAGAGTAGAAATAGAGGCTCAGTCCTCATAATGGGTTGAGCTATACAGGACTTGATTACATTAGATAATACCATCCATAAGCTTAAGTGTCCTGGATCCATCAGAACCATTAAATTGTAAATAGGTCATGGATAAAACCCAAAATAGAATCCAAATTACAGTCTAAATAAGAGTCTAGGTTAATTTGAATTTGTTAGGATTTCTATAAGTATAAAACCAATATGTACTCTCAAGATGAGAAAGAATCTTTTCCTTCTCATTGAAAAATAAATTGCTCTTATCATTGACTACAAACCTTAGCTTTCGTCAAAGACAAATGCTAGATTCAAAAATTTAACAATTTTTGCCAACTCTAGATAGAGAATATGAACCAATTAAAACCCAATTTCTATTTGAAGAAAAAGCCCCTCCATGAGTAGTATGTATTCAAGGCTCAAAGGAAAAAATTCAACACACAAGTCAGAACTTTAACATTAAAGTAGTTACTATAGTAGCTGATGATGGCAAAAGCTTTGGATGAGGTAAACCTACCAAGAACATCTATGGAGGCTATACTAGAGGTAGACAGAACCTAAAGTGTACACACTGTGGTAAGATAATCACACAATTAATTATATGTTAGATCCTACATGCTAAACCTACTTTTGCTAACATATCTTAGGCAATAAATAAAATGACATATCAAATGATTATGTAACAATAGGACCTTCAAGACAAAACTCTTTCTCAAAAACTCTAAGCTCGATTCTCCACACAGAGAAATACGATCAAGTAATACAAGATAGAAAAGTTATAACTGCTTTAACCAACCAGTGGAAAGCCAAATCAATAGGCTCTTCTTCTTGAATAATTGATTCAAGTACAACTAACTACATGACTAGTAATTCCAATCTCTTTTCTTCTCTTATAACTATGCCCAAAAGTAAGCATGTGATCAACCTAATGAAGAACATGCTGAAGTAAAAGGCCGAGGACAAATAAACATTCATTCTCTAAACCCATCCTGATTCGTCCTTATGCACAAATTTCCTTAACACTTGTTTCTATATTAATCAATTAATTAGAAACCTAAACTTATAGCATAATCTTTTTTCTTTACATTGTGTTTTTCAAAACCTTCATACAAAGAAAATAATTAGCAGAGAGATTGAAATGGAGGATTATATTTGTTGAGTTTTAGTAAAACACATGCTAAAACCTATGCTAGTCAAGAGGATGATCTATGCTTTTGACTTTGTACATTAGGTCACTTGTCTTATCTTGAGTTTAAGATTATATTTCCGAGAAGCAACACAATCAAAACCTCTTATCAGGCCTATGAGCTGGCTAAACATCAAAAACACTTTTTAATCCAGTGTTAATAAGAGAAGCATGTACTCTTTTTATCTAATTCATAGTGATGTTTTGACATCTAGACATAATTTTTTAGATGGATTCAAATATTTTATAAGTTGCATTCATGATTACTCAAGAATGATTTGGGTTTATCTAATATTTGGTGTCAGCTACATATTCAAGCTATTTTAAAAAAAAAAATCGAAAATCAATTTAATACTTCGAATAAAATTCTGAGTGCAGATAAGGGAAAGGCATATGTAGCTAAAGAACTTCAAGGACATCTTCAGCATAATGGAATATTATTTCAATCTTTTTGCCCCACCATACTACAACGAAATAGTGTGGTAAAGAGAAGAAATAGACACCTATAAGAGGTTGTCAAAGTCATGATTAATCAAAATGTCATATAGATTCTAAGATGATGTTGTGCAAATAGCTTATTACCTAATAAATAAAGTACCCACTTCTCTTCTTCAAAATCAAAGTCCTCCTCAAGTTCTCAAACCTAAAGCTGAACTATTTCATGTGGACCCCAAAATTTTTGGATGTATTTGATTTATTCATGATCTAAATATCTCCAGAAGTAAGTTTCATCCTAAAGTGATTAAATGTGTTTTTCAAGAACATTCAAGATAAGAAAGGGTAAAAGTGAGTGATGATCCATATCTTAATAAATGTAACCTTCGTTGAAAAAGTTCCATAGGTTTTGAACTTTGTTGGACAACTATCAAAACACACCCAGCTCCCTTTCTCAACATGTCCTGTGTTTGTCTGTCAATAACCAAGTCCTTATGATAAATATAAAAGAAGTTGTCAAAAGATTTGGCATTGTCTACACCAACAGACAAAAAGATGCTCCTATTCAAGACACAACTCCACCAATCACACTCCAAAAAGATCAAGAAATAACTCAGCATGATCAACCAGAGAACAATTCAGGTACATTAAATACTCCAGTTGAACATAATCCCCTTATTGCTTTGAGAAGAGAAAGGAACGTGTGCTAAATATTCTATTAGTAAATTTGTATTCTACAAAAATCTCTCATCTACTAACAAGCATTTTGCCCTAATAATCTTTGCCATCCCTACTCCAAGAACTACCTTTTGATCCATGCTGGAAAAAAGCTATGGAAAATGAAATTGAGGCCTTGCAAAATACAACACATGGGAGCTTGTCTATTTACCAAAAAGAAAGAAAATAATTAATTACAAATGGGTGTATGCTATAAAATACAAACCCAATGACAATATAGAGAGATACAAAACTAGATTGATTGCAAGAGAGTTCACACAGACCTTGGAGTGGAATATTTTCGACACATTATCACTAGTGGCAAAGCTGAATTTAGTAATTATTATACTCTTTAATTCTATATTTAAATTGATCTTTGTCACAATTAGATGTCAAAATACATTACAAAGAAGTATACATGAGACAACCTTCTGAATTTAGTTATTATGGAGAACATAAGTTAGTATGCAAACTAAACAAGGCTCTCTACAAACAAAAGCAATCTTTAGATTATAGTCCAAGAGATTTAGTACACCATTAACAAGATATGAATTCCTAATAAGTCAATCAGATTACTCAATATTTGTAAAGGAGAACGTAGCGAAGAAAATCATTTTGCTTGTATATGTGGATGATATTATAAAAATAATAATAAAAACATGAAGGAGTTGAAGGAGTTTAAAGAAGCAATTTTAAATTAAAGATATTGGTAATCTACACTATTTTCTACGAATAGAAGTGACTCATTCTTCCAAAGGTATTGCATTGTTTCAATGAAAGTAGCTCCAAGATTTATTAAAGGAAACAGGACTTCTTGGTAGAAAGAATTCAGAAACTCCAATGGATTCTAACATGATCCCTGACCAGGGAGCAAAAATTGAAAACTCAAAACAATATAGAAAATTGGTAGGCATGCTTATACATTTGATCATAACAAGACATTATATATCATTTGACTAAAGGGAGATCTTATATATCATTTGCAATGAGTTATGTTAGTCAATTTATGCAAACACTAAAAAAACCTCACCTGTATACAATCTACAAGATCCGGAGATATCAGAAGAGTACACATGGTTTGGAGTTGTGCTACACAAAATGAAAATCTTGATATTCACTACTACATAGATGCAGACTAAACTGACTCTCTAGCTAATAGAAAATCCACATTAAAGTTTTGTACTTTTATTGGTGAAAATCTCGTAACTTGGAAAAGCAAGAAACAATCAGTTGTGGCTAGGTCAAGTGTTGAGGTAAAATACAGGGCATTAGCTCTAGGAACATGAAATACTATGGTTGTAGTCACAAATGAAGGAATTTGGTTTCCCTATTGTTAGAGCTACATAGATTTATTGTGACAATTAGTTAACACCATATATTTCTAACAATCCAGTATTTCATGAAAAAACTAAGCATATTGAATTAGAACTCCATTTTATCAAAGAAAGTCTTGGCCAAATAGGTTGAGTTTCATCATATACCAAGAATAGCTATCAGGCATCCTCACAAAGCCATTGAAGGAAGAATGCATTGTGGCATTTATGCTCTAGCTTAAGGGAGGTGTTAGAATAGTTTAAAAAATCTGAATTATTCACTGCTAGCTAGTTGATATCCTCTATGTTTATCTGTCTTTGTTGTCTAATTCCTAGTCTAACTACGAACCAAAGTAGGATAAGGACTCAAGTATTTATTTGGGCCTGAATTAGTTAGAGTCAAACCCAGAGTTGGAGGTGGACTTCTCTCCTATAAATAAGGTGTAAAAGCAAAGGATTTCATACTCTATTCTTTCTACTCAACATTATGAATAAACTCTTCCCACTCTGACTTGTTCTAACTAAAACCCTAGCGGCTTACAAAAACACTATCTCTCTCAAGATAGTTGTCTAAACACTAGCAGAACTGCTGCAGATTGTACTTCATCAACTTAATAATGTATGTTCAGTGTTTTAACTGGCGGCCGCCTATGCAGAGGCAGTGATGTACTGCTCTGCTTAGCTACACACGTAGCAGGTTATGCAATAAAGGCTGTTTAAGAAACTAGACGAGCAGCTTAAGCGGCCAAGGCAGCCGCCTAGGCGAGCCTAGGCAGCCCAGGGCAGGTTTTAAGGATCCAATTAACTTAATAACACCGTGAAACAAATGAAACAGTGTAATTTTTCATCTAGGGTTTCTTTATTGTGGCCCACACCTCACCTTTCTACCCTGCAACCCAGGGATCCTCAATGCCTCTAACTATCTCTGAGAGTCGAAGTGCTTATCTCCGAGAGTGGAAGTGCTTATTGCTTGTGCTGTCTTTGTCCCCTAGTTCAACCTGAACCAAGTTTTGTTTCGGGAGATAGTTGAAGCACTTTTTGAAACATTGTGTACATTGAAAGTCAAGAATGGATCATATGCACAACCTACAATCTCAAACTAGGTATATATATAGATATTTCAAAATAGGTGGCCGCGTATTGTATAGGCACCATGCAGTGCCCTAACCGCCTACATCTGCCTAGCACTTTTTGAAACATTGTGTACATTGAAAGTCAAGAATGGATCATATGCACAACCTACAATCTCGAGGGCTTGTTTGGTTCATGAGAAAGTTCTTGATTACCTAGCTTATACTAGCTTACCCTCAGTTATCTTAATTTATCTTGACTTGTCATAGCATACCACCACTTTTCAATCATGAAGCAAACTAACCACTATTGTGGCTAGCTTCTAGCACATAGTACAAACTGAGTGATAGTTAACGTCATTTTCCCTTGTGTATCCTTTTTTGGGTTCTATGTGTAGTTAAACTCAAAAAATCTAAGATGCAAAAGCGAGCGAAGATTTCTGTCCAATATTCTTCAAGTAGAAAATTTTTATGAGGCTCAAAAATATGCAAATCATCAAATGGGGCAGTCATAGTGACTGTCTCACATATTGTTTCACCTTGTGTTATGATGAAAAAAAATTTAAAATGAGAGTAACAAGGTGTTATCCAAGTTTTAAATGCTTAAACACCTGGACTAAACAAAGTTCCATGTAAATCATTAAGACAATATTTTTGCCAAATACAAATTCAGGAAATTATAGAAATACTATATTCCATGGTAAACACAAAATTTTCTTCTCAAACATTAAAAAATGTGCAAGGATCTGCTGTTCTGTTTGTGAGTTTCTTCCAATTTCTATCTCACAGTTCAATTGTATCATGAGTTCTCCAAATAAAACACCAGTGATTTCCCAATAAAATCAGCATATAAAACCTAATAAACAGCATAGAATCACATTGCACAACCAAGAGAAGCTTGAGTGGCATTTTACTTTCTCAAAAAAACCAGAAAAAGTATCTGAGTATAGAAAAAACATGACCAAAAAACATACCTCCATTTCAATAATGTGAGTTATCATAGTCTCTGCAGGTTGAAGACCTTCTCGTAAGAAATTCCAAATGACCTCATCCATTTTCTTCCTAAGAAAAGGAAATCGCTGCAGCTCACTAGCCAAGCAATGGTGGCTCATCTGGAATGAAACAAGAAATATTTGATCCCAAGCAGCAGACAAAAACACGCTGGTATTATTTCAAATTTTAAACAGATTTCCTGCAATTTGAGATAGTATGTACCTTAACTAATTCATCATAGATAAATTTTGCACATTGAAGACTTGGGTCCAGCAAACGACCAATCTGCCTTCGTACAAGAACTTCAAATGGCACCTACTTATTTTTTCCATATAACAGATATTAATAACAATATTATACAGGAGAAAATGGGACAGAAATTCTTGTCTCAAAGGCATCTAATGTTTACCTCTGGTACAAATAAAGCACTTTTGGGACCAGTAGCATTTTGAATGGCCATACGAATGTCTTCATTGGTTACATCCTCACATGGATCAACTTCCTACATAAGCAACAAGAATTTTATCTGAAACCATTGAAATAACAAAAGTTGCTGTAGAAGATGAAGAGACTCAGGATTTGAACTAGTGTGACGCACTGCACACCCATCACCATTTCCCCAAAATACAGACACAGAGAGCCACGGAAACACAAAAGCAAATACAATAATAATTCATGTTGGTCCAAATGCTTCAAGGAAATAAATGCCATGAGAGAGAGATAACAATAAAGTAACATATTTAAGATATACTTGAATTAGTAACTAAATTTATCAAATAAAAATATGATAATGACCTCTAAACTCTTCACAAAGATTGACTGGAAAATGTAGTGAATCCGTGCTCCACCAGAAAGCTCAGCTGTTGACAATTCATTTTTTCCCTCAACCATTGAAGAAAAAGCTGCATGACAAACAAAGTAAGAAAACTGGGTGCACTTCAGTTTAGCCAACAAGTAATAATAATGCCTTCAAAAAATGGCAAGTTGGCTTCACATCCTATGGAACAAATAAAATTTTCATTACATGGTTCTTCAGGTTTAGGTTCCAAAACTATTGTAGGTACACAATATAGGTCAACAATCCGAGCATATGCACATCCATAGCCTGGAGTATTAGGTTTTCTAGTGATATTCAACAGGAAACAAGATAGACACCTAATTGAACATCACATCAAAAACTTGCACAGTACAGCAAAACCTGCTTAAAGAGAGATATTTTCTTTTTAAGGTATTTTTAATTAATTCACCTAGCAAATTGAAACCATTTATAAGAATTGGCCCCTGAAGTTTTTCCCCCTCAGATTCGTCGTATGCCTAAGATAAATTTGGAACTTGAAGCATCAATTCATCCTAACATGACTTCTTCTATAGCAACAAGTTCAAGGGGCATTGTGCCCACCGAGTTTGTTAAGGACAACAGATGGAAGGAGAGAGAAAAGCCAACAGGGGATAATTCGAATTGAATTCCAAACACGGAGCTACAAAGATTCAATAAAATTGCTTCTCCAAGGATTTTTTTTTTTTTTTTTTTTTTTTTGGAACCCAATACCTAGTTTCAATTAAAGTAAATAGAATCAGTATTGAATAAGGTTTATTGGTATTGGCACCCATACACTTCGGTACCAGTATCAGTCAGTATGTACCATACATTGACTTTTTATCTAAAGGAAATCCCAAGAATTAGAAAACTAAAAGACAAATAAAAAGAATCAAAAAATTTTGTACAACCTAGAAGACTAGTAACAATGATGATTGTGGCAAAAGTAAAATGGATTTTCAGAAAATTTGGGCCAGTATCAGGCCGGTTACTGATTTGGACACAAATGGGACACCAACCCCATACCAATAAGTAGTAGCCCAGAATAGGTCTCATCAGCAAATCTTAGAATCACGATATGGAGTTCAGTGAGAAGCAATTAGCTCAAGCCAGTATTGAGACAACATGTTCAGCAACCTAACTGCCCAAAGTTCAATATGTATGTGGAAGAAAAGCATTCAATTGAAAAATATTTTCAAGCTAGAGACCAGTGGTCAGTTCTTGTAAGGTGGTTACTAGATCACGCTATGCATAGCACATCAAAATTATGTATATTTTAGTTATTATATTACCGATCAAATTAGAAAAGAATTTGGTAATAGCCCTAAAGTTTAAACCAAACCCAAATGGATATAATCTGGTCTAGGTTGAAACCAATCATAGCGCAACTATCTATATTCAAATTCTTCAGTCTAACTAGCTTTGACAGAAAGCCTATCATTCAACAAGACAGAAATTTTTAAAATTAGTTTACATAAAGCGTGGGGCAAGTACAGTTCATTGAGAAAATTCAAGATATGAAAATTATGTCATTCCACAAAATCATTTCCAAATACAAAATTATAGATTAACTAAAAGTACGATTGGAATTGGCAGAAAGAGTGATTACAGATAACTGATGTTATTATTAATGAAGGGTAAGAGGAAGATATCATTTATGTGCTTTGCAGATGGTCAACTATGGTAACTGATGTAAACTGAGTTCTCAAATGACAAAAAGTTTCCACTAGATTGCACTATCTTGCAGAGAATCAAGCACAAGAAACTCCAATATATGGTTGAAGGAGAAAAGAGGTATAAATTATAGAACAAGAAGAAGGTACACATAGCAGTATCAGTGTGATTTATAGACTAAAAGCAACATAAATTATTAACAGAAAATTAGATGGATGTATGACTACCATCACAATATTTGGAAAGAATGTTCAAGACTTTCACTCCTTGGCCAGCCTGCAATCAAAATAGTACAGACAAAAAAATCAATGAAATAGTGAATTATATCAAACTAAATCAAAAAGGTGAGAATAATTTTTAAGAATACTAAATCATAACCATTTAAGAGACCAAGAGCTGTTAACAGCTGGAAGCCTGGAACATGCAACCATATTAACAAATATGATAGTAAAGATACAAATAGACAGAACCAGGTCATATGGAAAGAATCAAGCAGAGAAGCAAGCAATTAGATCATGATCAGATATGAAAATAATTTTAAAGGGTAAAAATCTGACTCTCAAAGCAATCATGCATCCAATAAAAAGTGCCTGTAAACAGATTTGAGTGCACCGGCTGACAAAGTTGTCACAAGAGTGGTTCACTTGGTATCAAAGAATTTTGTTTTGATTCTTAATTGACGCAATTTCAGCCACTCAACGTGAAGCTCAAGAAGGAAGAATCATATTTACCAAACAATAGGGGAGAACCCTACATTATTAGCTTTTTGGCAGAAATTCATGTGACAGGGAAAAGCCTCTCCATAAATCCCCTATATGAAAGGATTCTTAACAATGGAGAAACAGAAGCATGGTAGTAGCTCCCTTAAAAAATTCTACCAACAAACATCTATAATTTAAGAGGATAAAGATACCATAAAATACTGAGCCATACCAAAGAGAAGAGGGCATACATGTTTTGAAAGCAAAAATAACGGTAATTTTACAACATATAAGCTTAAACTGGATAACATAACTAAGTATGACCCAAAAGAAAAGCTTGGTCATGATATGTGAAGCTACCACCTAGATTTCTATATTAGAACTAGGGCTGTAAATACCAGCTTGACTGAGCCAACCTGTACTCAAGTTCAGCTCATTTACAAATGAGCCAGGCTCAAGCTAGCTTGTTCTGGCAGTGTGGAAGCAACCAGACTTCAACCAACTTTGTTTTATAATAAAAGAATAGTAACAATCTCTATTGATTAGATCAAATTTAATTTGCAAGTAGAAGAAACTATCAATCAACCAAATACCACTAGAATTATGGCTACTTGGGTCTCACAATTTCATATAGTTTAGAAACAAAACTAATATACAGATAAATTTTATGAATATAAGTAATATGCATGATACATTTATTTATTTCGAGCTATCGGATTGAGCTTGAATAAGTGCAACCAAATTCAAGCTCAACTCATTAACTAAATGATCAAAGTCAAGTTTGAGTCTCCACCAAGCCGAAGTCAAGCTGATCCTGAGCAGCTTGCAGTCATAATCAGAGCAAAGGTCATGGCAACTTCTTTCTCACTTCACAATATACTACAAGAACAGCAGTTTCCTTCCATCAAGATTGGTAACCAATGGCATATGTTCCTTTTGTTTTGGGATTTATCAATACAGGTGATTTCCATTGGTCATAGCATCCTAAACAGTTTCATCCCCCTTGTGCTGTGTAAATCATAATATAGGTGTTGCCAACCAGAGTAATATGTTTATTGCAAGTTTGCTGGCCTTTTAAATCATAAGTTCAAATTGTGATGTTCTACTAGTTACTAAATAGCATATGAAGTTTCTTTTGTTGAAATCCAAAACTGAAGCAACCATTAGCTGCATGCTAAAGACAAGATGAAAAATAAGGCAGTCGATTGGTTTTCATAAAGATAAACCGGGGAGCATGATTCATTTGCCTCTGGCAGTTTGGCCAATGAAACCTCTGTAAAGCAATCATTTCTTGTTAATATGTCTTAGAGAGGCATACAAAAATGAAGAAGACAGTATCAAAAAACTAACAGTATCAACCTAAAGGTCACATAGGAAACGAGAACTGATGTTATAATGAAGAAGACAGTGTTGTCCAAGTTAAAAAAGACACAGGAAACGAGAACTGATGTTGGAATGAAGAAGACAATGTTTTCCAAACAGAAACTACATCAAGAAACACATCATACCTTAGATTCGGCAACATCACCAAAGGCTGCATGTTCCTTTGCAACGGCCACTAACTTAGAATTTATCTGAGATTTAAGAGTCGGAAGAATTGCCCTGATATGTTGTACCAAAATCTGTTGATGATATATTGAATTAATAATATCTTACTGGTCACTTACTGGTGAGGAATTATGCAAATTGTCCATCCAGTGATGCATAAAAAACTCATCAAGGAATACTGAAGTTTGACAGATAAGTCTTGACTGTAATTCATTGTCACTTACCTGATTCAACTTCTTTGCTAGCTGAGGGATCCCACAACAATGGGAGAGACTATGATATACCTACAGGTATCACCAAAAAGTTACTACATTCATTTAAATCCAGTTGAACCATATACAATTACAGAGTATAAATTTAAGAAAATACAGGACGATCGCGGAAAAAGCTCTCTTCATAGGCCAGTGCATCTTTGATACTCCGGTTCTGATTAATGTCCTGCTCAATTAAAGGAACAAAATGAATTTATTTCATACTCAACAAACCAAGAAATAAATGAAGCACAGAAAGGCAGCACCAACAGCTATAGAGCAATTTCTTAAAACTAAGTCATTCATCTGTTTTCTCAGGGCTGAGAATGGGGATACAATTACATACATCAGGGAAAAGTAATCTTGGGCTCACTCCATGAACAATGACCAAAGCATGATCCTGCTTTACTATTAAATTCATAAGGGCCTGTTTGGGAAATGATTATCACATAAAAATCGTGATTAACTAATTAGGTAAATAGTGAGTCATGATGGGATTTTGACCACATATTTTCCAAGTTTGGATGGTTGTGTTTGGATGCAAGTTTGGTAGCAGAAATTAAAAACCTGTTGGGATGAGTAGAGCGGAAGGTGACAATCACATGATCATCACCTCCCTACTCACAATTGAAATAGGCCCTAAGATGTAATTATCCAAGAGAGACAGACACACAGGAACCATTGCTTTGGACAACAGAAGAGTTTAAACTCCCAAAATGAAAAAAGATGCCCAAGAAAGAACTACGTTTGTATGTTCCCTCGTTGTAGAAAAGCATTCACTACCCCTACAAAAGGAGGTTCAACTATATTTGTGCTGACTTAGGTTATTATCCCTCAAAAGCAATGTCACCGAGACATGCATATCTCAGGATCACATATCCACACATGGGCAGGTACACAACACCTGAAGTATGCAAGAATACAGCATGCAAATCTAGTTGCTCTTGCTCTTTTGAAATACTTAAAGATCACAGGGATCTTATCAACTTGGAGATCAATTCAAAATTTGAATGGCATTATCTACTTGAATTTAAATCTCAAATTCGACTTTCTAAGTTGATAAGGTTCATGCAATCCTTTGATGACTTCAATATTTTTGTAACTTATGGAGATGATAAGATTCATGCAATTCTTGATAAGATTCACAAGTCATATGTTTGAGGCTATTGACCTAATTTTGGGTTCAATATACCTGAAAAGCAGTCAATCGCATTTCCAGAAACTTTTCTCCCATTTTAACTTTTCCTGATTTCAGGGGGCTCAACTCACTGTTTTTTATCAAAATACATATATGGGATCACATGTGTTGGCATTCAGAAAAACTTAAGCATAAATTACTCAGAAAGCCACTATCTTCTGGCCATAGCAAATTAAATGCCAAATATTAAATGAAATCGGAAAGATTAATAAAGGAAATACCTGTTGACTGCGATTCACCACACCAATATAACCAAGTTTAAGAGGGATCACCTTCCCCATTAAAAAATTACGGGCATCAGTACCTCTGTCCATTATATCCAACTGGACCAATAAAGGAGAAAGTTGTCGTGCTTAACAGAAGATAGCAGTAATGGATTGCATATCTGAAGTGCAGAAATACAAGTTCATAAAAAACAAGACCTTTGTTATGACACCAATTGTTCGAGAACCTGTGAAGAAAAGGAGAATGTCAGAAAACAAAATTTACAAAGCTAGATTCTCCATACCACATGTAGTCTACCAATGAAATGAAACAAGATGTACAAAAAAAGAACATAAGAAAAATAAAATTACCATCTGGATCAGCAATCCTAGCCATTTGAAGTGCATCAGAATTTGCTAAATCTGCATTTGCTGGTGAAACAGCCAAGATAACACATGTGTCATGTTTGATGTAGGATAAGATCATGGTTCTAGTCCGTGTCTCAATATCACTCGGTTGATCACCAACAGGCACTTTCGTTATCCCAGGCAAATCAACCAAAGTGATATTTAGAACATTTGGGGAGAAAATCTTCAAACGGATCTGTTTGTCTGAAAGTCCCTTGTTCCCTCCAGCTTCCCTATCTGTTTCAGCCTGCAAATATACAATTAAATTTGTAATAGATACAAAAAGGTCAAGAAAGTGACATGCTGGACATTGATAGGCATCTCCAAGCAGTCACAGAGTCGCAATGATGTCAACAGCCTAAAACTAAACCCAATTCACCAAAGCAGAATAATAAAAGGATGATATCATTCAGCAAAAATGAACACATTTTATTAGAAGACAGCCAAAACGCTATAAACAAAGAGAGCCAAGAAATTCATTGACTTATATGAACAAAAAACAACTGGCAAACCGAAAATCCATAGAGCACTAATGAGCATAGATACTCAAGTCTCTAAGCCTAAGAATATTTTTCTTTGTAAAAAAGCTAAGGAACATTGAATCTAATCAGATCAACCAAATTCTATTCTATTGTTAAGAAGTACCCAAACCCAATATCAACATATGCTTTTATCATACAACTGCATTAAAATCACAGAAAAAAAAATAGGGATTTCAATCTGTTCCCCTAAGTGAATTCACTTCTCTCTGCTGCCAATCAGAGAAAAAGGAACTTAAGAAACATAGCTATGCAAGTGTCCGCCATAATTTTCAACCAAACACCTCTCAACACTTCAAAATACAAAGAAACAAAATAAAAAACACAGCAGTTCCAACTTTCCAAGCATCACAAGGACAACAACGAAACAGAAGCGGAGAAAAACCCTAATCACCTGAATCTCCAGCCGGATCTCTGAGAAGTCAAAGAACCGCTTCCCTGGCAAGTGCAGGAACTCCCCCCACTCATCCCCTTCCCCGCTCACCCCCTCACCGCGCCGAGGGCAGTGAACGAGCTGCAGCACCAGCGGCCGACGCGTGCAGATATCGGACCCGCGGGGCAAGAAATCCCTGCCAACCAGAGCCTCAAGCACGCTCGATTTCCCGCTGCTCTGGCTTCCCACCACCGCCACCTGCGGGAGTTCGATTGGCTTTTTGTTCCCGAACTGAGAGAAGATGTCCTGGAGCTTGTTTACGATCGGGATCACCGAGCTCCCTACCGGCCCTGCCAATGAAGACGCAGACGGAGCAGCCGTGCTGGCGTTTCCGGCGAGATCCTCCGCCATGGGAATCGAAGCTCCGGCGAGGTCTAGGGTTTTGAGAATTGAGATATCGAGCACGGAAGCGGAGGAAAGCCGAGAATCGGGAGGAGCGAAGGAGTGCGAAATGACACTATTGGGCCCCTGGTCTGGGTTATTTAAGAGGGGTTGTGAGGGGTAAAATTAGAAATGCGAGCGCAGGGACTGTTAGGAATATTCGTGGCCGGATCCCACGGTTGGAGATCGTAGATAAGTGGTGATTGATTTGGCGGGCACCTCTTCGAGAGCGCAATGATTAATTTTAAGAATCTCGCTTGGGTTACGCTGGTGACTCAATAAAGTGGACGGCTGTCAACGGGTTCGGGCAGCCCAGAAAGCGCAGCCGGATCAGACCCAAAGTTTTTTAGTTTAAAGCTCGAACTTTTGGAGATTTGAGTTAAATTGGAGTCCAAAATTACAATAAAAATAAATAAATTTGAACTAAAGTTCAAACTCGATTTGAAAATTTTAATATATAATTTAGAGTTTATATTTAAAAATTGAGATTGGGGCTCATTTTCAGACTTATCAAAGCCTTAGGTGGGACTGGTCTAATTACACTCCTAAATATGTATATTGGCCTAACTCGGTTTAATCAAAATAATCAAATAAAAATTTTGAGGTTTAGTTTGACCAAAAAACCAAACATATAGATTAGTTTTGGTTCTCCTCAAATCAGAAATCCAAAATTAATGTGTTCTCAATTCTCTCCCATTTCAATTTTTGTTGTGATTCGGAATGGATCACTTTGTTCACAATCAATATAAAAAATAAAAAATAATATGAGAAAAATAAAAATATAAAAGTAAATATAATGATATACGTGATTCATTCAAAATCAGATTATTTTCACAAATAAACGAGAGATTTGCTATTAATAGCTTTAAAAGAATTAATAAGAAAGAAACCACAATTTGCTTCTCCAATCAAAATTTTCACTAAAACTCGGTAATATCTCTATCTTTGACAAGAATTTCTAATAAAGTATCATAAGGAACTTTCACAAAAGACTATGAAAAGGTATATGAAAAAATCATATACAAGAGTTAATGCTCTCTTTTTTTTCTCTTCTTTTATCTATTTTTTCTATTTTTGTTTGATTCACTACCATACCATATTAAATTTTATGTATTACTAGAATATTTATAAATTTTTATTGAATTTAAATACTACTTCAACTATAATTTCTAATATTACATAATAGATATTTAAAATCAAAAATTAATTTGAACCCAATATTAGATTTCTTATCTAACTCATACTCTAATTCAAGTTTGAGACATCCAAACTCAATAATCTTCATCTTAGTTTGAACTCAGATGTACCACTATCATGAAAATTTAATCCTAATTTCTCATCCAGCCCTTTTCTTGAGCTACTAGTTTGTTCAACAAATTACAAAATGCAAACTCAAGTCAACTTCTAATTCACTCTTCATTTTTATGTCTTTGTTTTCTAAAAACTCTTTACAAATATATCGCTATTATGGCAAAAATAACTTTAGAATAATATCGATCTTCCACTGAACTAATTTGACTATCATGCTTCTTCCTTACCATTGTAGCCATTCAAATTTCACCTATAATGGTGTTCTCTATTATTGTGTCACCGACACATAGAAGAAGAGAGTCTAGGAAATTAACTATTATTACACTATCCAGATAACTCTGTAACTCTTCATTAGGGGCTTGAGAACCAACAAAATAGTTAAAAATTTAATCGTTGAGGGCTAATTGATGGAGAATGCTCCAATACTTAACTTAGCAAAGGGATGGATAAAGTATTCTCTATGTGTAGAGAATGTAGAGATAGTATAGAGGTTAGTGGTTACCAGACGATGGATTTATATATGCTTATCATATGTACTTTGATAAATTGTTAGTATTGTAGGTATTTTACTCATCTTTGAACTGTCACATTTTCTCTCTTTATCTTGTAATGGGAGATGGAGTAAGGAGTGACATAAGAGATAATTATCATCTTGAAAATCACATTTTAGAATGTCATATAGGCATGTCAATGAGAGTCAAGCTGTAGTAGTTTGAATAGACTGTAGCAACCCAATTTGGTCTTATATTATGCTAGTGAGAAGAGTAATTTGCTGAGGTGTGCAGTTTGGAATAATCCTTCATAGGCTATGAAATGTATAACTAAACTACGGAGCCTGCGTAGGAAGCTTAGCTTGGGATATAATTCTTCACTCCCTTTAGGTTTAGTAAAGCAGCTCGACTCTAATTATTCATGTTATGGCACATTGTTCCCCCCAGTGTTTTGACTAAGCAATGATAACTCAATGTGACGAACTGATTATGCCTCCAATAACACTAGTGTCGAGAGGCTTCTTTGTGGTGAGATCTTCTTCGAGAGTCATGAGAATTGGATGTGAGGTGGGGTGTCTTTCAAAACATAAAACGTTTGGTGACTTTAGCTTCTTGCAATTATTGCCTTTGGTTATGACATGAAATCCTTCCCATCTTCTCAAATCTTGTATAGTCAAAGGATGACACCACGTATCCCTGACTTTTGGGGTTTCAAAGGTCAGTCCTGGTATCTAAAAAAATACAAGTTTTGAGGGAAAATAAGGCTTTCAAAAGTTGGCTAGATCAAGAAGTCCTTCTAAAGAAGGAGCTACTAACCACATTGACCTTGCTGAATGGAGGTTTTTAAAATATGTCCTAGTTGGAGTGACTAATGATCATAGGGTAAAGAATTTGACTGCTATATGCTAAAATCAAATCATCAAAATGATGCTACACATGTCTAGACTTGTTAATGAAGGCAACATCTTGGTGCTAAAGAGGATAGAGGTCATATGGCTAAAGGTAGATGACCTCTCTCTCTCTCTCTCTCTCTCTTTCTCTCTCTCTCTATGATAGGCAAATAGCTCCTTATCTCTCTCTCCCTCTCTCTCATTTTTATGTAAACGTAAGACCTCCTATGTTGTGGAAAATATCGATGTCCATCACAATTCACAATATAGAGGAAGAATAGAAAAGAGGAAAAGATAGCAGACAAGAGATATATGTGGCGAAGACGATCCAGAGAATTTTATATTAATGAGAAAAGAAAGAGAAGATTACAACGATGGAGACGAAACTCCAATATCACAAACTCTCACAAAAGACTAAGTAGTCTAACTGTCACAAGACGTATTGAGAGTATTGATCTATATATATCTCTCTCACTCTCTTGAAACCCTTACATCAATGGTGTATTTATAGATGTGGCCTATTGATATTTGAGTCAAAGTAGAAGACTGACTCAAATAAGACTTCTACTGATTTAAGTCTTCTAATAGTAGATAAATCTAGATAAGGATTAGACCCACTAAATAACTTTCTAATATAATTAAGACTATCCGAAAAATCCGGATTCGAGACACCATAAAGCCAACAACCTCCACCTTGGCTCGAATCATCTTATTCTCTGAATTTGAATCTTCAATAGATGTCTTTGCCATTACCTTCTGGTAATTTCACCAGATCCCAAGTATGGTTCTTCTGAACAGAATCCATCTCTTCATTCATAGCAGCTTGCCACTGAGAAGAATTCTTATCCTGCACTATTTCTTTATAGGAAGAAGGATTACCATTGTCAGTAACTAAAGCAAAAGCTATCATATCTTCAAAACCATACCTCTCAGGTGGCTTTATGTTTCTTTGAAATCTTCGAAGTGGAGTCTTTTCATAAATTTGATTCTTAGAATTTTCTTGAGAGTTGGGCATACCCTGAATATCTTCTTCTGAAGGAACTACATGCTCCACCTCCACTTGCATTATATCATTCAGACCTTTCTTGAGAGATTTTAGCATAACACTTTCGTCAAATACTATGTCTCTCTCAATAATTACATTTGAAATAGTAGGATCCCACAAATGATAGCCTTTGACGCCTTTGGCATAACTCAGGAAAATACACTTTTTGGAACATGCATCTAACTTATCCTTGATAACATGTACATAAGTAGGGCAACCAAAAATCTTTAAAGAAGAATAATTTGCAGGTTGACCAGTTCATACCTCTTCAGGAGTCTTGCAATTAATGGCTGTTTGAGGAGAGCGATTCATAATGAAGCATATTATATTGATTGCTTCTGCCCAAAAATCTTTATCAAGATTAGCTGTACTGAGCATGCTACGTGCTTTCTCCAACAAGGATCTGTTCATCCTTTCAACCACACTATTTTGTTGAGATTTTCCTAGGATGGTAAAGTAGCGTTTGATACCTTATATTTACAGAATTTGAGAAATTCTGTTGATTTGTACTCTCTGTCATTATCACTTCTGAGGTATTTGATTTTTCTGTCAGTCCTTTTTTCAACTGAAGTTTTCCACCGTTTGAAAACAGAAAACACTTCGGCTTTGTAATGCAAAAAATAAATCCACACTTTTCTGAAAAAATCATCAATAAAACTGACAAAATAACGAGCACCAGATTTTGATGGAATAGGAGAGCACCACACATCAAAATGAATATAATCAATTAAGTCTTTAGTGCAATGAGTACCGGTGTTAAACTTTACCATGGACTGTTTACCATAGAAACAATGTTCGTAGAAATTCAATTTGTATAAGTTGAGGCCTTTCGGTAATTTTCTTTTGTTGAGCTCACTTAAACCTTGCTCTCTCATATGACCGAGACGCATATGTCATAAGTGGGTCATATTAGAAGAAGAAGCCTGAGAAATTGCTGCTCCACCTGCAACGGTTTTTCCTACTAACTCATATAAATTTTCATGCTTTAGGCCCTTCATCACTATCAATGAGCCTTTAAGAACCTTAAGAACTCCACCTTCAGTAGAATACTTATAACCAGCCGAATCCAAAGCACCCAAAGAGATTAAATTCTTTTTCAAATCAGGAACATGTCTAACATCAGTAAGAGTTCTAATAATATTATCAAATATCTTAATTTTGATTGTTCCAATTCCAACAATTTTGCATGGATTATTATTACCTATCAAAACCAAACCACCATCATAGGACTTGTAGTCTTCAAACCAATCCTTATTAGGATACATGTGGTAAAAACAACCAGAATCAAGAATCCAAATATCATGGCAATGATCAAAATTAGAACTAATAGAGAGAACGTTACCCAAATTATCATCAGAACTCCCTTCAACAACTGACACTTGTTCTTTGGCTTACTCTTTAAATTGAGATTCTCTTTCTTTCTTTGCTTTGAGCTTCCAACAATCTTTAATTGCATGTCCCATCTTCTTACAATACTTATAGTTTATTTCTTTGGATTTGGATCGAGAACGACCTGTCCTTAATCTTTCTTTGGTATGACCTCTGACAATTAATGCTTCTGAGTGTGACACATCCCCTCCAATCTTTTTCAAATATTCATTAGATAGAATGGCAGTAGAAATATCGTCAAATTTCAAATCTTTCTCATACATAAGAGTAGTTTTAAGATTCTCAAGAGAAGGAGGTAAGGACGATAATAAAATAATTACCTTGTCTTCATCTTCAATTTTAACATCAATGCTTAACAATTGAGAGAAGTTTATTGAAAGCATTAAGATGATCAACTATATTCGTACCTTCTGTCATTCGAAAATTGAAGAGTTTCTGCTTTAAATAAACTCGATTTGAGATAAACTTACTCATATACTATTTCTCCAGCTTTTTTCATAACTTTGAAGGTGATGTTTCATCAAGAAATAGATAGAGTACCTCATCGGTGAGACTGAGAATGATTGTGCTATGTGCACTAACCTTCTGATTTTTTCAGACACTTTCAGCGACATCTTCAGGCTTGACGTCCTCCAATGTGTTTTTCAATCCTTGTTGAGTAAGAATTGCACAAACTCTTGCTTGCCAAATAGGGAATCCTTGCTTTTCATTGAATTTCTCTATATCAAACTTCGTAGTAAACATATTGAACCAAGTTCTGATGCCACTTGTTATGGAAAATATCGATGTCCACCTTAATTCACGATATAGAGGAAGAACAGAAAAGATAAAAAGATAGCAGACAAGAGATATATATGGCGAAGACGATCCAGAGAATTTTGTATTGATGAGAAAAGAAAGAGAAGATTACAACGATGGAGACAAAACTCCAATATCACAAACTCTCACAAAAGACTAAGTAACCTAACTGTCACAAGATGTATTAAGAGTATTGATCTATATCTCTCTCTCTCTCTCTCTTGAAACCCTTACATCAATGGTGTATTTATAGATGCGCCTAATGATGTTTGAGTCAAAGTAGAAGACTAACTCAAATAAGACTTCTACTGATTTAAGTCTTCTAATAGAAGATAAATCTAGATAAGGATTAGGCCCACTAAATAACTTCCTAATATAATTAAGACTATCCGGAAAATCCAGATTCGAGACACCATAAAGCCAACACTCCTACTCATGTTTCCTAACCTGGAGTGGTTGCCAACAACCTGGTGTTCACTTTCGGCACCTCAAGGCTCATTCAAAAGGTTGGGGTCCAATCCCTTGGGTTTCACATGGGTGTGGGAACTAGTATCCCAACACCGAGCAATAATCTTTTTTTTTTTTTGAGCTTTAGGGATTTGGGTCCCTTTTCTACTCAAGCTTTAGCTTCTTGGTCTCCTCTCATACTTAGATTCTAGGATTTTAGACCCCATTATCTTTCTTTTGGCATCCTAATAAATCTCTCATTTATATTTTTCATACTATAAATTTCTCCAAATTTTGGGTTGTTTCCTATCTGTGAATAGCATCGTAAGGCTCTCTCTCTTCCCTATATATTTGACCACACAACAACCCTTTTCCTTGAAACTCTTTCTACTTTTAATTTTTTTTTCTACTACAAGTGTGATGGATATATAACTCTATTCGATGTGCAATGTTGCTCTTAATTATCAACCTAACTGCATTGGTTAACATCTGACTACCAATTATGTGGCTCTCATTCAATTATGCGGTTCTCATCCCATCCCAAAATTTCATTTAGATGGGTGAAACAATTCATGTGATTGTTTACAATTGGCAAGCTTAGAGTGTTTATTTTCCTATCATATAGCCATTTTTTTTCCTATGTGTGAAGGCGGGTGGTCTATGAGCTGTTGCTCAATCTATTAGTTATGAAATAGCATTAACTCTATGTGTTTTATTAATATCTCTACGTGCGATTCATTGGAACATGAGCTTTTCCTTTTCTACTAGAAATAAGGAAAATAATGAAAGAAAATACCTTAAATATATTTTATTTTATCATTTAAGATGATGAGTTAAAGCTAATAGTTATATGAGTGAAACCATTTGAGCGGAAATAAGCAGCAATTAGTCACTTCTCCCGATTCCTCCTGAAGCAGTTGAAAGATTTATGGCGGAATGTAGGAGAGGGGCGGGGTCAAGCTTAGATGGAGTTGCAGTTCTCGTCTTCAACCCTTTTGGGGGGTTACATGCAAGTTACCCTTCAGAGATATTTCCCTTCTAGCTAAAGAAGACACCTTCAAATAGTTACCAAAGGGATCTTCTGCACTCATCTTCCAAGCATTGTGATTGTCCCCAACGAGATTTTTGGGAACCCTTTTTTTCTTTTTTTCTATGCAGGAGAACTCCCAGTGATCATTACTTCAAATAGCCATAATGGGTACATGAGTTCTAAGAACTTCCCTAACTTTTGCAAAGCTCCCCTCCTTTATGTGAACTTCTCTAAACTCGACTCTTTATGGTTCAAATAATTAAATTGGCTTTTGCTTAGTGTTGTTCTTGAAAGGTAAAATCCAACAACTCACACTTTCTTTCTTTCTCATGAGGAGATATCATCCTCACTTGAGGAGGCAAGCTAACTACTTGAACATAATAACATCGAACATTTTATTGTACAAGATGAGAGAACAACATTTCCTTCAAATTATAGATCAATATTACCATCCTTCTTAGTTGTATTATTAAATTAAATATTGTTTCCCTTCTTTTTAGCAGGAAGATAGATAAGCTTCTTCCCTATCAAGTGTGGCTATGAAGTTTCCTTCTACTTTCCCTTGAGAGTTGTCAACATCATGCCATCCTTGGTGCTACCTTGACATTATGTGGGGTTTTATTATTTCCAAATAGGAGGTGTACTCCTTTCTAGGCTAGATGTTGATGTCATTGCAGGTTCACTCCTCAATTATGGTCACTTGATAGTCTTTGTTGTGTTGCTAACACAAACATAGAAGGGTCCAGGTAGTGCATTAATGTCACACTCCAATCAAATAACTCTGTAATCCTCAAGTGAGAAGTTGCAAGCCTACAAGACAATGGAAAATCCATAGGGGTTATACCAATAGAGGACACTTTGCTTTTTAAGTTAGCAAAGGTATTGAGAGTGTATAAATAGAGTAGAGAGGAGAGGAGAAGAGACATTGTGACTGTTCAATGTTGATGTTAATATGCTTATGCTATCAGTATTTTGATGAGTTATCGAGGCTCATGTTGGCATTTTACCACAATCACTATATTGACGCGTTCTCATCCTTTATCTTGTAGCAGAAGGTGGAGCAAGGAGTGGCGTAGGAGATAATTATCATCCTAGTGATCACATTCTAGAATATCATGTGGTTATGTTAATGAGAGTCAAGTTGTGATAGCTCGGATGAGCTATGGTAGCTCGATTTTGACTTTTGTCAAAGAGTTATTGCTTAAAATATGTAATTCAAAATAGCCCTTTGTAGATTGTGAGACTTAGCTCAGGGTGTGCTTTTTTGTTTCCTCTTGTGTTTACTAGAGTAGTCAACCTTGGATATTCGGGCTATGACACATCATTCCCTGCAACTGTCTAACCGAGTAGTGAGAAAACAACCACGAAGGGTTGATTGTGCCTCCAACAGTTCTTTCTTGAGCTAGGGGTGTAGTGAATTATTGAACAAGAGGTGTGAAAATCTTCATAATGATTACCTAAAAATAAGTGTGGAGTCATGATCGACCACCTGGAATAGTTAAAAGATTCTGAGAAACAATCTTGAAGTAACAAATTAATTTTAAGTTATCATAGTGTGCTATCATATATTATAAGAATATGATTTTCAACAAGCATAAGCTCTTGTGGTTAATTACCATGATAATTATCAGAAATCTCCTACAATAAAAAATCTACCTAATAAAATATACAAATACATAATTTGATTAATTTAAATTTGGAGTTACATGACTTAAGTAAGAGTATATTCTTACTTTATAATTTAGGAAAGAAATTTTAAACAAAAGAAGAAAAAAAGAAAAGAAAAACTTTACGCTCGACTATCACTTCACTTCTATATTATTGATCAAGTGCGATGCGATGGATGACCTAGTTTGAACTTGGCTTGAATGGATGTTTGGTTTAATCTTGGATGGATGTTGATAAACATGCTTGACTTTCAGAGTATTGTTGATAGCTTTCGCTTATGTCAGCTAACCCTATTTGATTTTGAAGTATTATCAGCAGCTTTATTTTTATTGTCAACTGACTCCTTTTGATTTGGATTTGGAGCTTGGAACTTGGCTGATTGACAGACCAAGTGCATATTTACCTAAACTCAGTTTGATTTTAAAGAGAATTGATAACTTTTTGCTTATTGTTAATTCATTTCTAGATTTAGAGTATTACGGATAATTTTGTGCTTATTAGTTATTGACATCCTTCAAATGTGGCATTTAGTTGATTGATTGACCAAGTGCAACCCTACCTTAATTCGATTAAACTGGAGAAAATGGTTAGTGGCTTTAACTTATCTGACCATCTTTCATTTAATAATTAATGACCTTTTTAGTTTGTTGTTGATTAGGCTTGAGGTATTGTCGATGACTTTGTGCTTGTTGTTCACTAACTCTGCTTGGTTTGAGCTTGATTCAATTCATACTCAATTTTGGTTTACATCTGATTTGATTCAATTAGGATTGAGCTCGACCTATTTAGATTTGGATTGGATTCTTAATGTATTTTCATCAGACTCTGGACTTGATCCTTAATGGACCTTGTACTTGATCTTTATTGGATTATAGATTTCATTTTTATTGGATCCTAATTGGATTTTGGATTTAATCCTTATTGAATCTTTATTGGATTTTAGATTTAATTTTTATTGGATCTTGCTTCGACCCTTATTAGGTTCTTATTAGATCCTTGATGGATCTTTATTTTGACCCTTATTAAGTTCTTATAGGTCCTTAATGGATCCTATTTCAACCTTTATTAGGTCCATTATTGATCCTTAATGGATCTTGACTCGACCCTTGTTAAATTCTTTTAATGGATCTTGGTTCAACACTTATTAGGTTTTTATTGGATCCTTAATAGATCTTGGTTCAACCCTTATTGGGTTCTTATTGGATCTTTAATAGATATTGATTCAACTTTTATTAAGTTCTTATTAGATTCATAATAGATTTTGGTTCAATTCTTATTAAGTTCTTATTAAATCCTTAAT
This sequence comes from Trichopus zeylanicus subsp. travancoricus, assembly GCA_005019695.1. NCBI lineage: Eukaryota > Viridiplantae > Streptophyta > Magnoliopsida > Dioscoreales > Dioscoreaceae > Trichopus > Trichopus zeylanicus. The sequence continues at coordinate 197,811 of RXID01010959.1, read as the reverse complement.
GGATCTTGGTTGAACCCTTATTAGATTTTTGTTAGATCTTTGACCCATATTGGACCCTGAATGGATTTTTGTTGGATTTAGCCTCCATTGGGTCTAGGTTAACCCTTAATGGGTTTGGGTTCGAACCAAATTGGTTTGAATTCGACTCATCTTGGACTTGATTTTGGTTCATAATTTAATTTTGGTTTAGATTTGAACTTAATTTAGCCTTAGTTCAGACTTGGACCTGATTTAATTTTGATTTAGGTTTAGACATAATTTAGTTTTTTCTTTGTTTTAGGTTTAGACTTGATTTGATTTTAATTAATTTTATTTGATGTATTTGATTTGACATGATTAGGTTGAACGAACTTGGTCTAGTTTTGAGTGGTCTAGTTGATTAGTCGATCATTAATAATCAAGACATTGAGGGGGTCATTATAAATGGTGGTTGAATTTTTGAAAGAACCCCTTAGGTTAGAAATGCAGTAGTTAAGTTTCCAAAAGAATTCCTTAGGGTAGGAATACAAGTTAGATTTTTAATAAATCCTTTAGGTTAGGAATATGATAGTTAAATTTTTGAGAGAATCCTTTAGGTTAAGAATATCGCAATTAGATTTTGGAGGGAATCCCTTAGGCCAAGGATATGGCAATTAACGATGGGGGAGGCCACCACTGTTAGGGTGGCTAAGGGTGGCTAGGCCAAGCTGTGTGGTGATGCTAACCCTCTTGGGCTAGTTATGGTGGTGAATGGCCAACAACAATAGAGAGCAATGTCAACATGCTTGTGAATGTCATGGGTACTAAGTGCAGTTGAGGTCGCCAAAGGTCTAACCAAGTGCACCTAGGTGGACAAGGGGTCATCCCCTACAAGCTACAAGACATTCTCCCTACTTCATTGGTGGGGTGCGCACTGTACTAGGGGTCCAACCATGATTGGTCTGGCTGGAGGCATCAATATGATGAAGGCTTTAGCTACAGGCTACCAAGCTACCTTCTTTGGGTGAGACGACTATGAATCCTTTTTGGGTGGCCATTAGGGCGAGACCATTGGCTCTTGGGTTGAAGTTGTGCCAAAAGATACTAAGTGGGTCAACGGGTGATGTAGCAGGGGTATAGGGTAGTGAGGATGAGCCAAGAGAACTTGTAGAAAAAAAAGAGAAGAGCAAGAGGAGCAAAACAAGCCAAGAAAAGGAAAACGAGGTATGGATGATGAATTAGTTTCTTCATTGCCTTCTTGTTCAAAGTTCTATTTCTTTACCTCTTTCACACTTGCCTCTTATTATCCTCATTCCATAAGTCTGTGGTTTTTATAGGTGTCTGAGAAGATCAGATCAAGTTCTGTCACATTTCATTTGAATTGTGGAATCGAAGATGTGGATGATGATCTTTTTTATTTCAATTATGGATGATGATTTTTTGTTTTGATTTGGATGGCAATAATGTTGTAGGTAAAATTATAAGATTCTAATTATTTGTAAAATTTTGTGATATCACGTATATAGAGGAGGCCCTACCAAATATTTTCTATGATTTTGGGGCTGATTTTGTGAATTTATAAATACCAAAGACTTTTGTGCAAAAGTGGCCCATGAGGTCTTTCATGTAAAATTTAAGATATTGTAGTAAGGGCATATTTGCAACAACTTTGGTTTTTTTGCAAAATTTTAAACCCTAAGAGGACTCATTTTTAGAAGTGATGGATTTATGCTAATCCCACCAAATTTCACTCCATTAGGATTTTATTTGCAAAAATCTAGGTTTTCTTGGACTTATATATAAATTTGAGTTCATCAAGGGCTTATTTGTAATTTTTTGAATTTCTAGGGGTAAATTTATAAATTTGTAGATTTTAGAATTGTTTCTATAAAATTTCTTGCAGTTTGGGTTTAATTGAGATTTTCTTAGGGATAGAGAGGTTTTCTGTAAATTTATCCCTCTGAGGACTAATTTGTAAACCTAATATTTCTTTGGAGTCTTATTTAAAATTTTAGAAATTTTAAGGGACTGTTTGTAAATCCTACTTTTGTTAGGAACTCATTTGCAAAAATTTGTAAATTTCAAAACCCCAAGGACTTGCTTGACAAATTTCCACATCTAGAGATTTGATCTTAAGAATTTTCCCGACTAGGGGGCTTATTTGTAAATCTAAAATTTGACTAGAGGCTTGTTTATAAATTCAGATATTATTATTATTGTTATTGTTATTCTTGTTGTTATTCTTGTTATTATTATTGTTGTTGTTATTATACTTCTTCCTCCATTTTGACACAACCCATTCAAATTCTAGCCCAAAATGAGCTGATTTGAGCAAGCTCATTTTAGCATTATTTTAAACAAGGTTTTAAGTTTTAGTTTCGGGAATGGTTTCGGCTCGGTCGTTTCAGTTGAAACCATTCTTGTTTCGGTTTTGGCCAAATATTTTATTTATTTATTAATTATGTGTTAACTAAAGTTTGACTATGTTTTGATTATATTTTGACTTCAAATTAAAAATATGATAAAATTTTACAAATTTTTTTTAAAAAAATAATTGTAAAATAATTTATAACTAATTTTATCATAATATTAAATACTATATTAATTAATTTAAATTAATTTGGATTGTTAATTACTTGTATAGTCAAATTTTCTATATATTACTATATAAAAAATAGAAAATAAAGATGAAATAATATGAAGAAGTTTAAAAACTAAAAAAGTAACATAAGTAAATTTAATTTATCATTAAAATATATTTTAAAAATACATAATCTATTAAGTATAATGTAATATAATTAATCATCATTATCATAATCATTATCATTTGAGCTTAAAATGTCCAGATTTAGAATTACAAATTCAGTATATAGACGATCAAGATGAGTGTTTTGTAGCCAAATAAACAAGAACAATCAACTTTAGATGATCTTGTGGTAGCAATTCTAAAATATAAGCATACATCAAAAGTTCAAAATGAAAATAATAATTTTGTTCATTCACAACACATAATATAAATGGTCCAATAACCTATGAAAAATAAATATCATATTATACAAAGTGCTCAAGAGTAATTACGATAAGACGATAATTAATAACGTTAAGTAGATCTTGTTGAGAGAAACAATACACATATCAAGGCATTTATTTATTTGTTTATTCTTTCTTAGTCGCTTATAGGAATTTAAGATTATATTTTGGATTTGAATGTTAATTCACTACTAACACTTATCCCTTTTGACTGTTGTTTCTCAAACAAAATATTGGGATGACTAGGAGGCGAGATTTTCTTTTTGCAAAGACACACCTACAAAAATATGAAACCCCAAACATATGCTAATAACATTTTGATCTAATGTAAGATTCAGTTTTACAACATTTCCACCACCAAACTAACAATACTACATATTACTCTGTTACATTCCACAGAACACCCAAATTTTTTTTTTATGCTTTCCATGCTCTTATGCTAGAGAAAAGATGGTGATGACAATGACAATGACAATGATTAGGGCTTGCTAGTAGAGGAAGTGTCGGTGCTAGTGTTTGGAGCAAGGTTGAGGTTAGGAATGGACTTAGGATTAGACTTGGATGATAGCTTCTGCTTGATCTCAAACAACAGCACGTGGTTCTCCTAGTTTAGCAGCTATGCCTTCTTCCTCAGCCTCTCGTTCTCCTTCATTAAGTAGTAGTGCTCCAAATATAGCTTCGAGTTTAGCTTCTCCATTTCTTCCCTCTGTAGCAACACTTGGCTTCCTTAAAACAATACAAATGCATACAAATTTGCATTCAGAAAAACAAATACTGAACCATTACTTGAAAACTATCAAACTGACCTCTTGCATTGTTTTTTGCATTGGAGAACCTAATGTTCTTCTACTAGCAGCTGATCAAGCTTGCGATGGCTTGCGCAGTGGCTTCTTGTGCATGATTGCTCTTGACTTCAAGCATTTTCGTAAGTAGATTTATGCAAGCTTAACTCCTCAACGGATTCCTTTATCTTCGGTGAGTTGGATATCTTGCTGATAGTCGATGCAGCCACTTGCTCAGTGTCAAGGGATCCATCTCTCAATACATAGACTAGATGAGGCGGTAGGTCGAGCGAAACCAGAGTGTTGGTGGTATAAAGCTGACGTCGCAGAAAGTAGTTGCACAAGAGCCGACACATAGCTCCGAACCAGCACCGCGATCAAACTCTTCTTGTCATCCTGTATTGCCTCTAGAAGCCTTTCAATGGCTCTGTGCTTCACCTCAGCATGGCCCATCTGCAAGCAGCAATCACTTCCATTGGCAAAACCTTAAAATCAAAACGAGGAAAGGCCAAAACATTTCAGCCATGGCCGAATCAGAAACCTTTCTACCGTGATTTCAAACCCTGGTTTTAAATACATATTTCCAACCCATTTTTAATCCAAATTTGAGCTAGTCCAACTCAAATTTAGCCTTGTTTGAATTAGATTATAACTCTAATTCTAATGAATTAGATTAGAGATCTAATTCTAGTAAGTTAGATTGGAACTCTAATTCTAATCATTATTAGATTCAAACTTGAGTTTGAAAAAGCTATATAAATAATGAGGTTCTTGGAGGTTTTTATAATTATGACCTTAAGGCGGTTCTTTGACTTTCAAGTTATTGGAGATTATGCTATGTGTCTCTGTGTTGATCTTGGAGGGGAAAGTGTTTGATATGCTTTCTAGCTAAGTTCACATGTCGAGGTAGTTGAAAGTTCATCCAAGCTATTGATCCCATGCTATAAGAGACAAGACTAAGGAGAAACTTCATCTTCTTCTCTGTCTTTTTAGCCTTCAGGCATGTTAGCATTTTTTGACATGCAAAGCTCATCCTAGTGGTTTCTTCCTCTAAATGATGGACCCTTGGCTACTTTTTCCTCAGTGTGACACACTTTCTTTTCCTCTTTTTATTCTTTTATTTTTATTGCTCCATGATAGAGGTGTTCTTGTGTTCTTGTGTTCTTCCCAACAGCCATTTTCAGCATATGTTTTTGAATTTTTAACCATTAACTTTGATCTCCAATTTTCTTACTTTTCTTGTAAAAGTTATTTTTGATCGTGTTGGAGAGTTTGTAGTTGGTGTAGCTCAGTAGGATTTTCAGAGAGCTTTAACCATAACTTGGTTATTTATAGGTTCTACTAATAGTGATAAGAGTGGGGGTTTGGACTTACATTCTCCAAGCAAACTTGTACAAGCGAACTGCTCCACTACAATCTCTATGGTGTGAGAACATGTTCCTAGCCATGGCTTAGACCATCGTTTCTCTAAGTCAAGGTAGGATTTATATCCCCCATACATGACCTTTGAAGCACGGTTGTCCATCAAGGTGCTAGTGTGGTTGTTGGAAAGGACCCTCCTAGAGAAGAATATTGACATATTGGTGTCAAAGTTTGGTTTTTTGATCTACACTGAGGTGAGAAGATTCAAAATTGATGATAAATCCAAAAGGCTGGTGCAAAAGTATAGCCATAGTTATGATGTCTATTGTACCCAATTTGAAGTAGGACTTAGATTTTCCTTTCCAAAATTTGTTTAGCAAATTTTATATCAATATGAACTACCACAGGATAAAGTTCTATTAGGATGGCTTGCATCACTGCCTTCTGGGTCCTTTGTGTCCCAAAGCGTAAGCTCCCAATAGTTAGTGTTTTCAAGGCAACCTTTAGGTTTTGTAGGTCAAGTAGCAATTCCAGAAATTGGTGTGTGGCACCCCGAAAAGGCTGCTATCTTTTTTGGGGCAACCTATCCTTAGTGCATTTTTAGTAGGAGCATAGGATGAGGATCTTCAACTTCCATAGCATAGATATTTCCATTCGAGTTGGGAAGCTAGAATAATATGACTTTAGGCCAAGGTTGCGCTCTAATTTGTCATATCTTTTGATCAATTGGATCCATTCTAGAGTGAAGGAGGAGTGCTAATGCTTTGAGTGGTGCTCTAAGGACTATTTTTATATGTATGGGTTAAGTGTAGCTTGAGAATTTGTTGAAGATAGCACTTTTATATTACTCTCCATTTTTAAGGTGTTTCAAACTTTCACCCTTGTTTTTGCAAGCATCGCATACTTTAGTTGGGTGAACTAGCTATTGATCTACTCCAAGACAAAGAGTCTTCCCTCTTGAGTTGCAAAAAAAACATCTTGCCAAGGCCAAGGCTCAAGGGCAGCCAAGAAGGTGAAGGTTGGACCTTCTCACTTGAGCACTTGATCCACTACTTAGGCCACAACTTGGGCTAAGAAGAAGAAGAAGAAGGTCATCTCTAGAGCATCTAATGAAAACAAAGAGGAAGAGGACTGCAAGCCTCTTTTGAAGTCATTTTAGTGGGAGAAAAGGGGATTGGTTGTTCAAGAGCCCAGTCTAGCTCCTTGAGATGCCATTCCTACTGCTACGTAGGGTTCTAATCCTTTGACAAGGTTGTTGTACCTTGGCTAGTGCTTACGCATTCAAGACAGGCACTGAAGCTATTGTACACCAAAGAGGTCCTGATGTACATTAACAACACTCATTAATGGGTAAGTTTAGTTATTTTTCTTGACTTTGCTAGTTATAAATGTCTTTTATTTTTGTGACTCTATACTTCAATAGTTAGTTGGTTAACAATGAGATGATGGAGTGCTACCGGTATCTCCATGTCCATTTTGATAAACTTGAGCTCCCTCATGAAGGAGAAGGCTAAGCTTACCATGGCAAAGAGCTAAGTCAAGGAGGAGGAGAAGAAGGTTGTGGGGACTAAGAATAAATCCTAGGCAGACTAAATCAAGCTCAAGCTCAAGCTCAATCCCCAAAGTGGGTTGAATTATAGTTTGAACTTAACCCCCAAAGCAGATTAAACTAAGATTTAAACCCAATCCTCAAAGTGGATTGAATTAAGATTTGAACCCAATTCCAGAGTAGGTTGAATCAAAGTTTGAGCCTAATCCCTAAAGCGTGTTTGATCAAGTTCATACTAAATATGAAATAAATTAAGTTCAACCAAAAATCAAACTAGAACAAAAATCAAGTCTAAACCAAGTTCAAGCTAGAATCAAACTTAAACCAAGTTCAAGTCTAAACCAAAACCAAAGACTTAAAGTGGAGTCTAGAGGAGTCTAGAGGAGGATGGTTCATATAAGACAAAATGGTTAACCATTCCTTTTGATCTAATGTAGGCTTCCACATGGTCAGTCAATTAGCCAAATACCAAGCTCGAATCAAAGCCAAAAGGAATAAGTCAAAAGTTAGTGATAATATTTCAAAATCAAATTATGCCAACTGACATAAATCAAAGTAGTCAATAACACCCTAAAATCAAAAAAGGATCAAACTAAACACATAGTCCAACTAAACCAAGTCTAGCAATACCACATTGTAGTAGAACAAGTACATGGGAGTGGGGCAATAATGCACATGAAGCATTCTTGATCCTCTTTATTTTACTTTCTTATGTTATGATTTTAAAATTTTTTAAATTGTAAAGTGGCGTGTGCCCTTGCTAATTTATTCCAAAGGCCATAAATAAAATCATTTTTTTAATTTTGTATTTATTTGTATTAACTCTTATTTGAGGAGGTTTCTTACAATTTTTAGGGTAATTAACAATAGTGGTTTGTGTCTGTTAGAAATCATAAATCCATAATAACTAGAAAACTCACTAAAACTCAATGTTAATTAATTTGTTATTTTTAGGTTGCTTCTCGAGATCCTTTTTCCATCTCAGGTCTTTGACTACGACTCTAATGTCGAGCCGTGATCGACCATTTGGGATAGCTAAAGACCTCGAGGAGTAATTTCAAAATAACAAATAAAATTTGAGTGAGTTTGAGTATGCAATCAAGTATTGTGAGAACATAGCTTCCAATAAGTACAAACTCCTATTATTAATTACTCTAACAATTATTAGAAACCTCCTAAAATAAGAAATTTTTGCTAATAAAATAGAAACACAAAGAAAGAATGACATGATTTAATTAACTTCAAAAAGATTACATAATTTAAATAAGGGTATACCCTTACTTTACAATTTTAAAATTTTGAATTTATAATCATAAAGAGTATAAAATGAGAAAATGGACTAGGAAAGGTTTGATGCTCACTACTGTTCTGCTCCCAAGCACTTTATTGAGAATGACATAATAAACGGACTCACTGTAACTTGTTTTATTTGATTAGATACTTGATTTGATCCTTAACGAATGCTGAAACTTTACTTGATTTTAGGGTGTAGCTAACTATCTTAACTTATGTTAGTTAATCTTATTAGGTTTTGAAGTATTACTAATAGCTTTCTACTTATTATGGTTGACTTCTTTTGATCTTTGATTTGAGAGAATGGTTAGCGACTTTAGCTTATGCTAATCATTCTAAATTTGATAATCGATGGTCTTTAAGCTTGTTGTTGATTGAATTTGAAGTGTTACCGATGACTTTATGCTTGTGTCAATTGACTTTTTCAAATATGGTGTTTGGTTAATGATTGAGCGAGTTCAAGCCTGTCTTAGTGCAGTTTAATTTGAGAGAATAATTAGTAGTTTGGGCTCATACTAATCATTCTTAATTTGATAATTGAAGACCTTTTTGGCTTTTTGTTGATTAGGTTTGAAGTATTACCAATAATTTATACTTGTATCAGTGAACCTTCTTTGAATACAGTGTTTGACTAATTAACAAAATGAGTTCAAGTATATTTTAGTTCAGTTTGATTTAAGAGTATGATTAGCAATTTTAGCTTATGCTAATCATTTTTAATTTAATAATTAATGATTTTTTTGGCTTTTGTTGATTGAATTTAAAGCATTAGTGATGACTTTATCCTTGTATTAGTGAACTTTCTTCAAAGTCGACATGGGCTAACTGATTGATTGAGTGCAAGCCTACCTTAATTTAATTTAATTTGAAAGAACATTTAGTGGCCTTACCTTATGCTAACTACTTTTGATTTGACAACCGACGACCCTTCTTTTATGGTTCATCGTCAATTGGACTTGAGGCATTATTGATGACTTTGTGTTTTTATTTGACAAACTCTGCTTGATTTGAGTTTAATTTGATTTAGATTTAGTTTTGGTTTAAGTCTGATTTGATTCAATTTAATTTTTAGACTTGATTTTATTCAAGTCTAATTTTGATTCAATTTGATATTTGGACTTAATTTTGGTCTTGCGATATGGAATTCCTACCAAATCCTAAGGCTAATTTCATTCAATTTGAGTCCGGTTTGACTTGTTTAATGGATCCCTATCAAACCGTAGACTTGACCCTTATTGTATCTTAACCCTTATTGGGTTCTTATTGGATCCTAATAGATCTTAGTTCTAATCCTTATTAGGTTCTTATTTGATCTTTATTAGATCTTGGATCTAACTCTTATTCCATTTTTATTGGATTCTTATTGGATCTTGGATCTAATCTTTATTGGGTTCTTATTAGATTCTTAATAGGTTTTCAATCCAACCCTTAATAGGTTCTTATTGGATTCTTAACGGATCTTGGATCTAACCTTATTGGACTCTTATTGGATCCTTAATAGATCTTGGATCCAACTCTTAATGGGTTCTTATTAGATCCTTAATGAATCTTAGGTTTAACCCTTTATGGGTTCTTATTAGATCCTTTATGAATCTCGGATCCAACCCTTATTAGGTTCTTATTTGATCATTAGTGGATCTTGGATCTAACCTTCAGTGAGTTTTAATTGGATCCATTATGGATCTCAGATCCAACTCTTGTTGGGCTCTTATTGGATCCTTAATGGATATTTGATCTGATCCTTAATTGGATTTTATTAGATCCTATAATGGATTGTGGATCCAATCCTTGTTGGATTTTAATTGGATCTTTATTGGATTTTAGATCCAATCTTTATTATATCTTTATTAGATCTTTATTGGATTTTATATCCAACCCTTATTCTGTATTTATTGGATCCTTGTTGGGTTTTGTATTCAATCCTTAATGGATTCTTATTAGGTTTGGGTTCAATCCTTTAATAGGTTTGGGTTCGACCCATGTTGGACCCTTATTAGGTTTGGATTTGAACTAATTTGATTTGAGTTTAACCCATCTTGGACCCAATTTCAATTTGACCTGATCTTGGTTTGGGTTCAGGCTTGGACCTGATTAGGTTTTAATTTTAGTTCAAACTTGGGCCTAATTTGGTTTTGATTTAGCTTTGAACTTTATTTTATTTTAGTTTAGGTTGGGACTTGATTTAGCCTACTTAAGGTTTGGTTCAAACTTGTTTTGATCTGATTTAAACCAAGGTTTTACGTTTCGGCTGGTCTCGAGCCGAAACCCTAATTTTGATTTTGGTTTAGGGTTTATTGTTCATTTTCACCAACGAGAGCTCGTCGGGCGAGCGCACGCAGGCGAGCGCGCGGGCGGAAGCGCGCTCAGGCGGGAACTCGTCGGGCTCGCGCGCGGGGGCGAGAGCTCGCAGGGCGAGCACGCGCGTGGGGGAGCTCGTGTCGGCTTCGTGTCCGAGCCCGAGAGCCCCATGCGCTCGCCAGCCTGCCGCAGCTCCCTCACCTATCTCGCGTCCTCACTGACCTGGCCCCTACTCCCGCAAGCTGAGGTCGGCCATGTACCGGGGCCAGCTTTGTCGCCAATCTGGTTCCGACGCTCTTGCCGATTTCTGTCAGATACTGTTCATGTACATAATATTATTCATATTACTGTTCATTATTTTTTAAAATTTTTATACATATTATAATTTTTTTAATTTGAAGTTAAAAAATAATTGAAATAAAGTTAAATTGTAGTCAAAATATAATTAATAAAAAAAATATTTTGGTTGAAACTGAAGTGAAAATGATTTTGATCGAAACACGTTGATTTTTTTGTTCACGTGCATGCATGCATGACTGTTCCACCGAAAGTAAAGCCAAAAAAAATTTGTGTCAGTCTTACCCCCATGTGAATCGCTGTCACAAGATTGCGCAGAGCTAATTGTTCTCGTATGTCTATAAATATTCATCTGAATCGTTCAGGTACTGAATTCATAATTTCACATCTATATATTTTAAACTCAACTGATGATAATGATGATCAGTTATATTACATTATAGTTAATAAATTATGTATATGTCAATTATATTTTAATAATAAGTTAAATTTGCTTATGTTTTTTTTAAAATTTTTAATCATATTCATATTATTTCTCATTTTTTTATAGTAATATATAAAAACAGTGGTTATCTATTAAAATTAATTTTAATTAATTAAAATAATATTTAATATTGTGGTAAAATTAATTATAAATTCTTTCATAATTTTTAAATTTTTATAAAAAATTTTCAAAAATTTATCGTATTTTTAATTTAAAGTCAAAATACAATCAAAATATAGTCAAACTCTGGTCAACACACAATTAATAACTAAAAAAAAAATCTGTCGGCCGAAACCGAAATGGCTGAAACGTATCGGTTTCGCTGGGTACCGCAACCACAGCCAGAAACCTTGATTTAAATCCAAGTGGAATTTGATCTAATTTGGGTTAACATGAATTATTAGCCTAAGATACTATAGTTTGACAAGCACCAAAAGCACCAATCTAAGTGTTTTCTTGTTGATCTAGCTGGTTGCTATAGTGTGTCCTACTCTAATACCTCTCTTTCGAAAACACATGACGAGGATGGGGGCATATTGCCTAAGCATCCACTATGAATCCTCAATCAAATATTAAATCCAACCACTCATAAAAGAAGATGGAAAAAGTTAAGTCAAGTATTTTTTTTTTCCAAATGCTTAACAAAAACCTAGTGCTAAAGCATTTGGAGTGAATAATAGATTCATTGAGCTAACACCAAGTTAAAGTTTTCATTTCCATCATCAAAGGTTTACGGATAAGAAAATCAAACTTCCTCATCAAATACTCATAAAGGGGGCATATAACCAAGATATCAAAAATACAAAAGGGTGATTAAGGATTCTTCTCTCACTTCAAACCATTGGGGGCAAGTAAATTTTCTCCCCTAATGTTTAAAAGATGTATATTGTTATGATATTAAAAGGAAACTAATATATGTGATGCTTCTTATTGCTTCCATAATCAACATATCGAGTCAAAAGTCATGAAATTCTTGACAAAAAATTCAAATGAGCCACTTATATAGTGGCAAAATTAAACATGCTACCTTAAAATAGCAAAAGAAGTGCACTATCTCCAATAAGGTAAAATTAGGCTTATCACCTCCAAGGTGATCAAATCAAATGGATTACCTCCAAAATGGTAAAATTAGATACACCATATATGAGGATTGTAAATTCAAATATATATTACCTTTTGGATTTTGATAATGATCAAACTAGAGTTTAGAAAGTTTATTTAGTGATGGTAAGCTTCAGGATTATCAATGATCATCCAAGCTCAAGAAGCATCGAGTCTCAAGATGAAACCCATTGGATGATGAAGATGATAACTTGAAGATAAAGAGGATAATATCTTGAAAATAAAGCTTAAGGATCAAGATGAAAGCTCAAAGTATGCTCGAGATGCGAGATCAACTCAAGGCTCATAGCTACATAATTTTTCTTTATTTATGTTGAGTTAAGGATTTAATAGTTTATTTGAGCTTTTGGTTAACACTCAAACTCACCTTCACTGGTCTATTATTTCTATCTCATATTAGTTATGAGTTGATGTCAAATAGGAACTGAAGTTTCTATAAACCAGTTAAGGTTTTTCTATAATGGATGCCTAAACTGCAGAGTTCAGATGTCCGAATAAAGCAAAAAATCTCTGGTGATTACTGATATCTTCGGATGCCTAAATCTTAGGTTCAGTTGCCAAAAATTCAAAAACTATAGTTTCTGATTTTTTTTATGTTCAGAGTTCAGATGTCTGGTACTAGTGCAGGAGCCTAAACCTGGCTAGTTCGAGCACCCAAACCTGACGATTGAATATCCAAACTCGTGATACCAGCTAATAATAGCTAGTTGAAATTTGACTATAGAGAGGCTTAGATAGCCAAACCTTAAAGTCTAGATGCCCGAACTTGAGAGGGATAGCTAGGGGTGATTTCCAAACGGGAAGTTTCTTCCTCCAACTATTATATAAAGGATTGGAACTTCTTTTCTTAGTAAGGAATTTAGATTTTTCATATTCTTAGAGCAAGCATCCCTCTTGTAAAGCCTTCTAGCCCTAACAAGAGCTCAAATAGGTATTAACCATCAAATCCTCAAATGCCCTTATACTCAAATATTGAGAGACTTTTGTTGTAAGTCTTGTATTTCTTTTTTTATCTTTATCATTGTAACTCTTGTAGGTTGTTAGGATAGGAGTGCTCTTCTAGGTTTTAGGAGAGTGGTGAGAGTTCTCATTTCTAGGGTTATGAGGAGTGACCGATTGGCTCGGATAGAGAGTGACACTAGTGGTTTTCGAGTTTGTAAGGGCATGGCTTCATCCTAATGAAGCAGCAACTCCAGTAATGAGTTTAAGTCATCAAAAATTGAGACAATAGTCGTAGAGTAGGCACGATTGATCACCGAATTATATATATTAATTCACACTCTTTCTACTTTTTTTTATCTTATGTACTTAATTTGATATTGATTAAATTTGATTGCAGATTGATCATTCTCACTTGCTTTGATTATCTTAGTATTTCTAATTGAGTTTTGATCATCTACTTGGGTTTAAAATACTTTTGAGTTCATTGTGCTCTTAATGAAAACTTGTTTATTATTTGGAAACCTATTTCACCCTTAACACCCCCCCTCCCCTCTGCCTGAAAGGTTGACAATTTAGGCTTTCAGTATGTTATTCCTAATATGGTAAAATCAAAGTAACAACTTTCAAAAGTGACCAAATTAAAGTATATTTTATGTGGAAATTAATTCTATATTTAAATGACAAATCAAGTACACTTTCATGTGACAAACTAAGTCTATTTTGTATGGCGATCAAGTCTATATTTATATGGTGAATTGAGTTTATTCCCATATAGCAAACTAAGTCCATCTAGCATAGCAATCATGCCTATAGTGATATAGCAAATTAAGTCCACGTTCACATAGCAAATTGAAGTCTATCTTGTGTGGTGATTGATCCCACATTTACATCGTAAATCAAGTCCACTCGCATATAGCAAATGAAATTTACTCACACATGGCAATTGAGTCCATTTACACTTGGCAATCAATGCCACTTCCATGTGGTAACTAAACCCACTTCTACATGGTAAACTAAGTCCACTCTTATATGGTAAACTAAATTCCATCTTGTATGATGATAAAACTCATGTTTACATGATGAACAAAGTCCACTTTCATAGATCAAACTAAGTTTATTTTGCATGGTGATCAAGATTGTATTTAAATGGCAAATTAAGTCCACTTCTACGTGGCAAAATATAGTCCATTTTATGTGATGAACCAAGCATACTTTAATGTGATAAATCAAATCCACCCTCACATGAAAAAATAGATATACTTTTAGGTGGTAAATCAAACCCACTTTTATATGACAAATTTAATTTACTCAATATGGTGAATTAACTAGATCTTATCTTAAAAGGGGCGAATGTAATTTCCCTATAATGGATTGGGTCTATTATGTAGTGGATTAAACTTGTGTCTATGGAACAAAAATGACCCATTTCTATGTGGTCGGGAGCCACTTTGAAAATAAAATGCAAGGGACACAAGATTGCAAATAAAATATGGCATAAATAAGGTAGACAAAAGCAAATGTGAATCCTAAATAAAAGGAATAATAACAATCCTTAAACGTATAAAGCCTAATAATGCCTCCCAACAATTGTAGAGACTCAATGATCATCTGTTTATGCTCCTCCATTATCATCAGGGCAAGTGAACACTATATTAGCAAAAATGTGGGAAATAAAAATCTTTAAGATAAAAAAGAAAATAGCGACTCTTACCTGATGATGGTGATGGTGAACGAATACCCATGAACACAAGCATCCTTCGACTAAAGTATGGCTTAAAAATCATGTCTACAGTAGAAAATTAAATTAATATATATAATATAAAAAAATAAAACTTGACAAAGTCTAGATATCGCTCACCATCCACAACTGAAATATCATCATCAGGAGGACCTCCAAAGTCCTTATCGGGTTCACCTAAAAGGATACAGGTTCTTAGCTAAGTAAAAGAAAAGAGAAGAGAACAAACATAGGCCAAGAGAATTATCAATACCTATAGGCTCTATCCTTCTTGGGCTTTCACATTTGATGAATTGCCAACTTGTGTAGGCAATGGTGAAGCCAGTCTGAGCCTCCTACTCAGGTATGTATTGAAAGATTAGTGAACTGGCATTGATGAAGGGAGGGCCACTACTGACCCTACATTTTTGTTAATCAGCTTGTAGGTCAACACAAAAAATGGAGAAATCAAATCTTGAGATGGTGTAGGTAATGAAAGTAGTGGCATTGATCCCAATCCCATGCCTCCACCTAAGAAAGAAATAAGAAAAAGAAGAGAGAGAAAATGGAAGAAGAACAAATAACAAAGAGAAAAAAAAGGAAGAATACTTTTTTTGGCGTACCTAAATATGTTGCTAAGCACTCTGGAATATTAGGAATAGGAGGGTCGCATACAAATTGATGTATCTCTCACCATGGACTCAAATCTTGGGCCTACATTACGTCAAAAATGGCCATTATTAATGCCATAAGGGGGAATGGTCCTCTCTCTATCTAGTAAGAGGTGAGCAAATTTATGATCTAGAGCCTTCTGCATCTCTTGGGCCCTCTGTCACTTCGATCCTTTGCTATTGATCACTTGCTTTCTCCTACTATGCGAGTCTAGTTCATTTCTAAATAAGAACTCTGGATTAATGTGAAAATATCCCCTAATATTATTAAATCATGGCATGCAGTCAATAAAACTTGGCCTCCCACTCAATATCAAGAATATAATATTCTGAATTATCTTCTAGACAAGTTAGATATAACTAATAGTCTGCTAATTGGCCTAGGTATGATGGTGGTGAAGAAGTAGGAATATTCTCAGAAAAGCCATAATCATACCCAACAAAATCGATATGGATTATAAGATTCTGTGGTTAAGTATTCCCCCGAGTAAAGCAGAGGCATCACATATTTAAAGAAATAATATACTCATAAACTTTTATAGATAATGGAAGATGAGCCACATCCGCTAGTATGTTAGAGTTAGAAACAATATAAGGGTAAACTCGCCACTTGAAATTTTGAGGATCCGGCATATGCATCCTAGTCTCTCTAGAAGATAAAGAGAAGTAACTATATTCATGATCCAAATCATCTTAGGTACAAGGACCGAATGTGAATGACATAGCTTCTTGATTTCACAATTAGGCTCCAACTCAGTGTATGCCCTTTTGAAGTGGGCATGAATTCAAGTATAAAGAAAACAAATTGAAAACCAAGTCGAAGAGTTGCCTAGCCCTATCGAGTTATCCCCCATCTTTGAGACCCACATATATTGAACCTAGCACTAGGAGAGATAGAGAAACCTTTTGTTTGTGTGCCATTCGACAGATTATCAAAAACATCTCTGGACGAATATAGTATCCACAATGTGGTATAATAAAGAGGCAAAGTCGTAGATAGATGAAAAGTAGTAAAATAGGTCTCAAGGTCAAATTCTGGAAGTGTCACTTGTGTCATGTATAACCTAGTCAAATCTAGTTGGCTTACTCGTCAAAGTTCTCTCATAAAAATGTTCAATCTAGTGGTCAAAGTACACATGTTTTTTATTGTTCAAAAAGTGTGTCACCATCTAATTATAAATTTTGAAGAGATCATATAGAGTGCAACCAAAGTCAAGTCTTATATGGTAGTTACTAAAGATATATTTATCATAGAAACACTTAAGGATAGGAATCCCAACTATCTTATATCCTACTGATAAATATTGGTTTTGCCATATGAAGTGTGAAAAGTATTTGTAGCATGATTCCAATTCCACATCTCAATCATGTTATGTAAAATCCCTGAGTATCATGTGTACTACCCTTTGGATGCTATAACTTCTCCTAGAAATATCGAGACACACAAGTTTATCTGAAAATTGAGTTATCGCATTATCAACCCACTTTGAATAATTTGGCAAAATTGGCATTACTCCAATAAGAGAAAATGATCGTTCCTAGGTGGGGAACATCTATTCAAGATATGAAATCTCAGGGTCTCTAAAGACTCTCATTGCCTGAAGTGCCTAACTGGCACCAACCTAAACAACTCTCTACTCCCATTAGCACATGGAATCCCCTCTTTAGAAAAGCAGGCAAAGGGATGATAGTTATCAAATCTCATTCATTTTTTATGCTCCTAAGGTTGATATGAAATAGTCGCTTCAGCATTAGTTTCGAAAATAGGAAAGAAGTAAAGTAAAGCCAAACTATCTTCTTTCTCGTTCTAAATTCTTTCAGTCACAAGAGACTCCATAATGCCTGCAAAAGAAAAGAAACAAACAAGTAAGAAGAGGAAAAGAGTGCTATTATGAAAATAAAACACAGTAGGAATAGTAAGGGCTTCAATTGTCGAATGTTTGCAAAGGCAATGATGTAAGTTCGAATATTTACTGAACTATTTGCACCCACTCCTCTCACCAAGAAAACTTGAGAAGTGGATGCGAAGCAGGTACTTTATTTATATAGATTTTGTAACTCCAATCTAACTCTGAATTTGATGAGAGTTAGAGGTATAGTTTTAGTCTGACTCTAAGTTTCATAAAAGTTAAAGTTACAGTTTTTTGTCTAATTTGTGTTAGACCGAATTTAACTTGGGTTTATTCAAGTTGAGGTAGACATGGGCTAAAATCCTTAGTTGAAGTTGGGCTTTGATTGAATTTAGGATGAAACTTCTCATATTTGCAAATAAGATCCTAAGTTTTAAAATTTTACAGATAAATTCTCAAAATGTTAAAATTTACAAATTAGCCCTCTAGAGTTCAAAATTCACATGTAAACCCTTCAAGAATCTTTTATAAAAAGAACCCCAAAATTCAAATTTTTACAAAAAGATCCTCATAGCCAATTTTATGAATAGATCCTAATTTTATGGAAACTACAATTCAGTCCCTAAGATAAAAAATTGCGAATAATTCCCTTAAATTTCATGATTTCATGAAATAATACAATCATATTCAAATCTCATCTACATTTAACTGATCACAACAAGAATCATAACAATTTTGATTATAAAACTATTTCAAAATTTCAAAAAAAAAAAGGGTGTTAACGATTGAGCTCATATTTCTTAATGCCTATAAAGCCCATGTAAAACATATAAAATAGGGGAAGAATGGAAGGGATGAGAATCCAAAGGAGATTTTTTTAAAAAAGGGAGGGAGATTGCTGGAGTCAGAGAATGCCGGAGGCAATAGGAACCCAAGGCCAAACTAAAAAAAACAAAGAAAAGCCAGCATAGAGCTAGTTCTGGCTGGAAGGGGCTTAGTCTCGGTAGGATCTGCACACATCTTCCCCTCCCTCTCCACCGCCAAGAGTGAACAGTGCCATGGAGATGTCCCTACCGATGGACATCATTTCTTGAAGTCTGATTATGCCGTGATTGGGCCATATTGGCTGGGTACTATCCTACCTCCGACAAGCTTGAGCCTTGCCGCCAGGAGAATAGCCTAGCCGTCATCTGTGCATGTCTAGGTACTACTCGCAGTCCTTCTCTAGTGACCTCATCCTTGTCAATCCGCTCTCGATGTGCCTGCAGTCACCCTTGCTTGTCCACATCTCCAAGTTGTCACTCCCATCAATGCTCACTATTGCCAAGCCCAGGCCGGAGCAAAGATTGCTTTGACCAAGAGCTTTATTAGTCCCTAATTGATGCAGCAGGAGAGAACACGAGAGATAGGGAGAAGATTACCGTCTTCTCATAATGATATATTCTTTTGATATAGCGGGAGAGAGCACGAGGGATAGGAAGAAAATTACCGTCTTCTCACAATGATAGATCACTGTCCATGGAATTACTGTCACCAACTATGATCAATGGAGTTGAGCTCAGGAATAATGTTGCTTTGATACCACTTGATGTAGCGAGAAGGAAGGGGGGAGAGGAACAAGATCACCGTTTTCACTTGATACAACGGAAGGAAGGCACGAGGAATAGGGAGAAGATCACTATCTTCTCATAGTGATAGATCCTCTTGATGCAGTGGGGGAGGGCACGAGGGATAAGAAGAAGATCACCGTCTTCTCACCACGATAGATCCTTGAATCCACAAGAAAGATAGAAAGAGAACAAACCCAAAATAAGATAATATTATTGATAGAAAAGATTTTTTTATTACAACCTTGGACTGTATATATAGTCCTCTAATAAACTTAGAATCCTACTTGGTGTAGACTAAAAATAGGAATTAAACTCCACTAAAAATTCTACTTAATATATCTTAAATAAAGATATCTAAATCCTATTCCTTAATTGGACTAGGACTGTTATCGACTCAGACTGCTAAATAAATCCTAATTTTGATCAATACAAAATCTGAATTATCTAAAATAATAAATAATAAACTTGTAGAAATTGATTTTAGCTTTTCAACAAATAGTTATTTGGTAAATTTAGATGAATATCTTAAAAGATATGACCTTCAGACTGTAGCTATATGAATTTTGACGGATCCTAATTGGAGTTAGAATTCAACTTGAACTGGATCTTTAATTTTGCTGTAAAAGAATGTAATTGTCCGACATCACTAATGGACTATGTTGCATGGCCAGTTACCTACCCCATCACTATGTACCTCACTGTCGGCTTGGATTACTGCCCGGATCAACTCTTGTTGGTCCTCCTATTGTGCTGCTCGCCTTTACTTACTGCTATCGAGGAAAGGGGGTCGGATTGGTCCGACTCTGGCCGGATTCAGCCGTGACTAGAGGAGAAAAGGAGCGTGAGCTCATCCACCCGTGGCCACTCGTGACCGCCCACAGCCATAGCGATGCTCCATCATTTTGGCCAAGTCACGAACATGGTTTTGACCTATTTCTCACCAAACTGCCTATAGGAGCCCAAAGTGCAACTGCGCTACACCACCACATCTGCTTTGCCTCCCTGTGAAAGGTCGCAAGTTGCTACTGTGAAAGGTCACAGGTCACCACCGACCACTTGTGGACGCACACTGGCCCTACCAATGCCATCACCTCTCCACTGAGCTTCGCCAACCTAGCCACACCTCAGTGTTGCACCACATGCACCCTCCACCGACTCTCTGACAAATAGTGGATAGAAGAAACTACTTTGAACCACAACACCACCCCAAACCACCACCGCCAACTCCTCTTCAAGCACCACCATGCCTCTTGTGCTGCCCTATCTAGTCGTCACTGTCGCTAGGGGTCAAATACTGATCGGATCCGATAAGTGAAGAAGAAGAAGTAGACGAAACAAGCAAAGTTTAAACAAAATAAATAATAATAATAATAATAATAAATTAATGTTGGCTGCCAGTAGTAAAGAAGAAAAAAATTTAAAAAAATTGAGGAAAGAAGAGAAGTGAAAAAAAAAAGTTATATACTCACTTCACTTCAATTTGCTTTTATTGATCTTAGGTGAGCCTACGGACTCGTTCAAAACTTAGTTAAATTTAGGAATATCCTACAAATTTATTTGAAAGTTAATTCAATTTAAAACTAATATGTGGATTTAACTAAAAGTTAATTTAGACTCAATGTCAACCCGTAGACTCATTTAAAAATTAATTCAGCTTCGGTGAGTCCGCAGGCTAGCCTCGAAAATCAATTCATATTCAAGATCGGCCAATGAATTTGTTTGAAAGTCAATTTGATTTAAGACTAACCCGCAGACTTAGCTGAAAGCTAATTCAAACTCAAAGCTAGCTCGCAAACTCATTGAAAGTCAATTCAGTTTATTGTAAGCTCGTTTAAAAGTCAATTCAGTTTATGGCAAGCTCGTTTAAAAGTCAATTCAAATTCAAGGTCAACTTGTAGGCTTATTTGAACATCAATTTGATTTAGGAACAACCCACAAACTCACCCGAAAGTCGATTTAGACTAAAGACTAACTTATAAGTTCATTTGGAAATTAAATAGATAAAGGATAACCTGCAAACTCATTTAAAAATCAAATCAACTTATGATCAACCCACAAGATCACCCAAAGTTATCCTAATCAATAAACAACCCGAGAGTTTTCTAATTAATTAATCAAATTGATTGACCTAAATTGATTAAAATAATTGATTTAATCAGATTGAAACTAAGCTGATTGGGCTAAATTAAAGCTAAATCAATTTAACTCGAAGGAACCACCAAATGAACCAAAATTGATCAAATAAATAGATTAAAACTTAAATTAAACTAGATCTAAATTCAAATTAGGTTAATCCAAGTCAAATCGGTTCAGACCTAATCCTAATCAAGTTTAAATTGCGTCAACCTAACTCAAACGCGATAACCCCAAATCCAAATCGATCCAGATCAAGTTAGTCCAAATCAAATTAGTTTAAACTCAACTTTAATTAGATTCAAATTGGATCCACTTGAGTCAATTTGGATCAATCTTAAGCCCCAAACAAGTCCAAATTGGGTCAACTTGAGTCAAATTGGATCAAGCACAAGCCCTAATTGGGTTCAAATAGGGTCAACTTGAATTAAATCGGTCCAAATCCAACCTCAATCAAGTTCAAATTAGATCAACCTGAGTCAAATTGGGTTAAACCCAAACCTAATTAGATCATGATTAGGTTAATCCAAATCAAAGTGATTCAACCCAAGCCCCAATTGGGTTCAAATTAGGTCAACCTGAGTCAAATTAGTTTAAACCCAGCCCCAATCAGTTTCACATTGAGTTAACCCAAATCAGATCAAGTTTAAACCAAACCCAAATTGGGTTAAGTCAAGTCCAAACTCACCGAGTTAGTTTAAATCAAGTTTAAGTAAACCCTAATCAGGTTAAATCAAATTCGAACTAAACCTTAATTGGGTTAGATTAAGTTCAAACAGAATCGCAAACGAGTCAAACCGAACTTAAATTCAAACCATAACCAGATTGAGCCTAAAACAAAACTAGGTCAAAGTTGAATCAAAACCAAGTTAAACTTTAACTAGAACTGGGTCAAACCTGAACTAGAATTGCGTAGAACCTAAACCAGAATTAGATTGAACCTAAACCAAAACCAACTTGGATTGAAACCCAAGTCCATTAAGGTTCAAACCCGCCGAATAAAGGTCTAACATTGAGTTGAGTCTAAACCCATTAATGGGTTAAACCTAAATCGAATAAGACCGAATCAAGGTTAGATCTAAGATTCAATAAGGATCTTTAAATTCAAACCATAACCAGATTGAGCCTAAAACAAAACTAGGTCAAAGTTGAATCAAAACCAAGTTAAACTTTAACTAGAACTGGGTCAAACCTGAACTAGAATTGGGTAGAACCTAAACCAGAATTAGATTGAACCTAAACCAAAACCAACTTGGATTGAAACCCAAGTCCATTAAGTTTCAAACCCGCCGAATAAAGGTCTAACATTGGGTTGAGTCTAAACCCATTAATGGGTTAAACCTAAATCGAATAAGACCGAATCAAGATTAGATCTAAGATTCAATAAGGATCCAACAAGAACCCAATCAAGATTGGATCTAAGATTCACTAAGAATTTAATAAGAACCCAATCAATGTTAGATCCAAGATTTATTAATGATCCAATAAAAATCTAATCAAGGTCGAATTCAAGATTTAATAAAGATCCAATAAGAACCTAATTAGCATTAAATCCAAGATCTACTAAAGACCCAATAAAAACTCAATCAGAGTTAGATTTAAGATCCATTAAGGATCCAATAAAAATCTAATCAAGATCGATCTAAAATCCATTAAGGATCCAGTAAGAACTCATAAATGGTTGAATCCAAGATCCATTCAAGATCCAACAAAAACCTAATCAGAATTGAATCCAAGATCTAATAAGAATCCAATAAAAACTCATCAAGAGTTTAATTTAAGATCTATTAACGATCAATGAGAACACAATTAGGGTTGGATTCAAAATCCATTAAGGATTCAATAAGAACCCAATCAGGGTTGGAATCAAGATTTATTAAGGATCCATTAAGAATCCAATAAGTGTCCAACATAATACTAAATACAATTCAAATTAAATCAAATCAGATTTGATCGAAATCAAGTTCTGAACATCAAAGTGAATCAAAACAGACTTAATCAAAATTAAATTCTGAATATTGAACTAAATTAAATCAAACTTAGACTAAAATCAAGTTCTGAACATCGAATTTAATCAAATTAAACTTAAATTAAGATTAAGTTTTGAATAATACATTGAATTAAATCATACTTAAATTGAAATCAAGTCTGAACTTCAAATTAAACTAAATCACACTTGAACCAAAATCAAGTTTGGGTCAAGTTTAAATCACTTAGGGTTAGTCGACAATAAGTTCAAAGTCATCAGCAATATCTCAAAATCTAAGACACATGCTAAAAGAGATTGACAATTATCAAATCGAGAATGATTAACATAAGCCTAGGGTGTTAATCATTCCTTCAAATCAAAATGAACTAATGTAAGATTGAACTTACTTAATTTGTTAGCCAAATGTCGTATTCAAAAAAAGTCAACTGACATTAAGCATAAAGCAATCGATCACACTTCAGGCTCGACCAACATAAGCTTAAAAACCATTAGTAATGATTCAAATTTAATTAAAAATATGCTAAAGAGGTCATCAATTATCGAATCAAAAAATGATCAATATAAGCCAAGGTCGTTAACTATTTTGAACTAAACTAAAGCATACTTGAACTCATTTTGTAAATCATCCAAATGCCATATTCAAAGAAAGTCAATTGATAAGATGCATAAAATCATTGGCCATACTTCAAGCTCAACCAATATAAACTTAAAGTTGTTAGTAACACTTCAAAACTAATCGATAATAAGCCAAGAGATCATCGATTACCAAATTAAAAATAATTAATATAAACTAATACCAATAATTATTTTCTCAAACTAGACGTCAAAAGAAGTCAGCTAACAAGTAAAAAACTGTCAATAATACTTCAAATCCTAATAGGATCAACTAATCAAGTTAAGGTAGTCAACCATAACATAAATCTAGCGAAGTTATCAACATTCATTAAAAATCAAATCAAACACCAATCTAAATTAGGTTTCACTCAATTAGGTGCACAAGAGTAGAGTAGCAGCAAACATTAAACTTTTCCATTTCCTTTATTATTTTATACTCTTTAAGATTATACATTTAAATTCATCAAATTGTAAAATAAGGATATACTAATTGAATGTCAAAGGTGAATTCCTTACACAAAAGCCACATTATAGAATCTTAGCCCACTCATTGGGGTTAGCGGGAAATGGATGCCAGCTAATAGCAACACAACCTTCATCCCCGCCCGAGCAAAGAACAAAGCCATTGGAGCAACCGTGAGGGTCACTGAAAAAAAGGGTTACCAAAGTGAAGAAAATATCAAAGAAAAATAGTAAAAACACTACTAAAACTTTAGTAGACTCACCAGCCATTTATTTGGAGAAGAAAGGAAGAAGATAGGCACAAGATCCATAGTTGTCATGCTGTGCCAAAATAACAAAACAGCCACTAGAAAATCCTAATTCTAATATCAATTTTAGGGAGACATGCAACAGCAAACCGTGAGGAGAGCAGCCCCAAGGTCTAAACACAACAACATCATCAGAAGGTGAGGGGCGGGCAGCCTGGAGGCCCCCAAGAAGCAGCTGGAAACATCCAGAAGTCAACTTCGGTCCAGAATTCAAACCTTAACTGAAATAAAACAAAAATACAAGGCTAATTGAAAAGTTAATAAAATCCAAAACAGCCAACCCACCTGTTTGTCAAATAAATTTGACCAACAAATCATTTGGCAAATGAATTTATAACCAACAACACATCACAATGCTTTTTGAACAAAGCAATCTAGTGGAATTTGGCAGGCTCATTGGCTGACATGGAAATTTCCTAACAGGCTCACAATAATTTTTTAGGAGCATTCCAGGCCAAAACCATAGTAAATCATTAATATTCATCAGGGCTGCAAGCATCCCACAGCCATAGCTCAACTGAGAACACTGGTGCCACAAGGACCACTGCCACCAGCAAAATATCTACCACAACTATCACAAGTCAAATCACCAATTGTACCCAAAAGCTAATAATACCTTAGCTTCAATAATACAGAACAAAATGCCAAACAGCTCATAAATACCTCCAAATAGAAAAATCAGTACACTGGATTCACACCAAAATTGCTCACTAGCAGTTGAATACAAAAAACAATCTGAAATCTGAAGATTCAAGATACCAATATATTCCAACTTAGGAGGATGCACCACTCCTCAATGCCTTCTTGGGCTTACTGGCAGCAGTGAGCTGAGTCTCTGGCTGCAACAAAAGAATAAAACGACAAAATGTTCCTCAAAAAATCCAAAAGACAAATAAAAATCGTTATGTGATTGATTGAAGGGAAATTATTTTAGCCACATACATATCTACTAAAGGGAAAGGCAATGATTTCAAGCTTCCAAGGTCGCCCTAGGCAGTGCCAAGCTACAAAATGCAGAAGGTAACTGGGAGAATTTTGTTCAAGGTTCAACTATTGCTGTGCCTAGCTAAGCCAACTGTAGATTTAAACTAGCTAAACAAGGAAAGCATACCAGATTTTATGATAATGTTACATCACAAGTATAAACCATTTCCTAACTTAAGTAGCTTAATCCCAGCTTAATTGAAACCAACACAATGCCTTTGGCAGATGCACAGATCAGTGTTATCATAATACGCATATCCTGAGATACTTCACATACCCAATATGTGGTAGGTACAGGATACATGGATATATACACAAATACACTTCCAGTACATCTTGTCTCTATCTATTTAAGATAGTCACAGATTAAAGAAATTATCAACTTGGAGATCAATTCAAAGTTTGAATAGAAGTTATCTACTTGATTCAACTTTTGAAATTAATCTTTCACATTGATAAGATCCATAAAATCTACAGTAATATTCAATATCTTTTTTTCTGATTAAGAGAGATAAATTGATTCTTTAACTCAACTTTGCAGAATGCTGCAGTCCTAGTTCTTCCCATCCCTCTTTTTTCCTTTCTTTACATAAATCTATACATTTGAAGTCGTACCCATACATGTACCAGTACCTCCCCAGAATTGCTGTACTACATACCTTCTAGACACTTAGATACCTGATACCATTTCCATATACCGGTAACACTGGCCAAGGTAGATTTATTTTCTTAGTGCCCAAAGATATAGTCAAAATTATGTATGAGATTAGTAAAGACATTTATTTATGAATCTAGGAGACATCTAGCAGTTGCAAGTAGACAGCCAACAAGGATGCTCATCTTACAGCATTAATTATCAGGATGCAACCAAGCGGTCAACATCTAATGAGCAACTTTTCCTACTTTGAACACTACATTTAAATAAGGAATAAATTGCTTATTGAAACTTGTACTAGGCTGCCAGCATATTCAAGTCAATTATTTTGATTTTGCAATGCTCCAAGCAATGGATTGGTAAATAAACCAGAAAAAAAAAAGCAAATGTTTTGCTTTCAAGTAATAAGGAATCAAAACCTGGGCAAGGTTGAATCCTCAAGGCAAGCTAGATAATATTCAGGGTTAGATTTCATGTTTCTGGCTTGGATTTGTCTCTAGAATTGCAAAAGATTTGGGTTTAAGTATAAATAACCCACTAAAATCTTCTGATACACAAGACAATAACTTAACTCAGTAAGCACTTAATAAGAACAATAATTTTAAATTTACTCCTCCCTATCCTATGTAAGTTTGTTAGATAGTACAATCTGCCATAAAAACAAAAGTAATGTTTAAACATCAGCTACAAGCCACACATTTTTGACCTATTTTAACCTTTCGTTAACCTATTTTTGACTCAGATTTGAACAGTCTAATTATACCTTTAGCTGTGATTAAGATCTTAATACCATTAACCAATGAATTAAACAATAGATATGTCTCCTGGGAGTCATCCCAATGAACCAAGAGGAATAAGGGGACCAATTACAAGAAACTTAGGGAGCTATACAACAAATGCTGGTGTCTACTACAAGCCATATAGGGACCCCAACAAAGCCCAGATGACACAGACTTTAACCAATAGTTTTAGGCTCACAACATAAGCTCTCTGTTTGATTAAAAGCACTATAATTGAGGCCATGCCAAGGGCCATAAGAAAACAAAAGCATCACAAGCACTAGTATACTTTATGGTTATATCATGCATGTCTTATCCATAGGTCTACTTATTTTCACCTTCAAAAAAGAATAAGCAGGCAAAGACAGATTAAAAAACATATAGGTAGGCTTCATTCCATTTCTCAATAGATCCATAAAGAAGTTGCACAACATAATTTAAAAAATTTTAAAAGAATAAAGAAGAGATTTACACCATATATAATTATAATAGTAGATAACAATAAAAAATCTCTAATACTTTACCTCTTTCTTCACAGGTTCTTCCTTCTCAGATAAAATCAACTCAATATGGCAGGGGGATGACATATAAGCTGCAACAACAAATTATTCATTCAGCCTTATAACATCAGATAAACAGATGATTAAGTTATGCATAAAATGCTCGACTTACGATTAATCCTGCCATGGGCCCGATATGTTCGGCGCCGTTGCTTCTGGGCTTGATTTACCTGGATGTGAGATATAAAGAGGCTGTCTACATCCAAGCCTTTCACCTGAGATA
Source organism: Trichopus zeylanicus subsp. travancoricus (assembly GCA_005019695.1). Taxonomy (NCBI): domain Eukaryota; kingdom Viridiplantae; phylum Streptophyta; class Magnoliopsida; order Dioscoreales; family Dioscoreaceae; genus Trichopus; species Trichopus zeylanicus. The sequence goes on along the minus strand of RXID01010959.1, from coordinate 170,137 downwards.
ATGAACAAAAGAATAAACAAGTAACTATCTACAGGAGGAAACAACATAGACACTAAAGTATATGTGATGAATGTAATGGGCTCCATACATCAGCATTGCTTTCAGCATTTTTAAGCAAATCCAAGATGAATCTTGCAGATTTTACAGGCCACCGACCCTGTCCATTAGGATGACGATTTTTGGCCTGTGCAGTACGCCCAACACCTCCACAAAACCTTGTGAAGGGAATTGCTTGCTTGTGAGCTATCACATCTTCAAGGTACCTTTTAGCTTTGGCAAGCGGTAGCCTCCGAATTGCATGAGCTGTTTCCCGTGTGTTCTGTTAGCAAGACAGAATTGAGGTTAATATAATAGAGATTGTTTATAAATTATGATGCCATGTCAAAGATTTCTAAACAAAAAATTAATAATCTTGCCAATTGTCACCAATGAATTAATATGATTGCAGCAAATTGGTAATAAATGGTTTTTTACATCCATTCAAAAATAGATTGAAGACATACATATGCAGTATCAATGTAAGGTAAAAATACTAATTATGTGGCAGCCCACATAGGAAGAATACCCCAAAGCCATGTAAAGCAAGTACCTCAACATATTGTTAGTCCTAGCTAACTTTGGGTTGGCAAGATTGTTGGATTACAAATTCACTCTAGTGCATATATTATTTAAACATACAGAGAAAACTGCCCTAACTTAATAGAAAACATATTACATTTTTTCTGGACAAAGGCATGCACAAAAAAAAGAAGTGTGCCATTATTTAGTGAACCTTTCATCATCAACACAGTTTAGAAAGGTTCACCCAATAACAATGCAATTGATCTTCCTCAATGTTATCATAGGCCTATCAACCAATACAACATGCCCCACCCTTTTTCCAGGATAAAAATATGAATTGGCCTGTGCAAATTTATCTCACACTATTTATTGAACCTTAAGTCATTGATAGTCTCAAAAGATTCACCCAAAAACAATGCAATTGATCTTCCTGGTTGTCATCAGAGGTTAAAAATTACAGTTGGCCAGTGTGTTATTTATGTCACATTGCTCACTGAATCTTAATGTCAATGATGAAGTGTTGAAAGGTACCCAATAAGAATGCAATTAATATTCCTGGATGTTATCAAAGACCTGTCAATGAATGCAACAAGCCCCTTCCTTTCTCCAGACTAAAAATATCAGTTGGTATGTATGTCGCTATTTACTAAACATTATGCCCTTGTTAAAGGATTGCAAGGTTCACCTAATAACAATGACAATGGTTTTCCTGAAGGTTACAAAGGGCACAGTGACGAAAATAATAGGCTACTCTTTGGTTTGCTTCAGGCTACCAAAACAAACAAAGAAAACTCTCAAACTATTCATGACAAAATAGTTTGTTATATTAAATTACAAATAAAATGCAAGTTATCATTCTCATTTACAACGACAAGCAGGTTAGATAGGTTTTATATGCAAGTAACTTGCAGGAAGGTAAGAGTTAAGCAAATTAAAGAGGAAGTATTCAATCATATAGCTTAAATTTTGATATCAGACGCCAAAAAAATAATATATGCCTATTTCAACAGATTCTAGTGCTAATGCACTCCCAATGATCCAAATACATTGCTTCTGAATTAAAATTTAATCCTGAAAACTTCATTCGCATATCTAATTTAAATTGTGGAAAACGCATTGAAGAATCAGAAAATAACACCAATCGCGACAATACTGCATTCTGTAGATCAGAATGATCTAATTTTTAGAAATAAAATAATGTATATCATCAATTCAAATAAAATCGAGCCTCCTAAACTCAAGCAAATTGATATCTAATGCCACATAAATCAAAATAAAAGGCAGTGCCTCACCTTGAAGTGAACCCTGAGGTCACGCCCCATCGCCTTGGCGGCTGCAACAAACGAACAAAAAACACAATCAAAAACCCTAGTTCGAGATCCATACAGCAGGATATCGGGCAAAAAGGCAGCCAAAAAACTAGAAATCGAAAGCTAAAACAGATCTGTAGACTCACATTTGGTGGGATTCTCGGGTTCCCGGGAATACTTCACCTACAGAAAACAGATGAACATCAAAATTCAGTAAAAAAATCAACAGATCGAGCGATTAATATCAAGAGAGAAAATGAAAAGAGATCGGGAGAAGGTGAAGAGAACCATTGCGTCAACAGCGAGGTACGTCGGCGAGAAGCGATAACCCGGATATGCAAAACCCCAACGGGCCGCAACTTATAGGGAGGTCGAAACCCTAACGGGCTGTTTTTGGAGCTCCGAATCCGATACATGAATTTGGACTCTGGTAACAAGATCCGATTACGTAATTTACACGACTTGCAATTACATATAAAACTCCTTGTGAAATGCCGAAATTACATGTAAATCCTTCACAATTGAAAATTTGCGTATAATCCCTTATCAGTAAAATTACAAATACCACCTTTGGTTGAATTTTGCCATTATAAAAGAGAATATTTTACAAATATTTGATTAGATGTTGGTGATGGACATGTAAAATGTTCAAAATAGCATTGTTTTAAGATTAAGTACTCGGTAAAATTTAATCGAAATATTTTCATATTAATTGTAATTATAAGTAATTGCTCTTTGAGGATTAAATTGTGATAGCTTAATGGGCACAGTATAGTTGATTAAATTCATACGAGGCTAAAGAATTTTCATTTGAGGTTTAGAAACCATTTTTTTTTTTTTCAATTCTCAAAGGTCTAAGCTTTATGCCCTGGTAATAGAGTTTTTATTTTTTATTTTGCATCAATTTTTGAATTTAAGTTAATCACATCTATCTTTCATCATTGTTTTTTCATTTGAAAAAAATTAAAATTTTTGAAATGTGTAAAAGTAAGTTATATATAAATAGATTCCAATCATGTAACTAATTTCTTTAACTTGGTTGAAACCTTAGAGCATCAGAATAGTCTTATTTTAAATAATGGTACTGTTTTCATCTAATTCATTTTTATACACCCATTTGGTATTAATAATCAACTAGTCATTTGATTTTGAAACTAAAAACCCAAATGATAATATAAGAGAGAGTGAATTAAGTTTTATAAAATATTTTAGGATTTTTGGTAAATTTAAAACACCCAAATAAATCTACAAAGTAACACAATATAAGTGTTACAATCGCAATCAAACAAATCGCTAACACATCAAGATATATATGATTTGATAATCAACTACATTTATTGTACGACTCTTATCTCAATATTGAAGACTCAATTACTCTACTAATGATGTTACTTTTTAAGACAAATTCAAATACCTATAGCAACTAGCAACTCGTGAGTGTTGCTTAAATAAGGGCCTTTCAAGCTTAAATACAAGCACAAGTGAGGATTTGAAAGTTAAAACTAATTAGGACTCTTGTTGAGATTAGAAGACTTTAGGAGATTGAATATTGCTTTAAAAATATGAAACCTCATTCCTCTATATAAACAAAGAAGTCTCACTCCTTTATATAACTGTTGAAACCAAAAATTAGCTATTAAGTATCACCCTGCGCTGTTTCTGATAAGTTTGATCAATCGAACTTGTGATCAAATCATTCCAACAATTGAAAACCTAATTATTACAATTTATTCCCATGTGCTCAGATAATCGAATCTCCAACTTTGGAGAGTTGAACTCATAGTTCAAACAACTAGACTTTGCAAAACCAAAAATGTGGTTTTCTCTAACTTGTTAGGTTTGGGTATTCGAACTGACCAATCAGAGTAACTGAATCTAAAAAATGTCAAATAAAAGTTTATTTGCAAACCCCCATTGAATGGCTATTTAACATAATATTAAATTAACTTAGACAAATATAGACTATATCAATGAATGCATTTCTAAGTTAATTAAGGTATCAAATAGGGAGATCTATAAATTAAGAATCAAATCCTTGACTCAACGAAAGAAAAAAAAAAATTTATGAGCTTGGTGTTGATCCTACATCTTGAACATTCTTGAATTCTCACTTTGATCTTCAAATTTTATTTTCAAATTATCATTATCCTCTTATCTTTGAATTATCATCTTCATAAAATTAATTTTTAAACTTTATCTTGAGACTCTACCCTTCATTAGCTTAGATGAATATTTGATAATCTTAAAGCTATCACAACTAAATGAGCTTATTAAACTCTACTTTGATCACCATCAAAATCCAAAGAGCAAAAAATAAGCTCCTAAACTTAATTTTACTCAAATTAATTTTGTTCATATTGAATTGTAAGAATTTAATTTTAATGTTTTTGAGCTTCATTAAAGTTTTTGACCTTAATATGAAATAAAAGCAAGATGATGAATATTACATTTAATAGTATGATGAGTTCTTACCTTTTATTCAACATCATCTAATATTTAATCTTTGGAATGACTCTTGTTAAACTTCCACCTCTAGGGTAACTCCTTGAGGTCTTTATGTTTCATGGGTTTACTCATTTATTCATCATCTTTTTTTTCTTCAATGTTGTCACTCGAGCCTACTTTCTCTTGTTTAAAACTTTTTAAGTCATCCATCTTCTTGGAAATTTCTACATCATCATCAACAATAATCTTTCTTCTAAAAAGAGAGTTATTTTCATCAAATAGAATATTCATGAATTCCTCAACAACTATAGAAGATTTATTGAAGATTCTACAAGATTTTAAGGTTAACGAGTATCTAAGGAAAACACTTCCAAAAGTTTTTTAATCAATATTTGGCAAATGATCTTTCATATTTTAAATAAAATATTTACATCCAAACACATAAAAATATGCAATATTTGGTGTCTTTTCATACCACAAATCAAAGGAGTCTTTTTGAGAATTGGATAAATAGAGATTCTATTCAAGATAAATATCATGTTAACAACTTCTACCTAAAAATACTTGGGCAAGGAATAATCATTAAGCATAATCATTGCCTTTTTTTAAAGAGATCTATTCTTCTTCTCGGCTACACTATTTTGTTGTGGTGTGTAAGGTGCCAAAAAATTATAGTCAAAATTATTTTCAATGCAATAGTTTTCAAATTCACCTCTATAATTACTGTGAATTTTAGAAATTATGTGACCTTTTTATTTTGAACTTTTTTATAAAAACTCGTAAATGCTTCAAACATATTATTTTCATTAGCAAGAAATAAGATCTAAATTAAGTAAGAGAAATCATCTATAATGAGAAAAGAATATTTTTTTACTTCCTACACTTGTAGTAGCAATAAATTCAAATAAGCCTAGATGCAAGAGCTGTAGTGGGATTATTATTGTCACAATATTCTTATCTTCATGATAGTTTTTCACTTACTTTCTCATTTGGTATGTGTTATAAATTAAATAATTGATGACTTTGTCTTTGGGTAGACCTCTTACTAACTCTTTTTAACTAACCTTGACAATTGTATCCATGCTATCATGTCTTAGTCTTCTATATCAAAGTCACTCGTTGCTATCATGAGCTACAAAATATTTCTCATTTTTGAAGTCATCTTGGTCAATAGTATAAACATTACCATTACTATGATCGATAAAAGCAATAATATTACTATCATCATATCTAACTATGCAAATGTTTGACTTAAAAAAATATGAAATCTTTTGTCACATAGTTCAATGAGTGAAAGCAAGTTATGTCTAAGTCCTTATACAAAGAGAATATTCTTAATTAAGGAAGAAGCAAATGATACATTTCCTACACCGATGATTTTATTTTTTTCCATTATCGCTAAAAGATTACCTTTTTACATCATGTCCTCCATCTTTGTCTCTCAATTCCTTGAACATTGATGGATCTTTTTATCATGTGCATTGAACATCCACTTTTGAGAAATCATTTTTCCTTTTAAGCATTAAAGTGGAGACATACCTAATATATGAATATTAAAAATCTGGTACCCACTTGAATGGATCCAAAACTTGTCAAAAAAATAGAAGAGGTTTGGGCATTTGAACTACTTAATTTGGATTACCAAACCTGCCCTAGAGATACACTCAATAGTAATCTAGTTCAAGAAATAAAAAAAAATTTTATGATGAAAAATGACATATGAAAATAAAACTTACTTGAACTATTTTTTGCTAGAGAATGACCATAAAACTAAACAAGATCACCTATAGTTAATCTCTACTAATTAAATTTAGAAAACTTTTAGAACTCAAATAATTCCTTAGCTTTAGGAATTATCCCCTTAGATACCCAAACTTTTATTTAAAAGACATATTTCTCTTAATTGGGTGAGGCGTCTCCATGGTGACAACAATAATGACATTTTAACTTTGAAGATTTAATATTTGAAGCATATACACAAGTGAATTTTGTTCCCTTATATTTTTGAAAATAAAATAAAATCAAGTATGGATTTATTCAATATATTTATTTATTTTTAAAAATCATGTTCAATGTATTATTTTAATGAAAAAAATTTTTTAAGTTATTTTTCAAGTCACTGTTTTCCTTTTGAAGAGCATCAACATCCTTTTTGCAATCACATAGACTTTTTTAAGATTTCAAAGTATCTAATTCATTCTTAAGAGAAGTCAATTCCTTTTTAAAAGTAAAATGCTTGATAAGTAACTTTTCATGCTTTGAAAACAAATCCTTAAATAGTTCTTGTAAGTTCTCAAAAGGTAAATCGCATGTCTCATCCTTACTAGCCACAAGGCATAAGTTAGCCACTTCTCTATACGATATGCTTTGATCACTTTCTACTTCTGAGTCATCCCAAATAGCTACCATTGCCCTCTTCTTTCCCTTGTACTTCTTGACTAGGATTGAGAGGAAAATTTACCTTGAGATGCCCGGGCTTCCTTCACTTGAAATATGTAGGTACATCCTCATCTTCATCATTGTTATTCCTCTTGACGTTTCTTAGTATGTATTTCTTCTTGAGAAATTTCTTGAATCTTTTAGGAAGAAACACCATTTTCCCTTCACTGTCTTCTTTCTTCTTTAGCCTTAAGAGCTATGTTCTTCTTTTTCTTGTTGTTTTCATTCTCATTGAATCTTCTATTGATCTTTGGATTTTGATGATAATTAAATTAGTATTTGACAAGTTTTTTAAAGTTGTGATAAGCTTCAGAGTTTGTAATGATCATCCAAACTCATGAAGCACTGAGTCTCAAGAGTAAAGCTTGAAGATGATGACTCGAAGATAAAAAGGATAATATTTTGGAGATAAAGGTTAAATTTCAAGTTGGGAGCTCAAAGAATGTTCAATATGTGAGATCAACTCCAAACTCGTAGGTCTAGATTTTTATTTATTTTAGTCAAATCGAAGATTTGGCATTGAGATTATTTATTTAGAGCATTTGTTATGTTAGAAAGCTCTTAACATAGTTCTTTTACCAAAATTGAATGATTGATTAAGCAGGTTTGCCAGTTCTAGTTCACCCGAAGTGGTTGATCAATTGTCACAAATAGTTAACCAGTTTATATTTTCTGTGAGACAAACAACTAATTTTTTAATTGTATGAGTGAAGCTAGTTACGATCATTTGTACCCAAGTTTATATAGATTTTGATTGTAAATTAGTATACCATTCGAATGCTACTCTTATCAAGCTTGTTAAAAATTGGAAGAGTAATAGTGAGGGATTGTTACTTCAATCTCCACACAAGTCACAAAGTGAGCTATGTACTATTTAGGATTGCCCATGCCATTAAACTATTTGAAACTTGGCATTGTATAGCCTTTGGGATATGGGACTTGGTTGTGATGGCTAGGGTCTGATTTGTCAATATCATTTACCCTACCTGTCTTGCTTTCTTGTTTCAACTGTGCAACAACCATTCATTATACCTGTTATTGTATGTATACTGGGAGTTCCATGTTGTCAGGGATCCCTAAATTTTGGGATTGGGTATCCCTTACTAGAGGAGGTACTTGGGAAGGGCCTATATTTTTGTGGATATCATCTATAGGAGATGCATCTTCTGCTACCTCTGCTGCTTGAGATACCTGTTGAGATTGTTCTAACTTATTGATCTTCTGACTCATTTACAACATCATCTCGATCAACTCCATGACCTTCTTTTGAAGTTTATCTTTCTCTTTGTTTTATTATCTCAGCTATTTTTATAGTACTTCTATGATCATTTCTTAATTAGAGTTTTTAGTTATGACCATGGCTTATATTAGAATATGATGGTTCTTGGCCTGAGAATTAGGTTTAGGCTCTAGGTTGAGACTAATTTCTCACATTAGTAGAGTCATCTCATTCAAGAGTCTACTCATTGTGTGAGTCGCTACACCCTCTCTTTGATGTAGTAGCAAGGATTGGTTCATAAGGGCCATCTCCTTTGGATTTCTTCATTAAAAACCTCACTTGAGTAGCCTTCTTTCAGTATTTGGTTAGCTGGGGTGTGGGCTTATGGAATCTCATAGAGTCATGGTGAGAAATAATTCTGACAGTATAGGTGATCTCGTTTGGCACTCCCTCATACTGGGTTGTAGCTTTATGGTAACTCTTGTATTTTTATTTAGTGATTCACTCTTTTACCACAGTTTTAAGATAAGACTGTGCCCCTTATAATTTACTCCTACCCTTCTCTAAATTACTTAATGGAGCAAAGAAGTTGGGGTAGGGATGGTAATGACCAACTTTATTTGAGAGGTAGATTTTTTAAGTCGGCTAAAGATTTTAGCAATTTTTTCTTTACTTGTGATAGTTAGGATGAGCTCTTCTTTATCGATACTTATGTTTAAATCTGCTTTTGATTGGCTCTTGTAAGGAGTTAGGTGAAGGCACTCAAAAATTAATCTTCATTTTAATCCTATCCTCTGAAAGTCTGATATCCTTTTTGGTTGAGGTATGGTTTCTACCTCCTCATCCGAACAGCCCTTCTCATTAGGGATAACGACATTGGGCTTCTTTCCCCTTTATTAAAGGCAAAAAATAGGCTAGTTTTGTACATGTCAACTATTTCAATCGAAGCAATAGCAAGTGCCCTAATGAAATAGACGACCTCACAGATGGTCCCCAACTTGATTTGAACTTTAGCTGCTTTTGTAGCAACCATTGACTAAGGTAACTACATAATTGAACCTACCCTTAGGATGATAGTGTATCGTAGGGTAGAGATATTCTTCGTTGTTGCCATTTGATTCTTTCTTTTGCAAAAGAGAACATAATTGATCAATACTCAATTGTAATTCTATATTATCAGCGTCTCTATCGTATTAAGTAGGTTTCTACACTTGGTAGAGAAGTTATGTGCCACTAGGCATGCCAGAATTCATGGGATTGAAGTTGACCACCCAAAAGTAGCAAAGATCCCAAAGAGCGACTTTGAATCATAAATCAATATTTGTTTTGATTTAGAGTGCACTATCAGGTATTGTGAGAAATAACTTTCAACAAGTGCAAGCTCCTATTCTTAATTATCCCAACGATTGTTAGAAACCTCCTAAAGTGAGAAACCTAGTTAATAAAATAGTGACACTAAAAAAAAAGAAGAAAGCATTTGATTGATTGATTAAAGAAAGATGGTACACGGCTTAAGTAAGGGTATACTCTCACTTTACAATGAATTTCAATATGAAATTATAGAAAATATAAAATAAATGAAGAAAGGAAAAGAGAAAGAGTGGAGAAGAAGCTTTGATTTGTGTTGCTACCCCACTCCCTCTACGCTAGACCATGTGGCATCTGACCCAAATTGACTTGGTCTTAAGTAGGTGTTGATGGAAGAAGTCCCAAATGCTTCCAACAGTTTTAAGCATTGGTGATAACTTTATTGGATGGTATTGTCAGTATTTTGTCAGAATTGTCTTAAAGTATTTTTGATAGCTTTGAGCTTTAGTAATGACTTTGTGATTAGACATATTTCCATTAGCCAATAAGGTATAGATAATAACTTTTTTTGTCTTTGAATTATTTCCATAACTAATAAGGTGTACGCGATAACTTCTTTGGTTTTGAAGTATTTTCATATCCAATAAGGCATAGGCGATAAGTTCTTTGATTTTTTTGATATGTTTCCGTAGTTGATAAGCCACAGGTGATAACTTCTTTAGTTTTTGGTTTAGTAGCATCACAATAGTTTATAAGGTTGGGTATAGCTTTGAGAATCACATCGTTAATTACTTTTGAGATTGACTAGCTTGAAAGGGTGCATTGTCAATTGCTTTTGTGGTTAACTAGCTTGAAGAATGTATCATCAACCACTTCTGGGGTTGGCTAGCTTAAAGAGCATATGGCCAACTACTTCTAGGGCTGCCTAGCTTAAAGTGTATCTAACTACTTTGAGCACATTGTTGGTTGACTTCATTAATTTAGTAGCATCATCAACAACTTAGGGAGTTGGGTATAACTTTGAAGTGTAGTGACAACTTTAAGCATGTTGGTAATTTTTGGCAGTGTCACTAATGGCTTATCAGGTTGGGTATAGTTTTGAAGTGTGGTTGACAGGTTAAAGTATATTGATGATTAACTTTTTTGGTTTGACAATGCCACTAACAACTTATGAGATTGGGCATAGTTTTAAAGTGTGGTCAACAACTTTGAACATATTGGTAATTAACTTCTTTTGAACAAATATTATGGCTAATTAATTAAGTTTAAGCCTACCTTAATTTGGTTTGATTTGAAGCATTGCCAATATTTTTGGGTTGGCTTAGCTTGAAAGATGCATCATCAAGACTTTTAGGGTTGACTAACTTCAAAGTATGGTCGATGATTTTGAGTGTATTAGCAATTAACTTCTTTACTTTGATAGCAACACGAATAACTTATGGAGTTGGCTATAACTTTGAAATATTACGAAAGACTTTTGTAGCACACTAAACTAGTTTAGATTAGGATGGTAATGCCATCTTTTGTTCATGGTATTGGAATATTGCCAAGGATTTAGTACAACTAGTGAGACTTTATTTGATCCTATTTAGTTCAAGTTTGAGTTTGATTTTATTTAGCTTGAGTCAAGTTCAACCTTGTGTTGGACCTTTATCAAATTCAAGTTTGTTAGACTTTGGTTCAAGTTCAAATTAATTTAGTTCGACTTGATTTCAATTCAGGTATAACCTAGCTTGGTTCTAGCTTAACGTTGAGTTTTCCTTTTTAGTTTGGATTTGATTTAACCAAATTAGGATTTAATTTAAGTTTAGTTTAATCTTGATTTAACTTGATTTTGAATTGACCCAACTTGAATTTGATCAGGGTTGGGTTGGTTTGAGTTTATTTGGTTTAAGTTAACTTAATTTGAATTTTTTGGAGTCCATCTTGATTCAAGTTTTAGTCCATTTATTTGACCAATTGAAGTTAATCTGAGCCAACTTAGCCCTTGTCCATTAGTGTAATTGAGTTTAATTTCATATTAATCAATTTGTTCTGAGGGATTTTTGGCTATTTATGATGATTTTAGACGGACCCACAGCGTAGCTTCAAATATATAAAACCGAAGGTTTGCTTAGTTTACAAGCTCAAAGGCTGGCTTAGTGTGAGCTTAAAGCCTGATCGGGTGTGAGTTTGAAAACAGGCTTAAATATAAGCCCAAAGACTGGCTGAGTGTAAACCTGAAGGATAGCTCAGGTGCGAGCCCAAAAGTTAGTTGAATGTGCACCTGAAGATTGACTTAGTACAAGCCTCAAGGCTAGATGAGTGTGAGCCTGAAAGCTGGCTATATATGAGCCCAAAGGTTGGCTAGATGTGATAAGGATTTGCCATCTTTAAGGGGCCACAGGTGACTACAACGGGGTCATGGGTACATCACTTCTTCAAGGGGTTGTAGGTGACTTCAATGAGGTTATGAGTTTACTGTCTTTATCACCGCTTTCGACTTCATCATCATCTTTGAAAGGGCGTGAGTGTCAGTGATGTTGATGAAGTTTGTTGACGTGTCAAAGACCGCGGGTGGCCACAGTGTTAATGATGTCAAAATCGAAATGAGAGAAGCTTCACCTTTTTTCCTTGTTATTGATTAACAACTCCTTTCTTTGGACAACACCTTTTTTTTTCTTAAGCTCCCACATAAGCTCTTTCTTAACCTTGATTTATTATTATTATTTTCCTAGCAATTTTGACTTTCTTCCCTAAAGTCGTTTATTTCCCCCATGCGATCTCCCTTTTTTTTATTTTTTTTAACTCCCCTCCTTCTACAGTTGGAGACAAAAACAAAATTCTTTTTTTTATTTTTTTCTTCTCTTCTTTCGCCTCCTATTCCCACGTGGGTTGCTGCAATTTTATCTTTTCTTTTCTTTTCTTTGTTTTTTTTTACTTTCTTCCTTCCACAAGAGCGAACCCTTCTTTTTCTCTTGCTTCTTCACCAATGTTGCAGACCTCTCCTTATCTCCTCCTCTCCTTATCTTTTTCACCATCTTTTCTACACCGACCTCTTCTTTCTCCCATGTTTGATTTGTATCTTTGCCACAAATGGTCCTCCTCGTTCTCTGATCCGAATTTGATCAAAAATTAAGCTCAATTTGAACCTAAATCATTGGAAAGTTCAAGCTCAAGTTAGACCTAATCCAAATGGGCTAAGTGGGCCGGATATTTGGATCAAAATTGAGCCCAAAATTCATCTAAAATCTGGGCTAAAATAACAAATTATAAGAATTTTACAAATAAGTCCAGTCTTCATAAATGGGTCTTGGACCAAATTTTCTTACAAATAGGTCTCTCAGATAAAAATTTTACAAAAATATTTAATAAAACTTAAAATTACAAATTAGTTCCTACAAAATTTAAAATTTATAAATAAATCTCTTAAAATTTTATATTTACAAATAAGCTTCTAAAATTTCAACTTTTGGCAAATAAGTCCCTCAAAGATTTTTATTTATAGCTAGATCTAAATTTTGTTCAAAAAAGACTAGAGATTTCAAAATTTAATAAATAAATCCTTTTTAAAAAACCCTTGAAAATTATAAAAATATAATTTAGTCTATTTTTTAAAAAAATTATAAGTAACGTCCTTATAAATTTAATATCTAAGATAAGCATAATTTTTAAAATCATTATTATCTGTAGCAAATAAACATTCATCTAGTCACCTCCATATCCATCCATAACTAATTCAAATAATAAATTATTATCCATAGCTAATTCTCATTCAAATAAAATTCTTGTCCAAACAAATTATCATTTAAATAAATTCTTATCTAAATAAATGTTTATGCAAATAAATTTTCATTTAAATAAATCTTATCAAATGAATCATCATCTAAATAAATTCTTATCCAAATAAATTCTCTTCTAGATAGATTTTCATCTAAATAAATCCTTATCCAAATAAATTCTCATCCAAATAAATTCTTATCCAAAAAAAATTCTCATCTAAACAAATTTTTATCCAAAGAAATCCTCAACCAAACAAATTCTCATCTAAATAAATTCTTATTCAAATAAATTCTCATATAAATAGGTTCTTGTCCTTATAGATCCTTATCCAAATAAATTCTCTTCTAAACAAATTGTCATCTAAATAAATCCTTATCCAAACAAATCCTTATTGAAACATATTTTTATCCAAGTAAATCCTCTTCTAAATAAATTCTCATCTAAATAAATTCTTATCCAAACAAATTCTTATCTAAATAAATCTTTATCCAAATAAATTCTTATGCAAATAAATCCTCTTCTAAATAAATTCTTATCTAAATAAATTCTTATCCTCACCTAAAGTAAAACAAAAATAAATCTCATCCGCATCTGTTTATCTATATTAAAATTTGAACAAAACATCATTATCCATATCCATAATTTAAAATTTTAAATGGAGATGATCCGATCCACTCGTGAGCTATAAAAATCTTAAAAGTCCTACAAAAAAAGGGAGGAGAGATCAGATCCTAAAGACGAGGATTAAGGAGGAGAGTACCACAAATTGGAAGAAAAAGAATGAGTAATATAATAGTCTAGAGATGGGGGAGCCAAGGGATGAGAAGTAAAAGAAGGTGATCTCTTATCTTATTTTCTCTTTTTTTTTTCTCTTCTTCCTCCCTACTTTGCTATTGTTTCTATTCTCCCAGGTTCTTCTTCATTGTCATAGTTTTGGTCTTCCATATTCATCCTATTGAACGATATCGACCTATAGTCTAGGCTACACTGAACTGTACTTGTAGAACCTTCAACCCTTACCTTGCAACAAGCACCACTAGACCCACCGTGATCTTGCTCGACACTACCATTGTTGCCTTAGTCGAACTTGCCTTGTGTCTTCTCTTCACTAGACAAGCCTTGACAACCCACCATGCACCCTCCACTCGTACCGGCCATTGTGGCCTCCGCCTCCAGCTTGCCGAGCTACCTCTGCCTCTAGCCCACCGAGCTGCCTCCGCCTCCAACCCATCAAGCCTTGTCTCTACCTCCAGCCCGCACGAGCTTTGCCTATGCCTCCATGGATGCTTCTCCACCTTGCCGTCAAGAGGAACAATTGAATCCTACTGGGAGATGGTTAGGTTTGTCGGGCAGTAGGCTAGGTCACCATGGCCTGATCATGAAGAAGAAAACAAGGGTTTAGAGTGATTTAGATGAGAGAGAAGAAGAAATAGAGGGAAAAAGAAAATAAAAAAATAAAAAGCTATTATGTAAGAAAAAGAAAATCTGGCTCAAAAATAGAGAAGGGTTTCAAGCTTAAAGAAGAAGAAATAGAAATAAAAAAATAAAAAAATTATTGCATAAAAAAGAGGAAAAATTTAGCCAAAAAAAAATAAAGAAGAGTTTGTTTAGAAAAAAAAGGAGAAAAGACTTCTCTCATCTTGATTTTTAGCAAAACTTTATCAACATCATAATCACCCATAGTTCTTGCAAGACAGTAGAACTCTACCAACACTGCTACCACATGCGACTGCTCGAAAACAGTAGACTCTTGACATTGTTGTGATTACACATAACCCCTCGAAGATGATAGACTCTTGACATTGCTCACGGTCACCTGTGCCCCCTCAAAGATGGCGAACACTTGACATTGCTTGCAGCCACCCATGGCCCCTCAATGACAGTGAGTCCCCATCACTTCAGCTAACCTTTAGACTCACACTTAGCCAGCCTTCAGGCTCGCATCTTCGCTAGCATTGGGCTTGCATTCAGCTAGTATTCGAGCTCACATCCAAGTCAGCCTTCGAGCTCACACTCAGCGAGCCTTCAGGCTAGCATCCTAGTCATCCATCTGGCTCACACTTAGCCAGCCTTCGAGCTCACATCTAGCTACCCCTCACTCGTACTCAGTCAGCCTTCAGGCTTACATTCAAGCCAAACTTCAGACTCACACTCAATTAGCCTTTGAGTTCACATTAAACTAGCTTTTGGGCTTGCACTCAGCCAACATTTGGACTTGCATTCAAGCCAACCTTTAGGCTCATCTCAGCCAACCATCCGGCTTGCACCTAATCAACCTTCAGACTTACACTCAGCTAGCCTTCGAGCTTACATCCAAGCCAACCTTCCAAGTCAACCTTGGGGTTTGCACTTAGCTAGACTTTGAGATCGCATCCAAGCTAGCCTTCAAGTTTGTACCTCAACTAGCCTTTGGGTTCGCAATTAGCTAACCTTTGAGCTCATATCTAGGCTAGTCCTTGAGCTTACATCCAAGCTAACCTTTAGGCTTGTACTCAGCCAGACCCGTGCTCGCATCCAAGCCAAACTTCTTAACTAACTTTTGAACTCGCACCCAGCCAGCATTCGGGCTAGCACTTAGCTAGCCTTTGGACTCGCACATAGCTAGCCTTCAGGCTTACATTTAGTCAGCCTTCAAACTCACACTTAGCTAGTCTTTAGGCTTGCATCCAATCTAGCCTTCAAGATCGCACTTAGTCAGCCATTAGGCTCACACTTGGCTAACCTTTGGGCTCGCATTTAGCCAGCCTTTGGGCTTGCATCCAAGCTAGCTTTCAAGCTTGTATGCAATTAGCTTTTGGGCTCACATCCAAGTCATCTTTTGGGCTTACACTTAGCTAGCCTCTGGGCTTATACTTAGCCAAAATTTAGGCTTACACTTAGCTAGCCTTTAGGTTTGTACTCAATCAGGTTTCAGCTTACACCCATCTAGCCTTAAGGCTTACATCTTAGCTAGCCTTCAGCTTGCATCTAACTCATCCTTTGAGCTCACACTTACCCAGCCTTTAGACTCACCTTTAAGCCAATCTTTAGGCTCACACCTTAACTAATATTTGGGCTCACATCCTAGCCTGCCTTTGAATTCGCACTTAGCCAATATTTGGGTTCACACCTAACTAGCCTTCAGACTCACACTTTAGCCAGCCTTTAAGCTGACACTTAGAGAGCTTTCTAGCTTCCATGTAAGCCAACCTTTGGACTCGAACTTAGCTAGCTTTTAAGCTCGCACCTTAGTTAGCCTTCGAGTTCTCATCTTAGCTAGCCTTCGGGCTCACACTAAGCCAGTCTTCAAATTTGAGTTTGTGAACTAAGCCAACCCTTAGGTTCACATATTTTAATGTCGGGCCACAAGTCTACATAAAATTATCATAAATAGCCAAGAACTCTCAAATCAAGTTACTTAACATAAAGTAACTCAGTCATATTGAAATTAAACTCAGCTAAAATAAATAGACAAAGATCACATTGACTCAAATGGACCTAAATTAATGGACTAAACCCAAATTGAGTTAGACTCAAAGTTTAGGTTGAGTTAATCTACATCAAATTTGTTCAGACTCAACCCTAATCAGTTTCAAGTTGGATCAATTCAAGATGAAGTTAAGTTCAAATCAAATCCAATTTGGATTAAACTATGCTCAATTTAAACTCTAATTGGGTTAAGTCATGTCCAAACTAAAAGAACAAACTCAAAGTCAAACTAGAACCATGCTAGCTTGAGCTTGAACTAAAACCAAGTTAAACTAAATTAATTTGAACAAATCAATGAAGTCAACCAATAATACACTCAAATCTATTGGGTACACTTCAAGTTAGTCAACCCCAGAAGTAATTAGTGACGTGCTCTTCAAACTAGTCAACCTCAGAAGCTATTGACGACACACCCTTCAAACTGGCCATCCCCCACAAGTACACATTAAAATTTCTTCTCTACTCTTTCTCTTTCTTTATTCCTTTCATGTTTTCTATGTTAAATTCGTTGTGAAGTGAGGGTTTATATATCATTTTTCTTAAATCAATCAAATAATATTTTCTTTTTTTTCTCTTGTCTCTCTATTTTATTAGCTAAATTTTTTATTTTAGGAGATTGCTGATTATCGTCAGGATAATTAATAATAGGGCTTATGTCTATTAGAAGTCATATTCTCACAACACCTGATAATGCACTTCAAATTAAAATAAATTTTGATTTGTGATTTAAGGTCGCTCCTCAGAGTCTTCATCAATATTGATCTCTCAAATTCTAGCATGCCTGATAGGACTTGACTTTTCCTCTAAGTAGAGAAACCTAGTTGAAAAATTAAAAGTTGATGATTGATTAAGACAAAAGAACATGGCATCATCAAGTGGCCCTCCTACCCCAATCCACACCATCAGCTTCATTGAAAGGTTTACAACACACTTTGTCAAGCAACGATCACTACAGAGACAAAATTGCAACCAATAATCACTGCAGGGGCAACCAGAGTCCACATAAGCATGAATCAACCCCTCACCTCTCACCCAGTAGGCAAAGACCAAGTCCACTTATATGGTAAAAACCTCTCATCTAGGGAGAAGAGATCTCCTGTCTAGGGGTAAGGACCTCCCATCTAGAGAGCTAGGGCCAAACCTATTTGAAGAGGCTAATTCCAAATGTCATTATGCCTATGTTTGATGACAAAATAATAGCCATCATGGGCCAAATCGAGTTTATATAAGCCATTAGGTTATGCTCAACTCCATCCAATTCACGCATGGTGCTTCTGCTTTTACTAACAACATCATTGCTCTTGGCATTGCTAATACTACCATTGATCTAGTCATTGCTCCACTTGTCTAGTATGGATCAACCCCCCACCTCCCACCTTGTAGACAAAGATTAGGTCCACCCAGGGGGCAAAAAACCAAGTCCACCTAGGAGGCAAAAGAACAAGTCTATCTAGGGGGCAAAAGACCAAGTTCACCAAGGAGGCAAAGACCAAGTTTGCTCTAGTAGCAAAGGTCAAATTTTATTATGCCAAATCTCAATAATGAAATGGAAGCTTTAAATGGCACAAACCAAGCATCAGTATTTTTAAGATTAAGCAATAGGCAAAAGATAATTTTGACTACCTATAACTCATTAGAGGAAGGATCAATGAGATATTTGGTCAACTTTAGGATGTAGAACTAAACCTAAAGTTAGATTCTACAATCCTCACCTCCAATGCTACAAGAGCTAAAAGAGAATAATAGACGACCATGCGTTCAACCTTCTTTAGATAAAAAAGGGGGAATGCCATCTTCTAACACCATACTGATTAATAGACAAGCAACTAAATCTGAAAAGGATGCTTGCACCAAGTCAATAACATTAAAGAGTCAAATGGTTGTTTAAGCTTCAAAACCATAAAATAAAAAAATATCTAGTCTATGACGGAATGCCTAGTCACATCAAAAATAACTAGCCAAGTATGTATTTCATACTTCTCAAGGTAAAATATAAAATAAAAAAAATTTAGTACAGAAAATAAAATTAAAAAATTCTTAGTATTCAGGTGACATACCTTCTATCTTAGAGACAAGGCCTTTGAAAATGAAAGGTTAATAAAATCAAGGATGGTTGATGATAAAATATGGTGGAGTTAGAATCCCAGCACCTCCCCCACCTACTGACGCCCTAAGTTAATTTCAGGAGTGCAAGCTTGAAAATACAGTGACTAATCTACAAGTAATAAAATCCTATTAGAAAAGTTACTTCAAAGATAAAAGTGCTAAGATCGAAAGACAACTTCTTGAAAATCTCCTCCTAGAGGCAAAGGTCACCCCTCTGAAAAAAAGAAAAAAAATAAGAAAAAAATAAAGTATTAAATAGACAAGTCTCATATGGAAAACCAACCCAAGAGAGGCAGACTCAAAAGAGTAAGAATTGGTTGGCATCTGTAAGTCCATAAACCTTAAATCCTCAAAATAGAAATGAGATTGCTAAAAAAAGAAATTAAAAAAAGAGAGAAGAAAACAAAGAAAATAGGGGAAAAAATTGGATCGCATGCCAAAATTAGGGGGACTGAGTCAACCTCATCTTGATATATTATTGACCAAAAAAGACCACCAAAAGAGTAAATACTAGTTGGCATCTGTGGGTATGTAAACTTTGAAAATTGAGGCTAAGAGGCATCTGAGATTAAAACCAAAGTTAAAGAAATAACTAACCAATAAGAACATGATAAAAGTAATGAAGTCATAAAAAAAAGGTTCTTGAAGAAAATATTGCATTAGGGAAAAGGTATAAGGGGAGGTCGATTAATGACCTACCACCTTTTAAGACCAAAATTATCCTCAAACTTTAATAGACGTAACTATGGATGAGACCTTAATTGAAGATAAAAGGATATATCACATGTCTACTAAAATATTTTTGAAATAATAAATCTATAGAAAAGTTTCTTTTTAAAAAAATACAAATACATATGCTTTGCATCATTTGTTTCTTCCAGCATCATAATCAAATTAAAATAAAAGAAAACAACACTTCATAATATTATTTTTTTCAAAGCTCATGTGCTAATTTGGTATCTAGAAGACAAACTATTAGCTTGAAGTATAGCAACTCAACAAGCATCCATTAAAGTATTTGCTCATTGAGTCAGCTGACCACTACAACATGTTCTACTCCAGTATATCAATATAACATTATAAGAGATAAGTCTCATAAAAATAACAACCTTTTACTTTATTCTTTGCCCTACTAAGACATGATATGGATGACAAGGTGAAGAAGCTTCAAGAGGACACTTAAGATAGCCCTCCAAGCAATTAAAGTCAAATTGGTTGGACCGACTGGTCAAGCCATCAACCCCTATCTAAAAGTGATCAAAACTAGGGGCATATCTCTCCCCAAGCCTTTTGATTCTATGACCACTCCAACATAGGTTGGGATCTCTTCTTCAATCATTGTCAAGTGATAGTCTTTACATTGTAGATGCAAGGGCTCTAATCCATAGAAAAAAGGTGGAACTACCTTTTGATCAAAATAGAATTTTCTTTTCTCAAAAAATAAGTACCGTACTCCTTTGCTAATCTATACAAGAATGGAAATTGGGAATTGCTTATGTCTGCAGTATACAAGCATATACAACAACTCTCTTCTGAAAATACATAATGATGTCAGGGGGCATATTGTTTGATCTACATTGTGAATGCTTGGTCGAACATTAAATCCATCCTCGCATAGAAGAAGATAGTAAAGGTAAAGTTAAGCCCTCTTATGCTTAAGGAAAGCATATTGCTAAAGCGTTTGAAGTGGATAGCTAATCCATTGGGCTAATACCAAGTAAGATCTTCATGTTGTAGACAAAAAAAATCAAGATTCTCTTGTCAAACACTCACAATGGAAGCATATAGCTGAGGTTTCAAGAATACAAAAAAGGTGATCAAGGATTCTTCCCTCACCTCAAATACTGGGGGTAAGTAAAATTCTCCTCCCTAATATTTAGGAGATATCTATCATCATGGCATCCAAAGAAAACTAACATATATCATGTTTCCTATTGCTTCTATAATCAATAGATCAAGTCAAAAGTCATAAAATTCTTGACAAAGAATTAAAATAGGCTACTTATATAGTGGTAAAATGAAATATGATATCCTAAAGTGGCAAAACAAAGCTTATCACCTCCAATATGGTGAAATCAAGTTCATCACCTCCAAAGTGGTAAAATCAAACTTACCTTCAAAATGGTAAAATTAAATGCATCATTTATGAGGATTACAAAGTCAAACATTCTATCTCTAAGATGGCAAAATCAAAGTAACAATTTTGGAAACTAGCCAAGTAAAGTTCATCTTATGTGGCGATCAAGCCGGCATTTACATCGCAAAGTAAGCCCACTTACACATGATAAATTGAAGTCCATCTTGTTGGGTGATCAAGCCCGTATTTACATGACAAATTAAATCTACATCTCCATGACACATTAAGTCTACTACTATGTGGCAAACCAAGTTCACTTATTGTGGCAAATTAAATCTACTTTCATGTGGTAAACTATGTCCACTTTCATATGACAAAATAAAGTTCATCTTGCATGACTATCAAGTTTACATTTATATGACAAACCAAGTCTACTTTCATGTGGCAACTTAAGTCCACTTCCACATGAAAATTAAGCCTATTTTCATGTAGCAGTTTAAGTCCACTTTCACATATCAATCCAAATCCACTCATTGTGGTAGTTCAAGTCCACTTCATCGTGGAAACTCAAGTCCACTCTCACATGATAAGTCAAGTCTATGTCAAATAATGATTAAGCTTGTATTTATATAATGGATCAAGTATACTTTTATGTGGTAGATTAGATCTATCTTCATGTGATAAATTAAGTCTATTTTTTGTACCAAATCAAGTCCACTTCATTGTGAAAACTCAAGTCCATTCATTGTGGTAAATCAAAATCACTCATTGTGATAGCTCAAATTGACTTATTGTGGTAACTTAAGTCTGTTCCATATGGCTAACCAAGTCCACCCTCATGTAGTAAAATAAATCTATTACCACATGGTAGAGCAAATCTACTTGTGGTAAAATAAGTCCATTATTGTATGACAAATCAAATCCACACTTGTGTGGCAATTCAAACCTATATAGTCAATTCCTGAAATATTGATGCAGGAGCAAGTACTTGAGAATTACTCGCACCCGCTCCTCTCATTAGAACTTGAGAAGAGGCTACGTAGGGCACAATTTGTTTGAAGTAATTTTTTTCACACTCAAATTTGATTACAATATGATTAAAATCGAGATTTATATGCTACCAAATTATGTCTCAAATGTGGGGCTCAGTTAAATTTAAATCGCATTCAAGTTTGACCAAAACTTGAGCTCAATATTGACCTAAATCATTGAATAGTTTGGGCTCTAGGTCTAATCTAAATGGACCAAGTGGATTGGATATTTGGAGCAAAATTGGGCTCAAAATCTATTTGAAATCTGGACCAAAATTACAAAATATAAGAATTTTATAAATAAGTTCTTAGATTAAATAAATCTTCATAAATGAGTTCTTGACTGAATTTTTCCTACAAATAGGTCCCATAGATAAAAATTTTGAGAAAAAATTTAATAAAATCTTAAAAATATAAATTAGTCCTTGTAAAATTTAAAATTTATGAGTAAACCATTTAAAATTTATATTTATAAATAAACTCCTAAAATCTTAACTTTTCACAAATAAGTCCTTCAAAAAATTTTATTTATGGATAAATTAAAATTTTATTGGAAAAGGACCCTGGAGGTTTCAAAATTGTATAAAAAAGTCATTTTTATAAAAAGACCTCCTGAAAATTATAAAGTTATAATTTAGTCTAATTTTCTAAAAAATTTGCAAATAGCTTCCTTATAAATTCAATATCCAAGATAAGTATAATTTTTAAAATCATTATTATCTACAATAAATAAATACTCACTAGTCACATCCATATCCATCAATAACGAATTCAAATAATAAATCATTATCCATAGCTAATTCTCATTCAAATAAAATCTTCATTTAAATAAATCTTTACTCAAATAAATTCTCATCTAAATAAATTCTTATCCAAATGAATCTTTATCCAAATAAATTTTGATCCAAATAAATCCTCTTCTAAATAAATTTTCATCTACATAAATCCTTATCTAAACAAATCCTTATCCAAAATGAATTCTTATCCAAATAAATTTTCATCTAAATAAATTCTCATCTAAATAAATCCTTATCTAAATAGATCTTTATCCAAACAAATTATCATCTAAATAAATTCTTATCCAAATAAAATCTTATTGAAATAAACCCTCTTCTAAATAAATTTTCATCTTAATAGATCCTTATCCAAACAAATTCTTATCCAAATAAATCTTTATCCAAACAAATTTTATCCAAACAAATTCTCCTATAAATAAATTTTTATCTAAATAAATCTTTATCCAAACAAATTCTTATCCAATGTAAAACAAAAATAAATCTCATCCATATCTATTTATCTACATTCAAAAGTTGAACAAAAGATCATTATCTATGTCTATAATTTAAAATTTAAAATAGAGATGATCTGATTCATTCATGGACCATAAAAACCCTAAAAGTCCTAAAAAAAAGGGAGGAGAGATCAGATCCTAGAGACAAGGATCAAAGAGGAGAGTTCTACAAATTGAGAGAAAATAATGAGTAACATAATAGTTTGGAGATGAGGAAGCCAAGGAATGAGAAGTAAAAGAAAGTGATCTCTTACCTTATTTTCTCTATTTTTTTTCTCTTCTTCCTCCTTACTTTGCTCTTGTCTTTGTTCCTACAGATTCTTCTTCATTGTCATAGTGTTGAACTTCCATATTCATCCTGTTGAATGATGTTATCCTAAAGTCTAGGCTATACCAAACTATACTCGTAGAACCTTTGACCCTTACTTTGCCATAAGCCATTGCTAGACCCACTATGCTCCTACTCTACAATGCCATTTGTGCCTTCATCGGACCAGTCTTGTGGCTTCTCTTCATTGGACAAGCCTCGATAACCCACCACACACGCTCTACCCACATCGACATCATCACTATCGCCTCCAACCCGCCAAGCCGCCTTTGCCTCTAGCCTGCCAAGCTGCCTCCACCTCCAAACCGCCAAGCTGAGCCTTTGCCTCCAATCTACACAAGCTTCACCCTCACCTCCTTGGATGCTACTTTGCCTCGCCACCAAGAGGAATGGTCAGATCCAGTCAGAAGATGGTCGGGTTTGTTGGAAAGTAGGTCAGACCCCCATGGCCCAATTGTGAAGAAGAAAGCAAGCGTTTAATTTGATTTGGGTGAGGAAGAAGAAGCAATAGAAGGGAAAGAAAAAAAAAGTTATTTTATAAAAAAAATGAAAATATAGCTCAAAAATAGGGCAGAAGGGTTTCAAGCTTGAGAAAGAAGAAGTAGAAAAGAAGAAATAAGAAAATAAGAAAAGTTGTTGTGTAAAAAAAAGAAGAGAAATTTGGCAAAAAAAATAAAAAAAGAAAAGAAGAGTTTGCTAAAAAAAAAAGGAGAAAAGATTTCTCTCATCTTGATTTTCAGTAGAAATTTATCAATATTGAGGCCACTCACGATCCTTAGCATGATGATGAAACTCTACTAACACTGTTGCCACCCATAGCCCCTTGAAGATGGCAAACTCTTGACACCATTGTGACCACACATGACCCTTTGAAGATGGTAGACTCTTGGCACTACTTACGAAGCCCTTCAAAAATGGCAAACCCTTGACACTGCTCATGGCCACGTGTGATCCCTTAAAGACAGTGAATCCTTGTTACTTCAGCTAGCCTTCGTTTTCATACATAGCTAGCCTTTAGTCTCGCATCCTTGCTAGCCTGCAAGCTCACACTTGGCCAGCCTTTAGGCTCGCATTCATCCAACCTTTGGGTTCACATCAAACTAACCTTTGAGCTCATACTCCGCCAACGTTCGGGCTCATATCTTAGCAAGCTTTCGGGCTCGTATTTAGCTAGCCTTTAGTCTCACAACTCAACTAACCTTCGGATCACACTCAGCCAACCTTTAGGCTCACATTCAAGCTAGCCTTTAGGCTTGTACTCAACTAGGCTTTAAGCTCGTATTAAGCTAGCCTTCGTGCTCACACTCAACTAGCCTTCAAGCTAGTACTTAACTATCTTTCTAGCTGACACTTATCTAGCCTTCATGCTTACACTTAATCAACCTTCAGGCTCAGATCCAAACTAGTCTTAGGGCTCACACTTAGCCAGCCTTCGAGCTCTCATCTAAGCCAGCCATGGGCTCACACTTGGCAACCTTTAGGCTTGCATTCTATCCAACCTTTGAGCTTTCATCCAAGCTAGTCTTCGGGCTCACACTCAACTAACCTTTGAACTCGCATCCAAGTCAGCCTTCGGGCTCATATCCAACCTAACATTTGGGCTCGCACTCAGCTAGCCAGTCTTTAGGCTTGCACTCAGCCAGTCTTTAGGCTTGCACTTAGCTAGTTTTTGGGCTCACACTTAGTTAGCCTTCAGGCTCATACTTAGCCAGCCTTGGGGCTCACATTCAGTCAAACTTGGGTCTCACACTTAACTAGACTTGAGGCTCATACTTAGCCAGCCTTCGAGCTTGCACTCAACCAACTTTCAGGCTCAGGCCTAACCAGCCTTCAGACTCGCACCTTAGATAGCCTTCGGGCTTACATCCAAGCTAGCCTTCAAGCTCATATTTTGCCAGCTTTCAGACTTTTATTTATGGCAGCCTTTGGGGTTATACCTTAGCTAGCCTTCTGATTCCCATCCATGGCAACCTTTGGGCTAATACCTTAGCTAGCCTTCAGGCTCGTACCTAACTAGCCTATGGATTTACACCTTAGCTAGCCTTCAGGTTCACTTCCAAGTTAGCCTTCGGGCTCACATTTAGCTAGCTTTCAGGTTTACATCTAAGCTAACCTTCAGACTCGCACCTTAGCCACCCTTCAGGCTTACATCTAAGTTCAGCCTTCGGGCTCACATCTAAGTTCAGCCTTCAGGCTTACATCTAAGTTCAGCCTTCAGGCTCACATCTAAGCTAACCTTCAAGCACGCACCTTAGCCACCTTTTGAGCTCTTGTCCAAGTTAGCCTTCAAGCTCACACTTAGCCCTTGGACTTACATCTCTAAGTCAGCTTTCAAGCTCGTGAGCTAAACTAGCCCTCAGGTTTACATATTTTATACTAGACCATGAGTTTACCTAAAATTATCATAAATAGTTAAGGACTCTCAAATTAAATTGCTCAACATAAAGTAACTTAGTCACATTGAAATTGAAGTCATCCAAAACAAATGGACAAAGGCCAAATTGATTCAAATAAATCTAAATTAATGGACTAAACCCAAATTGAGTTGGACTCGAAGTCTTGATCGAGTTAATCTAAATTAAATTAGTTCAGACCCTACCCCAATTAGGTTTAGATTGGGTCAATTCAAGATCAAGTTAAGTTCTATGCTTAATCAAACCCTAATTGGGTTAAGTCAAGTTCAAACTAAAAAAGCAAACTCAAAGTCAGACCAAAACTAAGCTAGACTGAGCTTGAAGTAAAACTAAGTCAAACTAAATTGTGTTAAACTTAAGCCTAAGTCCATCAAGATGCAAACCTGGACTCAATAAAGGTCCAACACAAGATCAAACTCGGCTCAAGCAAAATGAAATCAAACTCAAACTTGAACCATATTAGTTTTGATGAAACTAAATTAGTAAAACTGAGTCTCACTAAGTGTACTAAACCCTCGGTAATACTCCAAGGCCATGAACAATGGTAATATTATCACCCTAATCTAAACCAAAATTTCTTCTAATAGAACTAAATAATGTTAGACTGAGTCTCATTGGGTGTGCTACAAAAGTCTTTAGCTACACTTCAAAGTTATACTCAACTCCATAAGTCATTGGTGATGCTATCAAACTAAAGAAGTTACTTGCCAATATGGTTAATGCCATTAGTCACACTTCAAAGCTAGTCAACCCCAAAAGCTATTGATGACACATCTTCCAAGATAATCTAACTCAAAAGCATTAGAAATGTTTCAAATCAAATCCAATTAAAGTAGACTTGAACTCACTTAGTCAGTCATCTATAATGGCTTATTCAAAATAAGTTAATCACCAAACATACTCAAAACTATCAGCCACATTTAAAAACTATACCCAACCTCATAAGCCGTTGATCATACTACCAAACTAAAGAAATTAATCACCAACATGCTCAAAACTATTAGTCACACTTTAAATTTATACCTAACCTCATAAGCCATTGGTGATGCTATCAAATCAATGAAGTCAACCAACAATATGCTCAAAGTTATTGGCTATATTTCAAACTAATCAACCTTAGAAGCAATTGGTAATGTACTCTTTAAGCTAGTTAATCCTAAAAGCCATTGATGATGCGCTCTTCAAGCTAGCCAACCCTAAAAGTAGTTGGCAATACACTCTCCAAGTTAGTCAACCCCTAAAATAGTTGATGATGCACACTTCACGCTAGCCGATCCCAAAAATCGTTGGCGACATACCCTTCGAGCTAGTCAACCCCTAAAACAGTTGATGATATGATTTTCAAAACTATATCCAATCCTATAAGCTGTTGGTGATGCTACCAAAAATAATGAAGTTATTGCATGCATCTTATCAGCTATGAAAATACTTCAAAATCAATAAAGTTATTGCCAATACCTTGTTAACTAATGGAAACACTTCAAATTTTTCTTATTCCCTTTCACTTCCATTGAATGATGCCATCAACGCCTGTCAAAGATCGAGTGGATTTGGATTAGACGCCATGTGGTCCAGTGCAGAAGAAGCAGGACAGTAGCACACATCAAATCTTCTTTTTCACTCTTTCTCTTTCTCTATTCCTTTCATATTTTCTATATTGAAATTCATTATGAAGTGAGGCTATACCCTTACTTAAGTCATGTATCATCTTTCTTAAATCAATCAAACAATACTTTCTTCTTTTCTTTTTATATATATATATTTCATTAGTTAAGTTTTTCATTTTACGAGGTTCCTAACAATCATCGGGGTAATTAATAATAAGGGATTGTGTTTGTTGAAAATCATATTCCCACGACATTTGATGTATATTTTAAATCAAAAGAAATTTTGATTTGTGATTTAAGGTCGCTCCTCGGGGTTTTTGATATCCCAGGTAGTTAACTTCGATCCTAGAATGGATTATTATTGGATTATTAATAATTTTAGATTGAACCCTAATTGAGTTCTTATTGGATTCTTTATAGGTCTTGGATCCAACCTTCAATGGGTTATTATTAGATCCTTAATGGATCATGGATCCAAACCTCAGTGGGTTCTTATTGGATCCTTAATGGATCTTGGATTCAACTCTTGATAAGTTTTTATTGAATTATTAATGGATTTTGGTTTGATCTATATTGGATTTTGGGTTCGACCCATGTTGGATTCTTATTAGATCTAGGTTTAATCTTTTAATAGGTTCAAATTTGACCTATGTTAGACTCTTATTTAGTTTGGGTTCGATCCCTTAATGGACTTGTTAGGTTTGGGTTCAAGTTCAACCTGGTTCTAGTTTAATTTTTAACTTGGTTCTAGTTTAGGTTCAACTTGGTTTCAGTTTAGATTTAATCTAGTTCAAATTTAGTTTTGATTCAAGGTCAAGCCTTGTTCTAATTTTAGTTCAGGTTTAGACTTGATTTTTATTTTAATTCAAGTTCAACCTGGTTCTAGTTTAGGTTCAACTTGGTTCAAATTTGGTTTTGGCTCAAGCTCAAGCTTAGTTTTGATTTTAGTTCAAGTTTGGATCTAATTTTGATTTTGATTCAAATTTGGACCTTATTTTTTTATTTTAATCAAGTTAATTTGACTTCTTTGATTTATAGTTGAATTTTTAAAAGAATCTCTTAGGCTAAGAATATGATAATCAGGTTCTCTAAGAAATTTCTTAAGCTAGAAATACGATGTTTAGGTTCTCAAACGAATCTCTTAGGTCACAAATATAGCATTCAAATTCCTAAAGAAATTTTTTAGGTTAAAAATATAGCATTCAAAATTTTAATAGAATCTCTTAGTCCAAAAATATGGTGTTTGGGTTTTCAAAGAAATCTCTTAGGCTATAAATTAGGCATTTGGATTCTCGAAAGAATTCTTTAGATCAAAGTGAGCTAATTAAGTTTTTAAAGGAATCCCTTAGGCCAAAGTGAGGTAGTTGAGTTTTTAAGAGAATTCTTTAGGCCAAAGTAAGGTGGTCAAATTTTCGACAGAATCTCTTAAGCCAAAGTGAGGTAGTAGGGTTCCTAAAGAAATTCCTTAGGCCAAGAGAGGTGGTTGTGTTATCGAGAGAATCTCTTATCTAAAGTAAGGTGGTTAGATTCCTGAAGGAATCCCTCAGACCTAAAGGTGAGGTTATTAGATTTCTGAAGGAAATCTGATAGATCGGAGTGATTGGTGTATATGACACATAAATCAAGACAGAAGGGAGAAAAGTAATATATAAAGAAAAAAAATTCCTTCTTTGGTTGCAACCCACTTTTGACATGAGCCGACTTTTTTTTTTGTTGCAACTTTCTTTTTTTCATTTCTCTTTTGTTCTCCCCTTGTTCTTCCTAGAGTTCTTCTTCCCTTCTCTTTTGAGTTCCTCTTCACCCACCTTAGTTGGTCCTCCTCTTTTCTCTATTCCACGGCCAAATCCTTTCAGATCCAGCCCCTCCCGATGGTGAGCGGTGGCAGCTAGAGTCCAAGGTTAGTGATTGGAGTCCACTTGAGCATAGGGTAGCGAAGCAAAGGGGTTGCTGAGCTTGTGTGAATGTGGGCCAACGAGCAGGGATGCGGGCCGATGAGTAGGGGCATAAGCTAGTCAGCGAAAATGCAGGCTGACAAGTAGGGGCTGTGGACCCTACATTGCGGATGATCCCATGTAAGCATGGGCTAGTCTAGTGAGGTGTGAGTTTGATGAGGTGAGGGACCAATAAGGTCAAAGGGTGGTGAGGCTCGCAGGTGCAACTTCAAAGTGGTTGACAAGGTAGGGACGGCCAAGTGGAGCTAAGCCATGACTGACTAGGATCCTACAAAGATCTAGCCAGAAGTTTCATAGGCATTGGCATGGGAGCACGTGAGCGTAGAGGTAGCGTGGTGCAAGCACTATCCAATGAGGTGCAAGCCTGGTGAGGTGCGAGTGATAGGGCCAGACCCACAGCGGTTGCCAAGGCAATGGAGTTTCGACGAGACTACAAGTAGCGAGAGGTGGCAGTAGGAGAAGAAGGTGGCAAGTGGCTGGGTATCTCGAGGACACAAAGGGAAAGAGGAGGAATAGAGAAAAATGGGAGAAAGACATAACTAAGAAGAAAGAAAAGATGAGTAATGACCCTTTGGTTCTTTCTCCTTCTATTTACAGATTGCGTGTCTTCCTCGTTGCCATCTCTGTTCTACTGTTGCCTTCTTTCCTTTCCTTGTACAAGTCTCAAGCGTCAAAGAGATTGGATCAAGTTAATCTCAATCAATTTTGTTTTGAATTATGGATAATGTATTTGAATTTTGAATGTAGATATAATTATGATTTCGTTTAGATTGGAATAATGTTATGGATGAAGATTTGGATGAGATTTCAAAATTTGTAATTATTTGCAATATCACCAAATAGGGGGGCATTTGCAAAATAATTTCATGTCAAGGGCCAATTGAAAATTTGAAAATTCAGGGACTCACTTGCAAGAATGGCTTAAGGATTTGTTTGTAAAGTTCTAAAATTTTTAAAATCCTTCTTAGCAAAAGTTTATTTGCAAATTAATTAAAATTAGACTAATTTGCAAAATAAAATCATCAAGCCTATTTGTAAATTTAAACTAGTAATTTAATATTTTATGGATTTACAAAAGATGAAAATTCTAGGAATTCCTTTGTGAATATAAATTTTTGAAGGATTTATTTTGTAAATTCTAGATTTTATAAGAATTATATCAATTTTTGAGGAGCTTATTCATAAATCTTAAATTTTGTAGGAATGAATTTGTAATTATTTTAAAGTTCTTTTCATAAAAATTTTCAATTGGAAGGACATATTTAATTAAAAAAAAATCCAACTAGGAACATATTCATAAAAAATTATTTGATTTAGGAACCTATTTTGTAAAAATTTTATTTTTTTCATTTTGACCAAAATTTTTAATATATTTTGGGCCCAATTTTGAACCAAATATATGGTTTGCTCAACCTATTTGGGCTAAATTCAGCTTAAACTTAAATTTCACAATAATTCAGTTTTGAATCAAGCTTCATTTTTTAATCAAATTCAGCCATAATTTAAGTCTAACTAAGACCTCGTATTTAAGTTACAATCCATTGCCATACAATATCTGATTTTGATTAAGTTCCTATCAAATTTGATTTTGACAAAAATTACCTAAACAATAATGTACGATTGGAATTAGCTTTAAACGGATTTAATTATTTCAAAATAATGAGCATATCACACAACACTTACTTAATGGTATTAATTTCATATAATTTACCTTATTTTATCTTATTAATGCTCATTGTAATCCAAGAGAAATTGAAAATGACATATATGTGTATTTATAACTGTTCATAGAAGAATTAAATAAACTGTGAGAATTAGAAGTACTAACATATGTTACAAGCAGAAAAAGATATGTTTTGTATGTGTGACATGTGAATCATCAATAATTTTTCTAGATACATATATCTGTCTAGATATATGAGAGAGGTCACAAGACTTGTCTATTGATTATTTACCTACATGATTCACCTACATAAGGTAATGTGGGCTCAAGTGCATCAATACATGCTTTTCAATTTAAACATTGTGGACACATATTACTAGTAAGTACCTAGTACATTGCAAGAGAACACGTTTTAATAGCACTAACTATCCGACGTCAGAAAAAGTGCCGCTGGTAGCTTATCATTAGTAACACTAACGCAAGCACTAATATTAATAGCATCGTAGGTAGCACTAATAAAATTAGAACCACCTGTGATATCTATTGGCAACACTAACTTTTAGTCTTGACATAGATTCTTTTAAGTCCCTATCTTCCATGTTGAGCCCCAAACCGAAAAAATGGAGCTCCAACATCTCTAGTGACTTCGCGCGATCCTCCAGCCCACCGCCATCACCTCTGCTCGCCCCCACGTCCAGATCTCGCCACATCTAGCTCAAGTGCACGAGTAATCCTTCCCAATAGCTTCAACATCTTGCCGGGGACCTGCCGTCCGACACTCCAGCTGGAGCCTGCAAGTGGCTAGCAGCCGTTGGCCATTCCAACTCTGTCCCTCTGCCCACGGCCAACTCCACCCTTAGGTTACAGCTAGGTCTGTCTCCCCAAGCCAACCCCTATCGATTTTTTCTATTTTTTTAATCAAACCAAATTAGAGTTTGTTTGAATTGACTTATGGGTGAATGATCTTTTTAAAAGTTTGTTACTGAAATAAGGGTTTTTGCTAGAGTTTGTTCCTGAAATTAGTTTGTCTATAAGCTTATGTTCTTTCTTGGCAAGCCTTTCTTTGAGTTATCCACCAATATCTAAGAATTCAAGCACTTAAACTAAATGGATGTCTTGGGCTTTGCAAGCCTCTGAGGTCCGCCACATTCAGATGATGAACAAAGAACAAGGAACACATTTCATTCAACCATTTTATGGTCCTTGAACAAAATGTCAAAAGGATGCTTTCATAGAACAACATAACCTAAAATCTTTCATTTTTCTCTTTCACTCTCTTTCAGCATGGAAACCACGAAGAATACACAGTATCAATTGTTGCATATGCCCTTTCTTCTTATGGGTTTAGGATAGATTGCAAATTTCACAAGTTTTTTAAATCTAATAGTAATGTGTGTGAATTCAATATCTGGAGTATATATGGTGCTTCAATACAGTATAAGTGCACTGGACGAGAGTCCATAACTATATTGGAATGAAATGTGATACATCAGGTCGTAGGATGACATGCCAAATCATACAGATTGGATAAAACACAATGTTGGATGAAGTTCATGAGAAAATTTGCTTAGGCAAACTTCGAGAGGCAGAATTGAATACCGTAAAGCAACACCATCTTCGGTCAATAGAGAACAAAATTATCACAGAAGAAATTGAACTTCAATTTTTTCTAGTTTTTTTTAATCAAACTGAATTAGAGTTTGCTTGAATTGATTTCTAGGTGAATGATCTTTTTTAGAGTTTGTTACTGAAATTAGGGTCTTTGCAAGAGTTTGTTATTGAAATTAGTTAGTCTATAAGCCTATGTCCTTCATGGGCAGCAAAATAACTAACTTTGTAAAAACACCCAAAAAATCAATGTGAAAAATGGACGCTACTAATCAATGTCATGGCAACTCTTT
This sequence comes from Trichopus zeylanicus subsp. travancoricus, assembly GCA_005019695.1. NCBI lineage: Eukaryota > Viridiplantae > Streptophyta > Magnoliopsida > Dioscoreales > Dioscoreaceae > Trichopus > Trichopus zeylanicus. The sequence goes on along the minus strand of RXID01010959.1, from coordinate 137,255 downwards.
TTTAAATATGGTTTCTTCATTTACTTTCCAACCTCTCCAGCCACCCAAATAGAACATAATTTCTACATAAAATAAAATTGTGAGAATCAAATGCTCTATATTCATTCATAACTTAGAAGTCAACCTTATGTCAATCAAATGCTCTATATTCATTCATACCTTAAAAATCAACCTTACGTCAACCTTAAAAGTGATTAGGGAGCTAAATGTTTTGCTAAATAGGATCATAGAAATTGTGGTCATGAAAACTTATGTCAATAGTTTCATGTGAATGAAGCTAACAATACATCTCACTCTCACTACTTGCAAAGTCCACTTCTTTAAAAATTTATTAAGTATTATTTGAATGACTTTTTAGATCACCACTTTAATAATTTTTGTAAAGAACATGTAGGTTTGTTTTTGTGGCATTATAGCTCATATTTATGTAATAGTCATGTAAATTGACTCATTCAAGAGTGATATTTGGTGAATCAATTGATGTTTATGTAATAGCTCATGAATGACTTTTTAGATCACTATAGAATATTATACTAAAAATTATACATATCCGATAGACATGGACAAAAGTTTGATCAAGATGAAGAATTAATTGGATGTTAGATATGTTAATAGAGTAAATGCATTTTTGAACTATGCCTATATGAGTAGGAGAATGGATCAAAAATAAGATGTCTATGTATTAATTCGCACCATTGGACAAAATAAGAAGTATATGAACATGTAATTGTGAGAGAATGAAATATGCATTATATTAATTGGACATTCTATGATGAAGAGTTGGATATTTAAATAAGCCAAATCAAACAAACCAGTAGTTAATGTGATAACAATTCACAATAGGGGGGATGACATCAGAGGATTCCTTTGTGATATCTTTGGGGACATTGTATTTTCTCATGATACTCTTCTAAATGAGGTCAACATGGAAAGTAAGGGTTGTAATTAAGATGGTCAGAAATTTTACAAAATACTCAATGAATTTAACATTGAGTTATATTCGAGACGTAAGAGCTTCATGTTCTTATTGTTCATTATGCAATTATTGGTTATGAACTCTAAGTATTAATGGAACAACTACTCATTTACTATATTATTGGAGACATTAAAAGACGTGTTCCCTTAGTATCCTTCATTTCTTAGTTTGTATTAAAAGGCTTGGAATGTTATAAAAGATATAGGTCTAGGATATACAAAAATTCAAACATCTCCAAATAATTGTATACTCTATAAAAATAAAAATAAATCAGATATATATTGCAATTATTGTAAAGTACCATGGTATCAGCAATTTGCAATCTAGAGTAATGATGACAATTAGAATGTTCAAAAAATTTTTGAGTTGTATGATATTTCCCTCTTAAACTAAGGTTATAATAACAATATAGGTCAATAATGACATCATCATAAATGAGATGGTATACTAGGCCTCGTTTGGTTGGGGGTCAAGCCTAGAATTATCCACGACTGACCGGCCTACTATCCAAACACCAAAAATTTGACAAGACTAACATTATTTAATTTAATTAAATTATAAATAAGAAATGACTAAAATGCCCTCATCTCTTCCGGCAAACTTGCCCGGCGAGCTCTCAGCGTGAGCTCGTCCGGCCAGCTCCTCGCGCGAGATCGCCGCCTGAGTTGCTCGCCCGAGCTCACCCGGCGAGCTCGCCGCCCGAGCTCGCCTGACGAGCTACCCGCGCGAGCTCATCGCCCGAGTTGCTCGGCGAGCTCACCGGCATGTCGGACCTCGTAGGAGAAGACGGAGTCAGCGGCGAGGACGGCTACCCATTTAAAGGGAAAGTTGAGGGCAAATTGGTCGAGAAAAAATTTGAACCACCCGTTAGTCAGATTAGTAACTAAACAAGATTTACTTGATTGCATTATCTTTTTACACTTTACCCCTTCTTTTGACCTTGAGCTTGACCCCCAACCAAATGGTCCCCAAACGATTATGTATATGATGGGACACTTAGGCATCCAGTAGATAGCGTCGAGTGAAAAGAATTCAACCAATAGCACTCAAACTTTGCTGCCGATATCTGTAATATTTGTTGGGCTTATCTTCTAATGAGTTTAATCCCTTTCAAAAAATAAATTGCTCCTATAACACATGGTCTATGATTTTGATTTTATATAACTTGTCTCCTTCGCTGTGTATGAAATAATTATCGTTCATCATGTAAAACTACAATTGTTGATTGAAGAGCTAAGGAAATTATGGGAACAAGGCATTCCAACATTTGATGCAAGTAAGAAATAGATCTTTTATTTATGTGCAGCCCTAATATGGACAATCAATCATTTTCCAATGCATGCATATATTTTAAGTTATAGTTGTAGAGCTAAAATTGACCTCCTAGAATAGCTAGAGATCCTAAAGAGTAATCTCCAAATAAAAAATAAAAATTGGAGATGGTATGAGTGTGCAATCAAGTGTTGTAGAAACATGACTTTCAATAGGCGCAAACCCCTATTGTTAATTATCCTAATAGTTGTCAAGAATCACCTAAAATGAGAAATCTAGCTAATAAAAATAAAGACACAAAGAGAAGAAAATATGATTAATTGATTTGAGAAAAGAATTACATGGTCTAAGTAAGGATATACCATCACTTTACACTTTAAATAGCTTAATTTCATAAGGAGAAAGAAAGTGGGAAAAAGGCTTAATACTCACTACTACCTCACTCCTATGCACTTGATAGAGTGAAATTTGACTCAGATGGGTCTTGCTCCTTGGTGAATGTTGATAACATGCTAATGGATATAGCTGACTGCATTGACTTATTCCAGTTGACCCTGTTAGAATTTGAAGTATTACTGATGGCTTTCTACTTATTATTAGTCGACTTCTTTTAATGTTTGATTCAAGAGAATGATTAGTGACCTTAGCTTATGCTAATTATTTCTAATTTAATAATTGATGGTCTCTTGACTTATTATTGATTAGATTTAGAACATTACTAATGACTTTAAGCTTGTGTCAATTTAGCTTAAAGTGTTATTAATGACTTTACACATATTTTCGATTGACTTCTCTTGAATAAGGTGTTTGGCTAACTAACTAAGTGAGTTCAAGCTTACCTTAATTCGATTTAAAATGATTAGCAGTCTTGGCTAATGCTGACCGTTTATAATTTAATAATTGATACCTCTTAGGTATATTATCAATTAAATTTGAAGTATCATTAATGGCTTTCAAGCTTGTATTAGCTAAACTTGAAGTTTGATCGATGGCTTTCTACTTGTTGCTGGTTGACCTCATTTGAGTAAGGTGCTTAGTTGATTAACTAAGTGAGTTCAAGTCTACCAAAGTTTAATTTGATTTGAAGAAATGATTAGCAGCCTTGGCTTATGATAATCATCTTTAATTTAATAACTAAAGGCCTTTCTTGGCTTATTATTGACTAAATTCAAGGTATCACTAATGGTTTTCAAGCTTGTGTTGGCATAGCTTGAATTGTGACTAACGACTTTTTGCTTATTATTAGTTGACTTTATTTGAACAAGATATTTAGTTGACTGCCTAAGTGAGTTCAAGCCTACCTTAATTAAGTTTGATTTGAATGAATAATTAGCGACATAGGCTATACTAATCATCCTTAATTTGATAATTGATGATCTTTCTTGGTTTTTTGTCGATTAAATTTGAGGTGTTGTCGATGACTTTGAACTTATTGTCGACTAACCTTAATTAATTTTGGATCCAACCCTGATTGTGTTCTTATTAGATCTTTAATGGATCTTGGACCTGACCCTGATTAGGTACTTGATGGATCCTTAATGGATATTGGACCCAACCTGAATTGGGTTCTTGATGGATCCATAATGGATGTTAAATCCAACCCTTGATGGATTCTTATTGGATTCTTAATGGATCATGGATCCAACCCTAATTGGGTACTTATTGAATCCAATTAAACTCATTAATATGTTTGGATTCGACCCAAGTTGGACCCTTATTAGGTTTGGTATGAATTTTAATTGATTTGGGTTCAAGTCCAAGTTGGTTTGGTTCAACTTAGTTTTGCCCCAGGTTTGACCTAGTTTTATTTCAGGTTTGACCTATTCTGGTTTAGGTTCAATCTTCTTTTGGTTCAGGTGTGACAGTTTTGGTTTAGGTATGACCCGGTTCTGTTTCAAGTTTTACCTTATTTTAGGTTTGGATTTGACCTAGTTTTGGTTTGAATTTGAGGTTGGTTTAACCCATTTAGGCTTTAGTTCAAGCTTGGTTTAACTGGTTTAAGTTTGATTCAAACTTGGTTCAGCCCGATTAGGGCTTGGTTCTAACTTGGTTGACCCAATTAGGGTTTAATTCAGACTTGAATTGACCCAATTAGGGTTTGGATTAAATTTGAGTTCTACCAAATTAGGGTTTGATTTGAGCTCGAGTGTGGTTCAACTCAATTGGAATTTAATTCGAATTTGTTTCGATTTAGTTCAATTAAGGCTTGACTCAATTAGAGTTCAATTCGGATTTATTTTGATTTAGTTTGGATGTGGTTTGAATTTGTTGTGATTGGGGGTTGACTCAATCTAAACCTAGTTTGGTCCAAGTTGATCCAATTTGGACTAATTAGTGCTTGACCTAATTAAGGTTAGATTTGAACCAAATTCATCAGTTTTCTAATTGAAATAGATGATCGGATAGTCTACTGATCGATCAATTGAGAGGATTTTGTTCTAGATTCATCAAAACTAGATGACCAATTCGAGTGCTAGTTGTCCAACATAGAAGGTTCTAGTCTTGGTTCGTTGAAATCAATCAACCGATTTAGGGAATCGAGCGATCGAGAAAAGATTTTCTGCGAGATTGATGACTGGTTTTAGTCAATTTATTTTGCTGATTTAGGTATGTTTGGTATTTCAAGTCCAACTAATTTTGTTTCTTTATTTTAGCTGAATTGACTTGAGTTCAATGTGATTAAGTTATTTAATTTGATTGATTTATGTTAATCAACTTGATTAACTTGGTTCGAGAGCCCTCAGATTGTCATAGTGACTTTAGGTGAGGTCGTGGGTTGATCTTGAGTTGATTTTGACTTTCAGGCGAGTATGTAGGCTTTAGTCAATTTAGACTTTCAAATGAGCCTGCAGGTTAACTTTTAGTTAGAATTTGATTTTTGGAAAAGCTTGCGGGTAAGTCCTAAACCGATTGGACTTTCAAGCGAGCCCACAAGCTGATTTTTGGTCCAAATAGACTTTTAAATGAGCTTGCAAACTAGCCTTTAGTTTGAATTGGCTTTTCGGTGAGCCCATAGGTTAACCCTTGGTCGAATTAACATTCAGGTGAGCCCACAGGCTAGCCGTAAACTAGTTAACTTTGGGGCTAGCCTGTAAGCTAGTCTCGAATAAAAAATTAACTATTAGGTGAGCCCACAAGAATTGGCTTGCGAGCAAGCTTGCATATTGGCCCTAGGCCGAATTGACTTTTGGATGAGCCCATAGCCTAACCCTAGGTCTATGGATGGCAGCACGAAAGTTGAGGCAAGTATTCTTTTTTTTTCTCTCTCTCTTCTTCTTCTTCTTCTTCTTCTTTCTCTCTGTCCATATCGGCCGACAACAACAACTCTTTTTTTGTACTTTTTCTTTTTCTTTCCTCTTTTTCTCCTAAGTCCCCTTACTTTCTTCCCCACTTGAGGAAGACCAATCTCCTTTCCTGACCTTCACAACTAGATCCGGCCTTGCTCCATGGTTGCCGATGCCGAGGGAGGGTCTCCGATGAGGTGGATGATGAAGCAAGCTGGCATGAGCAAGTAGGGGTCTCATTGGTGAGGATGCAGACATGACAAAGAGAAGATGGCCAGGTCAAGCCATCTCTGTTTGGATCTAGAACTTAGTAATGACGGATGGCTACAAGAGATGCTTGAGGGAGAGGTGAGGCTAATGCACAGGAGGAGATAAGGCCACAGGTGGCCATGGTGGTGGTGAACCCGAAGATAAGCTTGTGATGTAGTTTGGGCAATCAAACCGTCAAGTCCAGTCACTCAAACTCGAGTAGCTGAGGGAGGTGCTTTACAAGGTCCAAGCAATAGGGTGTGGCAACTAGGGTTCCGGTGAGCTACAGACAACAGTTGGGGGCTAGCAAGGACACTGGTGTCCATAAGCATGGAGCAGAGCTAACCTAGCAAGTGTAGGGTGCGATGGAGGATGATGGAATGGGCGAGGCTGTGGGTGACCACGAGCATAGATGAGAGTTGACTCCTCCTCTCCTTCTTCAATCTTGCAACACCCCCCCTCCCAACCCATATTTTGGTTTGGTTCTTGATGATTTTATAGGTGGCCAAAAGTATCCTTCAAGGTTTGTTTGGATTCTCAATGAAATTTGAGATTTGAATCTTATCCTTGATTGATATGATTTGAAATTTAAATCTTAATTAAAATTTTATTGATTGCTGATAAGATTGGATAAAGATTCTTTCCTTATTTGATCCACTCATCCTAAGCTACACTAGATGACCGGTTGAGGAAATAGTCAACCAGTAGAGACATTACACTAATGTCGGTCATCAAAACTAGTCAACTGGTTGAGCAATTCATCAACTAGTAGAGGGGTACTGAATCTAAATTCATGAGAACTAGTCAATCGATTGAGGAACCAATGACCGACAAGGGGATTGCTAGTCTTGATTCATGTGAACTGGTTGACTAGTTTTGGAAACTGGCCGACCAGTAGTCTAGAATCAAACTTTTAAATTTTACCAAGCAGTAACCAGTTTGGTATATTTTAGTGGCATTCAAGCCTCTATTGTGGCTAAATTTGATTAGATTTAATTTTAGCCAAAATCAATTCAAACAAAGTCCCACCTTCTCATCCTCCTCTCAGGTTTTGATGAGACGAGAGAGTGAAAATAATCTTTAGGTACTTGCCCCTATGTCAATGTTCTAAAAGTTGACTATGTGCATTCGAATTGTCATGTGAAAATAGACTTAATTTACCAGGTGAACATGTGCTTGATCACCATGTAAAATAAACCTTGTTTGATAAAGCGATCTTGTTTGCCATGTAGAAGTGGGCTTGATTTGCATGTTAATGAGAATTCAATCATCACACCAGCTAGACTTTACCTTACCACATGTGGTCTTGATTTGTCATATAAATTTGAGCTTGATCATCATAGAAAATGGGCTTTGATCACCACATAAGATGGACTTGGCTTGCCACATGGAGGTGGACTCAATTCTTCACATACAAGCAGGCTTGATTGCTATGCAAAAGTGGATTGAATTTTCCATATAGATGTGAGCTCAATTACCACAAAAGATGAACTTGATTCATCATGTGAAAGTGGATTTGATTTACTACATAAAAGTAGACTTGATCGCAATGTGAAAGTGGATTGAATTTGTCACATAAAAATAGACTTACTTTGCCACATGAAAATGAGTTTAATTCTCCACATAAAAGTAGGTTTGGTTGCCATGTGAATGTGGATTGGATTTGGCATATAGATGTGGGCTCAATTGCCACATAAGATGGACCTAATTCATCACATGACAATGGATTTGATTTACCATGTAAAGGCAAGCTTGATTTTTATGTGAAAGTGGATTGAATTTGCCATGTAGCAATGGACTTGAATTGCCATAGAGATGTGGATTTGATTACCGTGTAAAATGGAATTAGTTTGCCGCATAAAAGTGGACTTGATTCATCATTTTAAATATGGGCTTGATTGTCATGTAAACTAGGCTTAGTTTGCCACATGCAAGTTGGCTTAATTTGTTACATAGATATAGGTTTGATCACTATGCATGATGGACTTTATTTACTAGGTTAATGCAGGCTTGATTGCCACGCATGATGGAATTGATTTGCCACATAGAAGTCGGCTTAATTTGCCATGTGCAAGTAGACTTGATTCATTATGTGTAAGTAGGCTTGAATTGCCACATGAGCATGGACTTCATTCTCTACATAAAAGTAGGTTTGATTGCCATACAAAAGTTGATTAAATTTACCATATAGATGTGAGCTCAATTGCCACACAATATGGACTTGATTCACCATGCAAAAGTGGATTTAATTTACCATGTGGATGCAAACTTGATCACGATGGGAAGTGGATTGAATTTGTCACATGAAAGTAAACTTAGTTTACTATTAAAATGCTAGCCTTATCGTCATGCAGATTGGACTTCAATTACCACATAAGGATGGACTTGATTTGCCATCTAAATACAGGCTTAGTCACCATGAAAACTACACTTCAATTACCACATAAGAGTGAACTTGATTTGCTATTTAAATTTGGGCTTGATCATCACATAAAATGAACATGAATTTGCCACATAATATAGACTTAGTTTGCCATTAAAATGCTGACCTAATCACCATATAGAATAGACTTGAATTACCACATAAGGGTGGACTTGATTTGCCATTTAAATAGTGCTTGACCGAGGCTTGACTGCCACAAAATGGACTTGATTTGTCATTAAAATGCTGGTTTGATTGTCATGCATTATAAGATTGGACTTCATTTTCCATTTAAATACGGACTTGATTACCCTGTAAAATGGTCGAGAATTACCACACGAGAGTAGACTTAGTTTTGCCATTAAAATATAGGCTTGATCATCACTTAAAATGGACATGAATTGACAAATAAGAGTGGACTTAATTTTTTCATTTAAATATGGGCTTAATTGCCACATAAAATGAACTTTAATTTTCCACATAAGGATAAACTTAGTTTGCCATAGAGGAGTGGGCTTGATTTGCCACGTAAAATAGACTTGAATTAGCTACTTTGATCTTGCTATATCAAAAATAACATATTTGACTTGCAATCCTCATAAAATAAGGTATTTGATTTCACCATCTTAGAGGTAATAATTAGTTTGATTTTACCATCTTGGAGGTGATAAGCTTAGTTTCACTATATTGGAGGTGATGTGCTGCTTTTGCCATTTTACGATAGCATGTTTGATTTCACCACTATATGAGTGGTCTATTTGAAGTCTTTATCAAGAATTTCATGACTTTCGACGCTATGGAGTACAGGGGAAAGGGTAATATCACATGTTCCTTTGGATGCCATGACAACTAACATCTTAGTTATCTACTTAACATTCCTTTTAAGAATTGGGAAGAAAATTGTCTATGCCCCCACTTTTTTGAGGCAAGGGGAGAATTCTTGATCAATTTCATGTCTTGATCCCTTGGTTACCTGCCACCTTTGTGAGCTTTTGATGAGAGGATTTTGATTTTCTTATCCATAACCTTTTGATGGTGGGAGAATAAACATCTTACTTGGTGTTAGCCCAATGGATCAATTGTCCACTTCAAATGCTTAAGCATCATGCTTATCTTAAGTATTCGAATGAGAAAATACTTGACTTTACTTTTTCCCATCTTCTTTTATGAGAAGATAGATTTAATGTTCGATTAAGCATTCATAGTGGATGCTTAGGCAAGATGCCCTTTGCCCTTGTCACATGCTCTTGGGATAGAGCTATTAACTACTCAAATGCTTTAGATGTGAGCATTTCTCATTTTCATCCTTGCATATATTAGCAAGGAGTATGGTATTCGATTTTGAAGGAAACACCCCATTTTGATAAAAAGGAGTTTTACTTTTCTTTTTCAGTAGGCTAGAGCCTTGCATTCACAATGGGAAGGTTGCCACTTGATAATGGTTAGGAGAAGAGATCTTGACCTATGTTGGAGTGTCCCCAAAATTGGGGTCCAAAGAGGAAGATTTGCCCTAGTATTGATCACTTTATGTAGTAGTTGGTGACTTGACCATTCAGTCCAAGCGATTTGATTGTGATTGCTAGGAGGGTTATCTTGAGGGAAACTCTAAAATTTTTGCCCCTTGTCATCCATACCATGCCTCGATGTCTCTCATTATATAGAGAGATGTAGAGCAAAGGACAGAGTAGAAAATTACTAGTTTTGTGGGGCTTTTCTTCTACAATGCCACATTAGTATGTTTGAGTAGGACAATTTGTAGTGGTCAGCTGAATCAGTAAGCAGATGCTTAGATTGATGCTAGTTGAACTATGATAATTCAAGTTGGTAGTTCATCTTCTAGAATGCTAGATTGGTGCATTAATTTTGAAGAAGTAACCTTATAAAGTAATGTTATCTCCTTTTTTTACTCTGATTATGTTGTAGGAAGAAGTAAATGATGCAAAGCATATGTGTTTGTACTTATTTTTTGAAAGAAAATTTTTATACAGATTTCTATCTTTGAAAATATTTTAGTAGACAAGTAATATATCCTTTTATCTTGATTAAAGCCTCCTACTTAATTCAGCTCATTGAAGTTTAAAGCTAATTTGGTCTCAGAACATGGTAGATCACCAATTGACATCCCCTTACACCTTATCTCAAGTGCAATGTTTTCTTCAAGAACCTACTTTTCTAGCGACTTCACTATTTTCACTATGTTCTTATTGGTTAGTTGCTTCTTTGACTTGGCTTTGATCTTGGATACTTCTTAATCTCAATTTTCAAGGTTTACATACCTATAGATATTACCTAGTACTTACTCATTGGGTGGTCTTTCTTTGTTGATAATATACCGAGATGAGGCTAAAGTAGTCTTCCTAATTCTGACATGTGATTCTATTTTGTTCCCCTTTTCATTCCTTTTTATTTCCTTTTTCTTTCTTTCTCTCATTTTTTTACCAATCTCATTCCTCTTTTGAGAATCTAAGGTTTGAGGACTCGCAAATACTAAATGTTTCTTATTCTTTGAGTTTGCCCTTCTTTGCTTGGTTTTTCAAATGAGATTTGTCTATTTGGAAATTTATTTTTTATTATTTATTTGGGGGGTGATCTTTTACCTCTAGGAGGGGTTTTTTGAGAGGTTATCTTTTGATCTTAACACTTTTATCTGTGAAGCAACTTCCCTAATAGGGGACAGACTAGTCATCATATTTTCAAGGTTGCATTCCCAAAGTTAACTTAGGGTGTCGGTGGGTGGGGGAGGTACAGAGATTCTTACTCCACCATATTTCATCATTGACTATTCTTACCTTCAAACATTATCCTTTCACTTTCAAAGACTTTATCTCTGAGATAAAAACTGGTTCGTCTGAATATTAAATTTTTTTTTTATTTTATGATTTGCCTCAAGAAGAATGGAATTCATACTTGACTAGTCAATTTTGATGTGACTAGAAATTCTCTCATAGGCTAAATATTTTTTGTTTTGTGCTTTCAAAGCTCATGCAACCATTTGATTCTTTTGTGTTGCAAATTTGGTGTGAGTATTCTTTATCTTAGATTTAGTTACCCATCCACTAATTATTTTGGTGTTAGAAGATGGCATTACTCCTTTCCTAGCTAAAAAAGGTTGAATACGTGTTCTTCTATTGTCCTTCTTTAGCCCTTGTAGTATTGGAGGTGGGAATTGTCGAATCTAGCTTTAGGTTCGATCTGACATCCTAAAGTCGATCGAATATCTCACTGATCCTTCCTTTGTTTATATTGATTGTATTAACCTTTCTAACTTTTAGGGCAAGTTGTAGGCGGTCAAGAATTAACTTTTTTCTATTGCCTAGTCTCTAGACAACTCATGCCCTAGTTTGTGCCAATGGATCTTCTATTTTATCATCGAAATTTGGCATAATGAAATTTAGCTTTTTCCACTTGGGTGAACTCGAGCTTTGCACCTACCTCTTGGATTTGGTCTTTGGCTCCACCCCCTTGGTGGACTTAGACTTTGCCCCGGATGGGAGATGAGGAGTTGATCCATACCGGACAAGTGGAGTAGTAACTGGATCAATGGTAGTCATAGCAGCATTAGCAATGCTAGAAGCAATAATGCTATTAGTGAAAGCAAAAACACCATGCATGAATTGGATGGAGTGGACACAGCATAATAGCTGATACAGACTCCGATTGCCCCTGTGGTGATCGTTGGGTGAGGAAAGTATACCACAGATATTTGACCGAGGATGGTGGTGTAGGTGGGGGCAAAAGGATCATTTGAGAATGTTATTTCCCTTTCTTTTAATGGAGAGTAATGAATCAAACATTGGCTTCCAACTCTTCTTTTTTTGATATGTCTCTATTATATTAACTAGGTTTCTCTACTTGGAGGAGAAATCATGTTCCACAAGGTGTGCTAGAATTTGTCAAACCAAAATTGACCACCCAAGATAGTTAGAGACCCTAAAGAGCAATCTTGAAATAGTAAATGAAAGTTGGAGGTGGTTTGAGTGCGCAGTTAGGAGTTTTAGGAACATGATTTTCAACAGGCGTAAGATCCTTTATTAATTACCCCAACAATTATCAGAAACCTCCTAAAACAAAAAACCTAGCTAATAAAAATAGAGACATAAAGAGAAGAAAGCATGATTAATTGATTTTAAAAAAGGATTACATGGCTTAAGAAAGGACATACTCTCCCTTTACACTTTAAAGAACTTAAATTCATAATGAGAAAGAAAGTGCAAGAAGGCTTGATACTCACTACTGTCTTGCTCCTATGCACTTGATTGAGTGAAATTTGACTAGGATAGAAGTTGATTTGACCCTTGGTAGATGCTAATAACATGCTGATGGGTGTGGCTAACTATATTGGTTTGTGTCAGTTGGCCTTGTTAGGGTTTGAAGTGTTATTGATGGCTTTCTACTTGTTATCAATTGACTTCTTTTGATGTTTGATTCAAGAGAATGATCAACGACCTCAGCTTATGCTAAATATTTTTAATTTTATAATCGATAGCTTCTTGGCTTATTATTAATTAGATTTGGAGCATCACCAATGATTTTAAGCTTGTGTCAGTCGAGCTTGAAATATCACTAATAGCGTTACATGTGTTGTTTATTTACTTCAGTTCAATAAGGTATTTGGTTGACTGATTAAGTAAGTTCAAGCCTATCTAATTTGGTTTGAAATGATTAGCAGTATTGGCTTGTGTTGACTAATTCTAATATGATAATTGATGGCCTCTTGGGTGTATTGTCAATTAATTTTGAAGCATCACCAACAACTTTCGAGCTTATATTGGTAGAGCTTAAAGTGTGACAGATGACTTTTTACTTGTTATCCATTGACTTTATTTGAACAAGGTGCTTGCCCGACTGACTAAGCAGGTTTCAATCTACCTTAGTTTTGTTTAATTTAAAAGAATGATTAGCATCCTTGGCTTATACTAATCATCTTTGATTTGACAACCGATGGCCTTTCTTGGCTTATCATCTATTAAATTTGAGATGTCACCAATGGCTTTTGAGCTTGTGTTGGCTGAGTTTGACTGATGGCTTTGTACTTATTATCAGTTGACATTATTTGAACAAGGCATTTGGCTGACTAACTAAGTAAGTTCAAGTCTACCTTAATTCGGTTTGATTTGAAGGAATGATTAGTGATGTATTTGATAAAATTTGAGGTATTATCGATGACTTTGAGTTTGTTGTCAACTAACCTTAATTAAATCTCGGATCCAACCTCAATTAGATTCGTATTGAATCTTTAATGGATCTTGCAACTGATCCTAATTGAGTTCTTGATGGATCCTTAATGGATGTTGGATCCAACCCTTAATGGATTCATGTGAATCCTTAATAGATATTCGGTTCAACTGTAATTGGGTTCTTGATGGATATGTAATAGATGTGGATCCAACAATTGATGCGTTCTTATTGGATCCCTGATGGATCATTGATCTAACCCTAATTGGGTTTTTATTAGATCCAGGTTCAACCCATTAATGGGTTTGGATTTGACCCATGTTGGACCCTTATTTGGTTCAAGTTTGAATCATAATATATTTGGTTTCAAGTTCAAGTTGGTTTGGTTCAACTTAGCTCTAGTTCAAGTTTAAGCTAGTTCAAGTTCAGGTTCGACTTAATTCTACTTCAAGCTTGGCCTACTTCTGGCTCAGATTTGACTTGGTTCTCATTCAGGTGTGACCTAATTTTGGCTTAGGTGTGACATGGTTCTGGTTCAAGTTTGATCAAGTTTTAGGTTTGGATTTAACCTAGTTTTGGTTGAATTTAAGTTTGGTTTAACACATTTAGGATTTAGTTTGAACTTGGTTTAACTGATTTGAGTTCGATTCGAACTTGGTTCAACCCAGTTAGGGTTTGATGTGAATTTGAGTTTGACCTAATTAGGGTTTAATTTGAGCTTGATTTTAATTCAAATGTGGTTTGACTCAACTAGAGTTCAATTTGAACTTATTTTGATTTAGTTTTGGTGGGGTTTTACTTAATTAGAGTTCAATTTGAACTAGTTTTGATGTAGTTTGAATGTGGTTTGAAATTGTTGTGATTTCATGTTGACTCAATTTGAACCTAGTTTGATCCAAGTAAACCCGATTTGGACCGATTAAGGATTGACCTAATTAAGGTTGGATCTCAACCTAGGTCATCAATTTTCTTATTGTAAAGGATGACTAGATGGGGTACTGGTTAACTGGCTGCAAGGGTATCATTCTAGGTTTATTAGAACTAGATGACCAGTTTGGGTATCGATCATTCAGTAGAGGAGGTTCCAATCTTGGTTTATCAAAACCTGTTGACTAGTTGATGGTACCAATTGATCGACAAAGCGTATGTTAGCTCTTGAAAGGTAAGAACTAGTCAATTAATTTTGGGAACCAAGCAACTAGCAGAAGATTTTTTGCATGACTAATGACTAATTTTAGTTTATTTATTTTATCAATTTAGGTCTATTTGGTATTTTGTTTGCGTTAGCTAAATAAGCTTGAGTTTAATATGATTGAGTCATTGCAATTGGTTGATTTATGTTAATTAACTTAATTAACTTGGTTCAAGAGCCCTCAGACTATCATAATGACTTTGGGTGAGCCCGTAGGCAGACCTTGAGTTTATTTTGACTTTTAGATGAGCCCATGAACTGACTTTTAGTATATTGAGACTTTCAAGCGAGCTTGCAAGCTGATTTTTAGACAAATTTTGATTGTTAGGCGAGCTCGTGGGCTAACCCTAAACCAATTAGGCTTTTAGATGTGCTCGTAAGCTGACCTTTGGTCTGAATAGTTTCAGGTGAGCCCGCAAACTGATTTTTAGGACAAATTGGCTTTTGGGTGAGCTCACGGGCTGCCCCTCGACCAAATTGCCTTTCGGGCAAGCCCGTAGGCTAGCCCTAGCTTAAAATACTTTTAGGATGAGCTCACAAGCTAGCCCTAAGCTGAGTTGACTTTTGGATAAGCCAGCAGGCTAGCCCTTAGTTAACATTAGTTTTCGAACGAGTCTGTAGGCTAGCCCTAGATTAGTTAACTTTTAGATGAGCTCGCAGGTTAGTCTTGAGCTAGAAATGACTTTTAGGTGAGCCTATAGGCTGATCTTGAATCAAAAATTGGCTTTTGGACAAGCTCACATGTTGGCTCTAGGCCAAGTTAACTTTCAAGCAAGTCCACAAGTTGGCCCTAGGTCAGAATGGCTTTCAAGAGAACATGTTTGCTAACCCTAGGTCAGAGTTAGCTTTCAGATAAGCCCGCAGGCTGGCCTTAGGTCAATGGATGATAGCACAAAAATTGAGGCAAGATATTCTTTTTTTTGTCTCTTTTCTTCTTCTTCTTTTTTTTCTTTGCCCACATAAACAACTCTCTTTTTTTACCATTCCTTTTGTCTTTCCTACATTTCTCCCCTTCTTTCTCTTCTTCATCTCCTGAGTTCCCTTGCTTTCTTCTCTGTTGAAGCAAGACTGAACTCCTTTTTCAAGCTTTGTAGTAAGATCTGACCTTGCTCCATGGTTGGCAATGCCGAGGGAGGGCTTTGACAAGGTGGATGATGAAGTAGGTAGGTGTGAGCAAGTGGAGGTCTCACCTATGAGGATGTGGGCATAACAAAGAGAAGATGGTCAGGTCTAGCCATCTCCAGCCAGATCCGGCCCTTGGTGACTAGGGATGGCAACAAGAGATGCTCAAGGGAGAGGTGAGGCATGTGCATGGGAGGAGACAGGGTTGCAGGTGGCCATGATGGTGGTGAAGTAGAAGAGGAGCTCACAATGTGGTTCAGGTAACCAAACCCCCTCTTCTCCCCTCCCACCCCCCCTCCCCCACCCCCACCCATTTTGGTTTGATTCTTGAGGATTTTATAGGTGGCCAAAATAATATTTCAAGATTTGATTGGATTCTCGATGAAATTTGGTATTTGAATATTATCCTTGAGTGAAATAAATTGCAATCTTAATTGAAATTTTATTGATTACTAATGAGATTGGATAAGGATTCTTTCCTTATTGATAAGGAGATTTGGAAAAAATTGTATTGATCCACCCATCCTAAATTGCATTGGATGACCAGTTGAGAAAATGGTTGACTGACAAACAAATTACACCAATGTTGGTTCATCAGAATCGGCCAACTAATAGACGTATATTGAGTCTCGATTCATGAGAATTAGTTGACCAGTTTTGGGAACTAGATGACTGGTAGTTTGTAACCGGATGTCCAATTTTTACCAAGTGGTAACCAATTCAGTGTATTTTAGTGGCATTCAAGTCTCTATTTTAGCTAAATTTGATTAGATTTAATTTTAGCCAAAATCAATTTACATAATAGCATCTGAGGGGAGCAGGCGTGTCCTATGTATGGAAAGAACACATGGTCAGAGTGGTTGAACATAGCTAGATGTTCTATATCATGTGCCACATAAATTTTTTGCTTGTTGATAATAGATTCTAGTGTGATAAGGTTGCATTCATGGGATGTGAAAATATGGCATCCCTCCCCACTATTTGGATTTGAGACACTGAGTGAAGCAATGGCTACTCAAAGTCATATAGAGGCACGTGGCTTTGGGTTCGCCAACAAGAGGATGAAGACTTCCAAAATGATTAGTGAAGGTTTCTCAAATATAAAGTCCAATTGGAAGATGATAAGTATATTTTTTGATTTGCCATATATTCTTTGGTTTATCATACTGAAGCTCATCATATATTCAACACAATATTGATATAATGAGAATTAAGAAAAATTCTTTTGAAAATGTCATGGATGTTGCTTGGCACTTCAAACAAATCAAAGGACAATTTTAAAGCATGACTAGATATGAAGGCCATTGGCATACAAAGGCCACTTCACCTAAAAGATACAGGTAATAGAACATTTTTATCGTCTCCATCACCATAAGCAAAACAAGAGAAGGAGATTTTCTTAAGTGTGTTAAAAATGTGAAAGTTCTCAATGGTTACTCATTAAACATTTTCAAATGCATGAATATGGAAGATCAAAGCATCACTAGTTTAAAGAGTCATTATTGGCACATATTAATAGAACAATTGCTACATATCACAATGTGGAGATCTTAGCCTAAGAATATAGCCAAATCATTGATTGAAACGAGTAGTATCTTTCTACATTTGTATGCAAGAAACCACCCATATGACTTTTAAGCTCTATGGTATAGGATCACCTTAACACTTTGTCACCTTAAATGGAGCTTCCTACCTTCATTTTCAATATCAGGGAGTATTTGTCTTTTCACTTGGTTGACGAAGCAATATTTTGTGAGACTAGTGCAGTACTGTTGTTTGTATTCAATTCAGAGCTAAAATTTGATTGTTGTTTTTAACTTATGTATATTGCTTCCATCCATGATAACAAATGAATAAATCATCATTAAAATATCTTTTCAAATTAAAGAACTATGTGTGAACCAAAGCTTATCCAGAAGGTTTCATAGCCTAAGGTTATTTAACAAAGGAATGCATAACCTTCTATATAATGTACCTAAATGACTTCTGGTCGAACTTTTCTTAACCTTCTCAAAACTATGATCTATATTCCCACAGTAGAGATCGACATCCAATTGGGCCTCAATAAGGAATTCATTATCTATGTGAGACTCAATAGGCTTAAGCACACCACTATGTACTATTTAATCTGGATATCGTGGTAATCTTTCAAGAGCATGTATAATGGTCTGATCAACTCTAATGAACTATAATATAACTCACTTGCCTTTGGAAAGGCTTGAAATTTGTGTTGTAGGGAACACTTAAGGTTAATAAAGGTTGTAAGATAACATTAAGGTGGAGAGTACGAATGAGAGAAAATTCATAGTAATACCTTTGCTAAATGGTTTAGAGAGCATGTAAGTGTACATGAGACTTAGTTTACTATTAATGTTAGAATTTATGTGTCTAATTTCTAACACATGGCTTATTATTATTTTAGATTGTTGGATTAGAAAGAAGTAGTAAGGCAATCAAGATCGCAATGAGATATTACTCTTGGTAGCCAGTCCTGACAAATAAGTAAGAAGATAATTGGTATACATTAAATAATTTTCAATTTCACACTAAGATGTGAGAGATAAGCCGTCATACACAAAATAGTAGTGTAACTTTGAAGGCAGCCACAAGAAGTTTTACAAGCACAAAGGAAAAGAACCCCACATTAGGAGTTATATAGTTCTATAGTGTCTTAATGGATACTATTGAGATACGGCACAACTAAGTTCATATTATTCAAGTTTGACTAGGTCGATAATACCGGAGTGACGACTAGTAAGTTCAAATACATAATAGTGAACTTCAACCATCTGATGTATAAACACAACCAATATAGAGATCAGCCTTATATTCTTGCACGTCAAGCACATTAAGTGTTTATGTGGTGGATCCTTTAGCTCTAGAGTGGCATGTGGTTGTGAAGATGACTTGAGGGAGCATGTTGATGCCTTTGACCACAAAGCAGGCAATGAAAACTATGGAGAGCCAATTATAAAGCTCTACACCACACAATAACTAGATGACTTTGACTACAAATTTACTCGCACAAATATTGGAGTAATGATAGATGCACCATATAGCGATTTATATCAGCCACATTTAGAAAAAAATCATGAAGATGATGTCATGACTGACGAATCCAATACCAAAGAGGAAATCATTTTAGAAGATGACAAACATAGTAGCAACAACGATAATGATGATTTCATGCTTGAAGAAAATGATGGGTAAATTATTATGCTGGTTTGGAAACTCAAATGTCAATATCAAGAAATTTGCTATTATAATCTCATGTTATTTATTATTATTTGTTATTATGTTGTTTGTTCCAATATTATGAGTATTGATTATGTGATTAATGTTATTTTTTATTTTATGTCTTCCAAGTGATATGATTGTTGTACTGCTACATCCACCATGTAGCAGCAATAATTTACTCCCTCCATATTTATAAGTATCTTTTTGAAATTTGTCTTCTTTCAAAATGTATTTTTTATTTATAGGTCATCATGGTTCACAAAGAAAAAGTGCGATATGTGGGAGGTATAGGGAGGGGTTTGAGGATGTCAAGACTAAGGATCTGGGTTTCGACTCGATGTTATTATCATATGGAGATTTCAATAGGACTCTACTAGAGATAGCACCTACTCCACCCCTCCCCTAGCAGGAATATTAGGATATACATCTTGATAATGCTAAAGACATTCTAGTTTGCATCTAATATTTGATATTTCTAATATTGCAATTTATTTTTTTATTTTCTATTATAGGTTTTGTAGCTTCCCTAAATAGGATCCCCCCCAACAAGTCTATAGAGATTTGGTGGTACCAACGGATTCAAATTATTGCTCAGTGTCAACCGCTATGACTAGGTCATTAAGATAATTCAGTACAGCTCTCGACCTAGTTCAAAATTTTTGTAAAGCACAATAATAAGTTGCTAATGACTTACACCAACTAGCAAGCTATACCTCAAGAAAAGAAGAAACAAATATGGGTAGACATAAAAGTAATATTTGCTTATATTATATTTTCTTATTGGGTTATATTCATTATATTCTATATGTTTTCTTACTTTTATGTTGTCTTTGTGTTCAAGCTAATAGCAAGTTGGAGGATAATGTAACAAAAGGTGTTATGCAAACCCTTGGCAGGTATTGGCATGACTAGAAGGTAGATGTTAACGAGAAATACTTCAGGTCATTTAAGAATAATCCTATGGCATGTTATAGTTGGATATTAGCAGAGGAAAGAAGTCTGAGTATTCCACTAACCCCTTAGTTATGTGACTCTAAACATGGTTATCACTCTTGCTACATGCTCTAATAATTTCATTTTTTTTTTGTGAGGAATTGAGCCATGTCAATGAAAGGCACCAAAAGAGTTACGAGATGGCTACTCTCTCAGATGCAAGAGTATGCCAACCTGAGGGCTAAGGTATGTTCTTCAACTTAATCAAATTAAATGCATGTAATTCAAACATACACTTTTTCAATATATTTAATTTAATATGAATGGTATCATTTGTAGCTTGAGCTTTCCATTGGGGTTGAGCCTCCCATACTAGAGATTTTTCTCATGTTCCAACCAAGAAGGATGACCAACTATTCAATGTAGCCATGATAGCGAATGTTTAACTTAATTATTAATAATATTTGTTCTAAAAAAGGATGTTAACATTTTTATTGCTTATATTATAGGAGAATATCTCTCAATAGAGATCGTCACTATCAAAGGACTCTATCTCGAATATGGCCATCCAAAATATCATCCATGATCAGGAGTTCAGACTTGACAAATATGACTAATTGCAAACATTCAGTATAGGGCTTACTCCCAATACTATTTTTGGGTCCTCCTCTAGAGCCTCACTATTTGAGGTGATTTTTGGCATAATCAAATTTTGATTGAAATATAATTAGAATTGAGACTTGTATGCCAATAAATTACAGCTCAAATGTGGGTTTTAGTCAGACTTAAATCACATCCGAGTTAGGCTAAAAGTTGAGCTCATTTCAAACCTGAATCATTAAGAAATTTGATCGTAAATTAGGCTTAGTCCAAAATGCCTGAGTGGGCTGGATATTTAGACCAAAATTAGGCCCAAAATTAATCCAAAATATGGACTAAAATGAAAAAAATTTAAAAGTTTTATAGGTCCTTGGCTAGATTTCTTGTTATGAATAGGTTCTTGGGATGAAAATTTTACAAAAACATCGAGTAAAATCCTAAAATTATAAATCAGTCCTTGTAAAAATTAGGGTTTGCAAATAAACCCCTCAAAAGATTAACAACTAAACTCCTAAAATTTCAACTTTTAATAAATAAGTCCCTCGAGAATTTTTATTTATAAAAAGTCCAAATTTTATTTAAAAAGGACCCTAAAAATTTTAAAACTTTATAAATAAGTCCTTTTTGTAAAATGCCCATGAAAATCATAAAATTATAATCTAGTCCAATTTTCAAAAAAAAAAGTAAATAGCCCTCTTATAAATTAAATGTCTAAGATAAGTATAACTTTCAAACTATTATCATCTACAATAAATAAATTTATCCATATATTCTGACAAACTCATGCAAACTTAAGATAAGCCATATTCATATCCATTTATAGCCATATCCATCATTTAAAAATTTAAATAAAAGAGATTGTTTCCAAACCAACTCAATCTTCTTGAACCCAATATAAATTTGTTTACATCACAAAGAAGAAGAGAGAGATCAAAACAGGGAGTCAATAAAAAAAAAGTTACAAAAGAGAGAAATTGATCTTCAAAGAAGGCATCAGAAGTAGGCTATCATCCCAATGAAATCAGAAAATTGAAGAAATTGGAGAAAGGCAAGCTGAAGGACAAAAAGGGAAAACCAAAAAGGGAAAAAAACCAAGAAGTAGAGAAAGAAGGTATAGGAGGTTAATCTAAGGAGAAGATTTAGAGGCAGGAGGGACTGGCTCACCTTACGCTCACAACCACTCGCGGATTTGTGCATCAACGAGCCATCATCACTACCATGGCCATCCATAGCCCCTCTTGCATCCAAGCTAGCCTTCAAGCTTACATTTAACTAGCATTTAGGCTTGCATCCAAGCTAACCTTAACTCTCACACTCAGCCAACTTTTGGACTCACATCTAGCCTACCTTTGAGCTCGCTTCTAATCCAACCTTCAAACTTGCACTCAGCCAGCCTTTGGGTTTGCATCTAAGCTAACTTTCCAATTTGCATCTAGCCAGCCTTTGGGCTCACATCCAAGTTAGCCTTTGGGTTCACAATCAACTAGCCTTCAGGCTCTGATCCAAGCCAACCTTTGGGTTTACACTTAACCAGCATTCAAGCTCACATCCAAGCCAACCTTCAGACTCGTACTCAGCCAATCTTCGGGTTCACACTTAGTCAAGTTTTGGCTTGCATCCAAGCTAGCTTTCTGGCTCACACTTAACAAGCCTTCAGACTCGCATCCAAGCCAGCCTTCGAGCTCACACTCAACTAGCCTTTGAGCTCACATCTAAGCTAGCCTTTGGGTTCGCACTCAGCCAACCTTCAAGCTATCATCCAAGCCAGCCTTTGGGCTTATACTCAACCAAACTTTAGGCTTCATCTAAGCCAGTCTTCGGGTTTACACTCAGCTAGCCTTCGGACTCACACTTAGCCAATCTTCAAGCTCACATCCAAGCTAATTTTTGGGCTTATACACAATCAGCCTTCGGGCTCGCATCTAAGCTAGTCTTCTGTCTCACACCCAATAGCTTTCGTGCTTGCACTAAGTCAGCCTTCAGGCTCATACTGAAGCCAATCTCAGGGCTTGTGCTTAGTTAGCTTTTGGACTAATACCTCTAAGCCAGCTTTTGAGCTCACTAACTAAGTCAGTCTTTGAGCTCACATATCTAAGGCTAGCTTATAGGCTCGCCAAAAGTTATCATGATGGCCCAAGGGCTCTCAAACTAAATTAATTAAGCTAAATCAATTAAAATAAAAGTGATTCAATACATATTGACTCATATGAATCACTAAATGGACCTAAGTCAATCAAGTAAATGGACTAAAATTCAAAATTAAACTAGACCCAAATCTAAATTAAGTTAATCCAAAACAAATTTGTTTAGACCCAACCCTAATCGAGTTCAAATTGGGTCAATCTAATATCAAATTAAATTTGACTTAAATCTTGATTGGGTTAACCAAATTTGAATCAAACAATAATTGAGTTAAATCAATTCAAACTTAACCCTAATTAGGTCAAATCAAACCCAAGTTTAAACCAAAACCAAGATGAGCCTAAACCACAACCAAGTTGAACATGAATCAAAATTAGGTTGAACATGAATCAAAACCAAGTTGAAATTGAATTGACTAGAACTTGAACCTAGGTCCACTAAGATCTGAACCCAAATCCAATAAGGGTCCAATATGGGTTGAACCTAAACTCATTAGCTGATTAATTAAGGATCCAATAAGAACCCATTAAGAGTTGGATTCAATGTCCATAAAGGATCTATCAAGAACCCATCAAAGGTCAAATTTGAGACCTATTAAAGACCCATTAAGGGTTTAGATCCAAGATCCATTAAGGATCCATTAAGAAATTAATAGGGGTCCAACACAAGGTCGAGCCTTACCAAAACTAAATTTGATCAAACTCAAATTGAAATTAAGTTTCAAACAGTAAATTGAATCAAATGAACTGAATTAAATCATATTCAAATCAAGATCAAGTTGTGAACATCAAATGGAATCAAATCAACCTTGAGTCTAAATCAAGTTCTAAATATTAAGCTAAATTAGATCAAATTAAATCAAACCAAGTTTGAATTTCAAATCAAATTGAACTAAAGTGGGCTTGAACTTGCTTAGTTAGTCAGCCACAATGTCTTATTCAATCGAAGTCAACCAATAACATGCTTAAAGCCATCGACCACACTTCAAAGTTAAGCTAACCCAAAAGTATTAATAGCGCTTTAAATCAAACTGAACTAAACTAGGCTTGAATTTAATTATTCAGTCAATCACAACCCCTTGTTTAATCAAAGTCAACCAATAATACACTTGAAGTTATTGATCACACTTCAAAGCTAAGTCAATCCAAAAGCATTGGCAACACTTCAAATCAAATTAAACTAAGATAGGCTTGAACTTGCTTAGTCAAGCAAGCATAATACCTTATTCAACCGAAGTCAACCGACAACATGCTTGAAACTGTCAACTACACGTCAAAGCTGAGCTAACGCAAAAGCATTGGCAACACTTCAAATTAAATTGAACTAATGTAGGCTTGAACTTGCTTAGTTAGTCAACCATAATGCTTTGCTCAAATAAAGTCAATCAACAATATACTTAAAGCTATCGGTTACACTTCAAAGCTATACCCAATCCCATTCATTGGTGATGCTACTAAATCAAAAAAGCTAATCACCAATATGCTCAAAACCATTGGCCATACTTCAAAGCTAGTCAATCTTAGAAGCCATTGATGATGCACTTTTTGAGCTAAGCCAACATAAAAGCATTGACAATGCTCCAAATTTAATCGAAAACACACTTAAGAGATTGTCAATTATCAGATCAAACTAAACTAAGTAGGCTTAAACTCACTTAGTAGCGAGATATCTAATCTAAATGAAGTCACTTATGCCATTTTGGCTATGAAAACACTCGAACCAAATGAAGTTATCACCTATGCCTTATTTTCTATGAAAATACTTCAAATAATAAAGTTATTACATACACCTAGGTCGGCTTTAGAATGCCTTCCAATCTTTACAAGCCTAGTTCTATAGTGTTGTCTATATAGTATATATTCTTTGTGTTTTGTACCACTTCCCATTTTCATATATATTATTAATTCATATGCCTACACAAAATTATGGAATTAACTAGGTCCTAGAGAATGTAAACCAACATGGAGCTAAGGGATCCAATACAACAGTGAGCTTGGGAGGTACTCCGTTCACTTCGTTAGCACCTCAAGTATTTCATGAATATTATTTTAACTTATGGTTTGTCAATACTATTTACCAATATTTTTTTTTATTTTGCATGGAGATTAGAGCCACGCGAGGATTCAAGGATATGTGCAAAGGCAATAATTAAGGATGGGCCATCCCTCAGGAAGCCATGAATAAGAGTGATGCATATTTTAGAAACATTCCAATATTATGCTATTTTTCTAACTTTCATTTGTAATGTGAAATTTTTATACACTATATTGGTTACAAAATTGTTGAATGGTAATTATACTATGTTATAAATTTTATAAATAGCCTTTTGTATTTATAAATACAAGGTGTATACATATATATATATATATATATATGCATTATGTATTTATAAATATAGGTAAAGAATTTTTTAGTATTTTTCAATAAAACAACAGGAATTTCTAATGTATTCATGATAATTTTTAGCATTTTTAATATGAAACACTAGAAATTCCTAGTGTTTTTGTTTGAAATGCCCTCATTTCTTGGCATTTTCAACATTCTCATGTGAAATGCTAGGAATAGTTTCCAAGCATTTTTCAATAAAACACTAGAAATAATCCTGGCATTTCTCATGAGAAATACCAAGATTATTCCTACCATTTCTCATCAACAACATCAGGATTATTCCCAGTGTTTTATTTGGAAATTGCAGAAAATCATTCCCGATGTTTTGGCCAAAAATACTAGGAAAAAATCATGTATTTCTAACAGCTGTAATTGCCATAAAAATGCTATAAATATAAAAAAAAATTGCAATATTTTTTACCTAGCTTTTATGAAACACTAAGAATACTTTCTTGGCATTTTTTCTTTTATTAGAAGTGCTTTGTAAACATCGAGAATGCTTGAAAAAATTATAGTGCCTTGCTCCAACCAAATAAGATGTCGCTCCAAATTGGAGCCTTGTCTCTCCAACAATCTTAGCACCCTATGAGTGTTTAGAAGCACAAATCAAGAAAAAGGAATAAATTTCCCTCACTATAAGAGTCTCTCAAATTTGAGCACAATGGAAAGAGGATTTTAAAATGAAACTTGATCTTTAGAGCTCTTGTAAGGCTAGAAAGCTTGTGGGAGCTTATATTCTCTTTCAAGAATTGATCAAAGATATAAAAAAGATAATGAGAATGTGCCACAAGCCTTTAAGTACCTTTTGAAATTCAAACTAGTCGTTAGGTTTTTTTTGTCATATTTGGATGATGGAACTCCTATTCAAACAGGTTCCAACAATAAAAAAAACTAGTCGTTGAGCCTTTATCCTTGCTTGTTCGAACGTCCAAGTGGACCAATTTAGATGACTGAAGGTGTCTAAACTTAGAGTTCAGGTAATCAAATTTTGCAAAATCTGAGAATGAAATCTTTGTCTTTGAGCTCTAATGTCCATACAAACTAGTTTGGATGACCAACTAAACAAAAATCCTGCTAAAAGATTTTCTGCAAAGCTCAGCTATTTGACACTTTACAAATTAACTTGGATAAAAGTAAAGTAAGCCAATGAAAGCATTTCCAATTTAATTTAATTATCAATAAAGAAATCTAAAAGTTTTCTTTTCAAGTCCTCGACTCGACTAATAAAATTAAAAAACTAAACCTAAAAAATGGTGTCAATTTTCTTGAGCCAAGTTTGAGCCATCAACTTGACTTTAAATCATATTCATTGATCCACCATCATGCTTCAATCATGTGTCCATCACCTTAAAGCTTCCGAATGGGCTTTTGGTTACATTAAGACCTTGGCTATGCTACAATCAATCACTAGAATTGTTAAATATAGTTTAATCATCATCAAAAGCATACTTGACGTCCGAATGAAGACCAAAGTTACAAGCTATGCACTTAATATCTAGTTAGGGTTACAAGCTATGCACTTGATGCCAGACGAAGGCTGGAGCTACAAGCTACACACTTGATGCTTGGATGAAGTTACAAGCTACACGCTTGATTTCTAGACAAAGACCATAGTTACAAGCTACATGCTTAACTCACCAAAGATTGGAGTTACATGCTTTGTGCTTGATGCCTAACCTAGAGTTACAAGCTACATGATTGACACCTAGATGAAGACCAAAGTCACAAGCTATGCACTTGACTTGACTCTATGCCTATAATTACAAGTTATGCGCCTAATGTCTAAACATAGACTAGAGTTACAAGTACATGCTTGACACCCAGCAATAAGTTACAAGTGCTTGACACCTGGCACTAAGTTACAAGCTATGCACTTGATGCTCAGATGAAGACTAGAGTTACAACCTATTTACCTAACTCCTAGCTCAAGTTATGAGCCACACACTAGACGTTCGGCCTAGATGTTTTTCATGTCTAATGCTCAAACAAAGGCTTAGCTACAAATCTCATACTTAGCCATGACAAGCTACTATTGCTAGACTACCTCGATGGGCAACCTTTCATATAAGTCTCATCTTATAAGATGGTTATAATTTATTTGACAATTAATCTTGTTACAAGATGCCCTAAAGCTTAGTTGTGAGTCTAGTGTATGAATGAGGAAGTAAATCCTACCATAAAAGAGAAGAAGCTATATTAAGTTGAGGAAAACATTATTCTAAGGTAGACAGCCTCATTCATAGGCTACAACCGAATATTAGTCTATCTTATGTTGTAGAAGAAAGCTAGAATCTTAGACTCAAAATCTAATAAAATAGGAAAAGAGAAAAAAAAAATTTATTTTGTTACACAGGAAATCCAAAGGAACTGCTACAAGGTTAGGGAGCTAATTCACCTAGTTTGGCCATTACAAAGAAAAGAAATAAGACTGTAGTGCAAACTCAAACACAAGAGGCATCCTTAGAGGCTGAGCCACCCACAAGATTGGGGACCCTAGCCTTTAGCCAAGATTTTGACCCAAAGTTATGCTCCTTCTCCTAAGCTCTACCTTTTGAAGAATAGAGGGCCATACACTACTCCATTAACTTTTCATCTATGGCACTGAGAAAGAGGCACGAAGAGCATTGTAACTTAGCTCCAAATGGCTATTGAGAAAGTCATATATACAATAGTCATACCCTTGGAATATCCCAGTGGCTCTTCATTCAACAAGTTGCTAACGAAGGAGGCCAAAGATTAGTTTGTCCTCAACACTTCCATTCTAACTACTTCAAGAATTCTCTAAAACTTGTCACTGAGAGGAAATTCTTGCACTGCATGGGTAGCCTTCTCCTTAGCAAAAACCTTGTCGACTGTGCTTCTGAGGCCTTTACCTTCTTAGTGATAACTTTATCTCATAAAGTTGTCTCACAAATGGAAGCTTTTTGAAGATCAAAGTGAGCCTCTAGGAGTCTCTTCTTTAATCAAATCCCTCATGCCTCAGCTCACTCTAGCTTGTCTAATGCCTTGGCATTCACTACGGTGGTCTTGGGCCACTTCATCCAGAAGACTCAAGAGGTGATGAGTGACCTTAAACAACCTATCTTCCATCTATGGCAAGGAGAAGCAATCAAGACTCAGTGTAAGAAGTAGAAATGTGAGTGGACTAACGCTTACACTTCTGTGGCAATCAACAACCAAAGCAGCTAGTTCCTCATGAGATAGTCCTTGAAGGTTGGGTTCACACTATCAAACACCAATCTCCCTAGGAACAAAATTTGGTGGAGAATTAGGAGTGTATATCTCCTCCACATACTTCTTTGATCTTAATCTATGGGCCTCGTCATGAGAATTGGTAGGGGAGAAGATAGAGACTCTTCTAACATATGATGGGTGGACCACTTGGGCTTGGAGGCCAACACCTTCATTCACATTTGCAAATGAGCCCGAATCTTAGTTGTTGCATTCTCTTTCCTTGTCTCTAGGGTAGGGATGAAGATATTGGTCTCCATTATAGTTTGTTTATGCTTGGGGTTCATAGCAAGGTTGCCTCTTTGAGGAATGAAAATCATTCCTTCAAGGGAAACATTGATGAGGTTGAAGTCATCAAATTCTGACAAGAAAGTGGGTCCAAGAGATATGTAGAGTAAAGAAGAAGAAGAATTGTTTGGATCCCTAGAGCTGACAAACCTGATGACTAAACCCCTTCCTAAAAAAGAAGAAGAGAGGGGAGTAGAATAAATATACAAGCTTTACTAGCACATATGGATGGTGAGCTTCTTCTTCTTCTTCTCTAACCAATCACCATGGCTACTAGTGAAAAGAAGAGAGGAAAACCATGGAACTCGCAATCAAAATGCATAGAGGGTGAAATGGAGATTTAAAAATATACCAGACATCACTTTGTAGAATATTTCTGATTTGCCTGGCTAGAGAAATGTAGATAAAATTGCTAGAGTTTAGAGAATCCTAGCTATTGCCACTAGAAAATGTGAACATAACTAGAATATGGTGTGGAGCTGCAATCAATCACCTGAGATAGTTAGAGACCCCAAGAAGCAATATATAAATAACAAATAAAATTTGGATGTGTTTGAATGCAAAATTAAGTATTTTGGGAACATGACTTCCAACAAATGGAAACCCCTATTGTTAATTACCTTGACAATTATCAAGTATCTCCCAAAGTGAGAAATCAAACTAATAAAATAGAGGCACGAAGAAAGATAGAATATGACTTGATTCATTTAAATTAGGTTACATGGCTTAAGTAAGGTCATACGCTCACTAGGTTATATGGCTTAAGTAAGTTCATACCCTCACATAATAATTTAAAGAATTTAAATTTATAATCATAAAGAATATAAAATAAGAAGGAAAATGAGAAACGCTTAATGCTTTCTGTTGTCTTGCGGCCATGCATTTGATTGAGAATGACATGATAGATAGACTCATTGGAGCTTGACTTAGACAAATGTTAGATTTGATGCTTGGAAAATGCTAAAACTTTACTTGATTTTAGGGCGTGGCTGATTGACTACCTTGGCTTATGTCAATTAATCTCAGTAGGGTTTAAAATATCACTAATAGCTTAATCCTTGGTGTCGATTAATGTCTTTTTGATTTTACTTGAGAGATTGGTAGTGGCTTAGCTCATGCTAATCATTCTTGATTTAATAATCAACGACCTCATAGCTTATTGTTGATTAGATTTGAAGCATTACCAATGACTTGGAGCATTATAAATGGCTTTTGTGCTTATGTCGGCTAATTTCGTTTTGAACATAGCATTTACCTAACTAATTGAGCAAGTTCAAGTATGCCTTTATTTTATTTGATTTGAGAGAATGATTAGTGGCTTTGTCTTAGGCTAAACACTATTGATTTGATAATCAACAGAGTTTTTGGCTTGTGTTGATTACATATGAAGTGTCATTGATAGCTTTATGCTTTTGTCGATGAACTTTCTTCGAGTACAATATTTGGATAACTAACTGATTGAGTACAAGCCTACCTTAGTTTGATTTGATTTGAAAGAATATTAGCAGTCTTAGCTTATGCTAATAATTTTATGATTTAACAATTGATGACTTTTTTGGTTTGTTGTCAATTAAATTTAAGATATTGTCCATGGCTTTGCCCTTGTTATCAACTAACTCATTTTGATTTGTGTTTGATTTTATTTAGACTTAGTTTTACATCGAGTCAGATTTGATTCAATTTGATATTCAGATTAGTTTCAATTCAAGCCTAATTTTATTTAATTTGATGTTTAGACTTGGTTTTAGTTCAAGCTTGACTCAATTTCTTCAAGTTGGGTTTGACCTATTTAATAGATCCCCATCAGTCCTTCAACATGATCTGTATTAGATCTTGATTTTGATCCTTATCGGATCTTGGAATCAATCCAAATTAGATCTTGGTTCAACTCTTATTAGGTTCTTGTTGGATCTTTGGGAATCTTCATTTAGCCCTTATTGGGTTCTTAGTAGACTCTTAATAGATCTTTGTTTAACTCTTATTAGGTTTTTGTTAGATCCTTAACAAATCTTGGTTCTAACCTCTATCAGGTTCTTATTATATCCTTAATGGATCTCAGATCCAATCCTTATTGAGTTCTTATTTGATCTGATCCTTAATAGATTTTTGATCCAATACTTATTAGGTTCTTATTAGATCCTTAATGAATCTTAAATTTAACCCTTATTGGGTTCTTATTGGATCCTTACTAGATCTTGGATTCAACCCTTATTAGGTTCTTATAGGATCCTTAATGGATCTTGGTTCAAATCCTTATTGGGTCCTCATTGGATCCTTAATGAATATTGGTTTACATTCTTATTAGATCCTTAATGGATCTTGGATCCAACCCTTATTAGATTATTATTGGATCCTTAATGGATCTTGAATTTGACCCTTATTGGGTTTTTATTGAATCATGAATGGATCTTGGATCTAATCCTTATTGAGTTCTTCTTGGATCCTTAATAGTTCTTGGATCCTTAATAGGTCTTGGATTCAATCTTTATCAAGCTCTTATTGGATCCTTAATGGGTCTTGGATTCAATCCTTGCATTCAACCCTTATTGTGTTCTTATTAGATCCCTAATAGACCTTGAATTTAAACCTTTTTCAGTTCTTATTGGATCCTTAATAGATCTTAAATCCAACCCTTATTGAGTTTTTGTTAGATCCGTAATGGATCTTGGATCTAACCCTCATTGGATTCTTATTAAATCCTTAATGGATCTTGAATCCAAACCTTGTTGAGTCCTTATTAGATTCTTAATGGGTCCTTAATGGGTCTTGGATACAACTCTTATTGAGTTCTTATTAGATCTTTAATAGATGTCAGATATGATCCTTATTGGATCCTAAATCTCTCGTTGGATCCTTAATGGATCTTGAATCCAACCCTTATTAAGTCCTTTTTGGATTCTTAGTGGATCTTGGATCTAGCCCTTATTGGGTTCTTATTAGATCGTTAGTGAATCTTGGATCCAACCCTTATTAGGTTCTAGTTCAAGTTCGACCTAATTTTGATTCGGGTTCAACCTAGTACGGTTTAGGTTTGAACTAGTTTGATTTTGGTTTACTTTTGGACCTGATTTAATCTTTGATTCAAACTTGCTTTAACCCAGTTGTGGTTCAGTTTGAACTTGGTTTAACTCGATTTCAGTTTGGATCCGATTTGATATAGCTTGAGCTCAATTTGATTGGACGTAATTAGAATTTGGGTCTAAGCTTATTTGATTTATGGTTGATCCAATTTAGATTTGATTTAGATTTGGACCTAATTCAGTTTTGGTTGAGGTTCGGACCTAATTTTGTTTAGGTTCAAGTTCAACCTAGTTTTAGTTTAAGTTTGACTTAGTTCTAGTTTAGGCTTAACCTAGTTCTTATTTAGATTTGACCTAATTCAAGTTTTGGCTTAGGTTTGGACCTGATTTAGCTTTGGTTCAAAATAGGCTTAACTCGATAAGTGTTTGGTTTAAACTTTGGTTGACCCAATTAGGGTTTGGGTCCATTTTAATTTTAGTTCCATCCATTAATTTTATTTGAATCCATTTAGGTCCATTTGATGGTTTGTTTTGTTTAACCTAATCAGTTTATTTGATTTGATCAAATTGACTTAGTTGCATTTTAATTAAGTCAATTATTTTGATCAATTTACTTTATTCAATTTGATTTAATTAATTTGGGAGCCCTTGGGTTGTCCATTGATCAAGTGACTTTTGGACAAATTTGTGGACTAGTCTTGAGTCAATTTAACTTTCAAATGAGCCTGCAGGTTGGCCTTGAATCGATTTAATTTTTGAGTGAGCCCACAAACTAGCCCTAAGTTAATTTGACTTACAGGCAAGTCTGCAGACTAGCCCTAGGTCAAATGGCATTCGAGCGAGCGCGTAAGCTAGCCCTAGCTCAAAATGATTTTCAAATAAGCTTGCATTAGTCTTAGGTCAAAAGATTTTCGGATGAGCCTACAAGTTGGTCCTAAGTCAAAAGAATTTTGGACTAGCCTGCAAGTTAGTCTTAAGTTGAAAAACTTTTGAGTAAGTCCACAGGTTGACCATAGATTGAATGACTATTGGGAGAGCCCACAGGTAGGTCATAAGAATTTGGGAAGAATCCGCAGGTTGGTCCTAAGTAGAATTGACTTTCAGGCAAACTTATAAATTGGCCCTAGGTTAAAGGCCTAGGTGTCAATGGTGGCATATTGAAGTGAAAGGAAATTTTTTTTCTTTTTGCTTTTCTTTTTCTTTTCTATTTTTGGGCAGCCATTACGACATATTTTTTTTATTTTTTTTTTATGCCTTTCCTTCTTTCATTTTTCTTTATTTTTCCCAATTCCTCCTCTCTTCTCTTTGTCAGATGGCCAGATCTATCTGATGGAAGCAATGGGAAGTAGGGAGCCTATGGAGTTAGGTGTAGTAGAGCTTAGTTTGTAGGTTCGAATAGGTTTAGGTGATAGAACCTTAGGGTTCAAGAGCCTAAACTCAGTCAGCTTCAATAGCTCAATTCATGAGTTTGAAGATTTGGGTGACCAAACTTTGGGGCTCTTGAACCTTATTAGTAAGGAGCAAGCAAAGAGTCATCATGTTGACGATGGTGCAACAAAGGTGTAGAGCACGATAGAATTGAGGTGGCACTGGAGGCTATTTGTGGGTGGTGCAACGGCGGATATACCGCCTAAGCGTAAGAAGAGGTGAGTGAATGCCACCTATTGTTGATGGAGAGGGCGATGATATGTGCCCAAGCATGAGCAGAAGCATCAAAGGCTGGTGGAAGCGATGAGGCAACGAGGAATGGTGGCAGAAGTTGCTACAGGTGACTACAGAGGGATATTCGGTAGTCCAAACCTGAAGGTTCAAGCGGCAAAACCTTAATAAATAAAATTAGTACTAAATAAGGCAAGGATTATGAGTCTTACCAGTCATAGTTCCACATTTCTTCTTTAATCCTTCAGAGTTCCAATCTAGCAGCTCCCAAGTGCTCTCTTTTTTGATCTTTCTCCCTTTTTTTTCTCTCTCTTTTTTTGCAGAATTCTTAGGATTTTTTAGGCAACAAGTGGATTGGATCATCCTCATTTAAAATTTTAAATTATGGATATGGATAATGATCTTCTATTCAAATTTGAATATGAATATGATTCTATTTTGTTTGGATGATGATGAGTTCATCTATTTGAATATGGATGAAAATTTGTATTATCCATATAATATTTTGCATAAGATAATTTAAGATTTAAGATTTATACTTATTTAAGAATTCTCAAATTACAAGGGAATGTTTACAAAAAATAAAAAATTTCAAGGATTTATTTACAAATGTAAACTTTTGAAGGTCTCTTTTCAAATCCTATATTTTGTGAGGAGAAATTTATAATTATCCATCTTTGAGGGGACCTTTTTTGCAAAAGGCGAGGAGCAATTTGTAATTTGAAGACTTTTATGAGACTTTTTGTAAGAATTTTCAACCCAAGGACCAATTTATAAAAGAAAAATTCTGTCAGGGACCTATTTGTAAAGAAAAATTAATCAAGGACTAATTTATAAATGTTTTATCTTTTTTCTTATTTGGCACAAATTTTTCATGAGTTTTGGGCTTAATTTTGGGCTCAATTCTGATTTAATTTAAGCCTAAATTTTATAACAATTTAGGTCCGAATAGAGCTCAAGTTTTAGTCAAATTCGACCACGATTCGAGTCCAATTAAAATCCATATTTGATCTATAATTCATGACATCAAAGCTTAGATTCTAGTCAAATTTTGATCAAAAAGTTGGAAGAGACAAAAGACTATAGAGCAGGGCCTGATAAGCTAGGAAACCAACGACTATGATTTCACTAGAAGAACCTCATGATCCAAACCTCTAACTCAAGATGATGACAACTCAGA
The DNA here is from genome assembly GCA_005019695.1 of Trichopus zeylanicus subsp. travancoricus. Taxonomy (NCBI): domain Eukaryota; kingdom Viridiplantae; phylum Streptophyta; class Magnoliopsida; order Dioscoreales; family Dioscoreaceae; genus Trichopus; species Trichopus zeylanicus. The sequence goes on along the minus strand of RXID01010959.1, from coordinate 102,885 downwards.
TCTCAGAAAATTGATCTTAGGATAGGGGCTCCACTCATAGGATAGATGAATGGCTCAAACCTCATATCCCACTAGCATATAAGGTTGCGAGGAGGGTGGGGGAGGGGATGTGTATAATGTGTATATAAGAAGAGTGAATGAGCAAGATCCGAAGGCCCACATTTTAGCCTCATTGGTTTACGTCTAAGCTGAGCCTGGGAGATGGATGCCCGCATATTTATTAAAACTTTGACTCTCTATAGAGCTATGTCCCAACAATTAAGACCATGCTTTACTAATGCATAAGGAATCATCTAATCAATTCGGGATCCTGAATTACAGTATCACTACCACCTAAGCTATTATCCAATCCAAGAAGCTCTATCAAATTTCAGCAATTTGATAATCATTAGGAGCTAGCCTACGAGTTCCCTAGGCTCCTCCATAGAGGTTATGCAAAAAGATAAGAAATATGGCTAAGGAACTGGATCTTGGCCCCCTTCAAACAAACTCACCCAAATTTTTTAGAAAGTGGTTCCCCATCATGATAATGACTTCCTGCATCATGCCCTGCTCCACCACTTACTACATGACAATTCTAGAGCTTGTGGGTATATGAATGAGTGCCTTAGCAAATTGACTCAAACACCCCCAGTCTCTTCTCTAAATTCCAAATTCGATATAGGATATATAGACTCCTACGCCTTCAAATCAAGGGGTAGGAATTTCTCCTTCTTCTCCAAGAGAGCAAGAGTTCTAATGGCTTCTTCATGAGAGATCCATTCGGAGTGTCTCTAACTTGGGCATCAGAGCAGTCTCCGCTATAATATCCTTGGCGGGCAACTTTTTTGTTTTGTAGGTCGACTGGCATGGTATCTCATCACACAAAAAACCTAACCTATTAGTGGTTCTCTTCCCAAAGAAGCCACCCAAGTTTATTATGTTATATCACTGACTAAAAGAAGATGCAAACATGGAATTAGTGTGAGATCAACGACTAAAGGAATGTGCCAATGAGCACTAGCCAAACCGAGCCTCTTGTGGAAAGTGAAGAAGTTCATGAAGACGATCAAGTCGAGCATGATATTCACCTAACTCATACTCAGAAGCAGCCAAGCGAGACTATAAATCAAAATCTTAGCATTCAACTATAAGAGCAATTGGGATTAAGCCATACAAGAAATACTGAGCATGAGAAAGCAAGGGACACATTGCTACATTTTGAGAATGTAAGTTAACCATAGTTGCATGTTGCGCCTCATCAAGTTGGGGGTTGCATGAGGAAGAACCTTAAGAATATTATTATCTTGATGTTGAGACAATATGGAACCAGGGGATTAGTAAAAAAAAAGAGAAGATTCTACCAGTTGGTTCAACTTAGCCACTAGCTTGTTCCACTAGCACTAGCCACAATAATCTCAAGGTTGGACACCTCTATACCCTTGAGGTCCAAGCAAGCCATTGCTTCTTCAAGAGAAGTCAAAGCTTTTCGATGCAAAACAAAACAAACAAAGGTGCACAAAAAACAAAGGATTAAGTGAAGAAAAGGGCAAATACCATGTTAAGAGTTGGAAGCTATTAATATAAATATCAATGGTGCCCAAGAAAGGTGACAAGTGAAACTATAGCCTATCTCAAAAAGGTCATTTGGCACTACCCTAAGTAGGTAGTCACATGCCTAGCACTCACCTCATAATCTTTCCACCAACCTCCATCCATAATTGGCAAGTTTTGCGAACAAATGAAGACCCCTAAAAGTCAAGAAAAGACTAATTGAGGCTAAACAAACTTGATTTGAGGATTGCAAAGGTTGCCAAAATAAGCTCTCCACCACTCCCGACTATATTTGGAAAAAGCTCCTTAAGCAGCAAGGAAATGATGTTCTAGCCAAACTTAAAGGAACAAAGTACTCCCATAAAAATCTCCATTGTAGGCAACTGAACTTAGTGAGGGATCATTTAAGTGAGGCATATTCCTCACTTTTGTTTGTTTCTTGTCTCCATAGGTGATGTGATTTGAGTTTTATGAAGCTGGTTTTAAGGAGATTTTCCTCTCTAAATTACAACATTTTGGACTTAGGGTCTTGCCACGTTCTCTATAGCTCCTTGGTTTGGTGATTCACCTTGATCTTTAGCAAAGTCTTGGCATCTACCATGATGGCCAACTAGTTGATGTGTTTGTGGAGAAATCAAAAATAGCTCCAACAAGGGCCCATGATCCTTGGTAGCCTACCCTAGGGTTTGCACCTTAGCAAGTAGTTGGTCAAACTTGAATGTAGGGACAAAGTCGGATAGGTTGCCTTGAACCACCCCAAGCATGGTGCATGGTCTAAACTAATCTAATTGCTACTCTGCTAAGGGTGTATTCTCTCTAAGATGTTGTTGGGGAGTCTTTGTCACCGTGTGCTATGGAGGCACTATGGTTGACAAAGCCTCAACATCATTGGCAAAGGTCCAATTGGGAGACCCCCTTCCACTGCTTGTCTGCTCTTGGCCGTGGATGAGCAATACTGTACTAACATGACTTCAAGTCAGCTCTCACCCATCGAAGTAGATCACAATGAAAGCACCATTTGTGTATAGAATGATATGGAAGAGTAGTTGATGTTTAGCTCCAACCAAATGAGTCCACTCTGAGCTCCAGGAATAACCTAGTGCCTGCAAAATAAGGAAAAACTATTTGTCGAGGGTTGTCTGATGAAAGCCTCTTCAAGACTCAAATCAATAGGACACTAGAGTGATAGAACAGGTCTTTATATAGAGGAGATGAAAATCTCTCTATAAAACTTGAAAATGGAGATGAGAAAGATATGGAGAGCATACCAGATCTATGGTTCAAGGGGTTTATATGCCCCTTAGTAATTCATGATTTGGTGAAGATGCTGAGATAGTTTGGTCATTCTATGGGGGAGATCATACTTCACATTCTCTTTTGTTATTGTATAGCAAGAGGTGCAGCATAAAGAGGAGTAGGAGGTGGTTGTCTTTGTAAAGGACCATATTTGAGATTGCCAACTAGTATGCCAATGTGGATCAGATTGTCGCATCCTAGCTAGATCTTCACACCTCCCTTTAGAAAGGTAAATGGTTGTAGGGTGGACACCAATTGAGGTATAGGGACTTTCTGGGGTGGGGACAACAAACAATGTGTGGATATCGACCAAGGTGCCGAAGTTTAGTATATCATGCTCTTAAAATCTAGCAAATCATGTATGATGGATTGTTAAGTTCTTTCTAAGGCCTCACTATGCAAGCCCACTAGAGAAACTCAATCCCTTGTCACTTTGCACTGTTCCTCTAAACATATCATGAACCTAAATAGTTCAAGACACACACTTGAGACAATCTTGAACTCAAAGCAAAATAGATACAAGAGAGGTGTTGTAATGCATCAAACATCTATGTATTGAGAATTGGCTATTTATTTTATGAACTCACAAGTTAGAGGTATGATGCATTACTGGATGAAGGGGTGAAGGATATTGAACTATTCGGAGTTCTACAACTGCATAGCTCAACCAGGCTAATTCTCTGAAATTTGGCTTGAAGTTTTGAAGCCCAAAATATGACATAGTGAAGTATGAAAATAGCAAACCAAAACAAGAGATTCTAGCCCAAATGGTAAGATTGCAACCATTTCATTTTGGCATCTCAAACACACCATACTTAATTCATCATCCCAAGACACACATGACCTTGACAAAGATCAAATAGACAACCAATAGATCCCATTAGTTAGAGCGAGTGGTTACCCCACTTTACTTGTTTTCAAATGTATCAATTTAACTCACAATTTAAGCTTGAGCCTCGAGCTAAGCTCAAGCTCGAAAACTCGGATCATTTTCTAAACGAGCCTTCGAGGCAAACCCAACTCGCTTGGTTTCAAATTGAGAACTCGTTTATTTTTAATATATAAAAAATATAAATTTAAAATATATCATATAATATACAACATAATATATATTCAATTATTTAATTGTGATGATATAGTTGATCTGATTTTTTATATTTAGATATTATCATGTTAATTTATTATTTTAATATTAAAATTTTTAAAAATTTATTTTAATATAAATTAGTCAAAATTAATTTTTAAAATTTAAATTTGAGCTAAACTTGGCTTGAGCTGAAGCTAATAATTTGGAGATCAAGCCAAGATCAAGCTAGGGTCAACTCTACTAAGCTCAATTCATTTACACCTCTACTTGTTTTAATAGAAGTAGACAAAAAGAAGCAAAAGTGAAGTAATTTCTACGCCTTGAATTCGTTTTTTTAAACGAGAGAGAAGGGTGATGTAGGACACTTAAAGGAAGTTCAGAAATGTCAAAAAAAATTAATTCAGAAATCAAGGGGCCATGACAAATGATCTGATTCACTCTTTTATTTAAACTTAGGATTTATCTTATTTAGTACCCTTTTTTCATTGAATTCTCTTCATTATGATGTCATGAGTCACTCCTAGTATGAGTCAATTAGGTCTTATTCTCGAATTCCACCAACCCAAGATTAATTTTGAACTAAATCCTATTCAGTTTAAGACTTGGGAAGGATGAATCCTTATTAGGATTTTATTTTCGTAGGTTAACTTATTTAAAACTTCTACCAACTCAATTAATGGGTTCAAGCTGACTTATATTCAGTTTAAGACTTGGGAAGTTAGAAACCTACTCAAATAGGACTTTTGGTATTTGTATAAATAGGCCTTCAGCCCTATGGATGGAAACCACTTTTATTCTCAATAAAGTTCTAATTTAGTGATTTTTTTTCTCTTCCTTGTAGATTCAAGGAGTTTTTAACAGAGACAACAGTATTTTTCTCGTCTACCACGCTTGTTGCTACATCAAGTGGTATCAGAGCGAGGCTCTCCTTGCTTAATGTCTAACGATGATACAACCGGCAGCAACCCTAGGGACGGTGCTCTTGTGGGTAATCACATCAACCGTAAGTATTTTGATTCGACCATGGAGGCAATCCAAAACTCACTTGCAAGCTTGATGCTGAGGATGAATCAACTTGAAGGCTTGAATCAATCACATCGATGGATCGATGAAGTGACTCATGATCCAATTGATCAAGAAAAGGCTCCGCAAGTGAATCCTAAGGGTTTACAAATCCTTAAAAACTCCAGCGATAAAGAAATTAAAGACATCCTTCATCGACCAGTTTCTGAGCATGATAGATGTCATGATTTTCGCTTGAAAATTGATCTCCCATCTTTCAATGGCCAACTTCAGATCGAAGATTTTCTCGATTGGCTTGCTAAAGTGGAACGGTTCTTCGACTACATGGAGATTCTAGATTCGAAGAAAGTGAAGCCTGTTGCTTATCGACTCAAGGGGGTGCATCAGCATGGTGGGAACGCATCCAGTTGGAAAGAACACGCCAAAATAAAGCTCCAATTCGAGCATGGCCACGGATGAAGGCTCTTCTCGAAAAGTAATTTCTTCCCATAGATTATGACCAAGTACTCTTTCAGCAATATCAAAATTGTTGACAGGATAATCGCAGTGTGAAGACATATGCTAAGAAGTTTTATCACCTGTCAGCATGTAATAATCTAGTAGATACTGAATCTCACCAAGTGGAAAGATTCATCAGTGGGCTACACACAACCATCCAAGATAGGATTTTCTTGCAACCTATTTGGATGGTTAATGAGGCTGTGAGAAGTGCAACTCATGTGGAGTCCCAATTGGAGCGACATGTCATCAGAAATCAGGTGGAGAGAACAATTGTTGAGAATTCAAAAAGAGGACAATCTATTCCTAATAAAGGTGCAACTACACAACCTCCTCGACTTCCCACACAAGTGAGTCTTAAAGCTAGACCTACAAGGCCATCAGGAAACACCACATTAGCAAAGAACCCAAGTTCAAATCTTGATCTTAAGTGTTATCGCTGTGAAAAATTTGGACATCGTTCTAATGTTTGTCCAGCAGAACAACCTGTGAACATGGCTATTGAAGATAATTTTTTGGCTGACAATTTACATGACTCAAAAGATAATAACCTAACTTGTGATCAAGAAAACTATGAAGATAGAATATTCGAGGAGCCTGATGGTGAAAGATCATCTTTAGTAGTTCATAATCTGATGTACATCCCAAAGCAAGAGGAAAACCCACAACGTCATAATATCTTCTGCACTCGATGCACAGTAAATGACAAGATCTGTGACATGATTATTGATGGGGAAAGCAGTGAAAACATCATCTCCAAGACTATAGTCAACAAGCTTCAATTGAAAACGGAATCACATCCCTCTCCCTACAAAATCGGCTGGATTAAAAAGGTTGGTGAAACCAAGGTAACTGAATGGTGTCAATTTTATTTTTCCATTGAAAAATTCTATAAGGATGAAGTAACTTGTGATGCTATAGAGATAGATGCATGTCATATCTTTCTTGGCAGACCTTGGTAATTTGATAGAGATTCTATACATCATGGATGAAACAATCGCTACATCTTCTTCAAAGATGAAAAGAAAACTATCCTTACCCCCATTAGTGAAGAGCGTTAACCCAAAATTTTACAAGAGGAGGGTCACTCCTTCCTAATTGTGCAAAATTTTATAAACAAGGCTAAAGAGACAACTCAAATATTTGTTGTGATTGAGAAAGGAATGGAGACAATGTCCACTGAAGCTCCAAAAAGCTTGCAACCCTTCCTAGATGGATTCAAGAAAATCATGTCTGATGATCTTTTTGATGAACTACCCCCAATGAGAGATATTCAGCACCACATTGACCTTACTCCTAGAGCGAGTTCACCAAATCTGCCCCACTACAGAATGAGTTCAAAAGAGTCACAAATTTTACAAGACAAGGTTGAAGAGTTTATCAAAAAAGAAATGGTCAGAGTCAGCATGAGCCCATGTGCAGTTCCAGCCTTATTGACACCTAAGAAAGATGAAAGTTGGCGGATGTATGTAGATAGTCAAGCCATCAACCGAATCACGGTAAAGTATAGATTCCCAATTCCTCACATAGAGGACATACTGGAATGTTGGAAGGGTCAAAGGTGTTCTCTAAGATAGATTTGAGGAGTGGATACCATCAAATCAGAATTAGACTAGGTGATAAATGGAAAACTGTTTTCAAAACAAAAGGACTTTATGAGTGGCTTGTTATGCTTTTTGGACTCTCAAATGCACCAAGTACCTTTATGCGATTGATGAACCAGATACTCAAACCTTTCATTGGTCATTTTGTTGTTATTTACTTTAATGATATCCTGGTGTACAGTCATAATGAAGAAGAACATAAAAGGCATCTAGTAGAAGTACTTATTGTGCTGAAGAAGGAGAAGTTGTATATCAACTCAAAGAAATGTCATTTTATGACTGACCACTTGGTGTTCTTGGGATTCGTGGTAAGTATCGAAGGCATTCATATTGATGAAGAAAAGGTAAAAGCTATTAAGAAATGGCTGATACCCAGAAGTGTATCAGAAGTTAGAAGCTTCCATGGTCTGGCGACATTCTATCGGAGGTTTATCAAAAACTTTAGTTCCATTATGGCACCAATAACCGAGTGTTTGAAGCAACGCAAGTTCTCTTGGACTTAAGAAGCTAATAGATGCTTCGAGTTGATCAAGGAGAAGTTATCTACTGCACATATTTTGGCATTGCCTAGCTTCGAGAAGTTATTTGAGATAGACTGTGATACTTCGTACATAGGCATTGGAGCCGTTCTATCCCAGGAGGAAGACCAGTAGCTTTCTACAGCAAAAAATTGAGTGAAGCTCAAAAGAAATGTTCAACATATGAGCTGAAATTTTATGCGATTATATAATCAGTTCATCATTGGAAGTACTATCTAATTCAACGAGAGTTCATTCTATATCCTGACCACCGAGCTTTGAAATTCATTGATAGCCAAAAGGACTTGAATCGCATGCATAGTCGATGGTCATCATTTTTACAGCACTACACCTATGTTTTGAAACACAAATCTGGACAAAAAAATAAGGTGGCGGATGCTTTGAACCGCAGGGCAGCCTTGATGGTAACTATAAGCAATGAAGTTAAAGGGTTTGATTATTTGAAGGAATTATATACTGAAGATGAAGATTTTAAAGAGAAGTTTAGAAAGTACCAAGCAGGACAAAGAAGTGATTTATATCTCCATGAAGGCTTTCTCTTTAAGGGTTCTCATCTTTGTATTCCAAGATACTCCTTGAGAGAAAAGGTGGTGAAAGAGTTGCATAGCAGTGGCCTAGCAGAATATCTTGGGCATGACAAGAGCATTGCACTAGTTGAAGAGCGCTACTATTAGACACAACTTAAGAGGGATGTCGGTCGCTTTGTATAAAGTTGCTATGTATGCCAAATAGCCAAAGAAAGTTCTCAAAACCTTTACCTTTATACCCCATTGCCTGTGCCAAATGCCTCATGGGAAGATCTATCAATGGATTTTGTTTTGGGCCTCCCCAAGACTCAACGAGGCATAAATTCAGTATTTATTATCGTCGATAAATTTTTCAAGATGGCACACTTTATTCCATGTAAGAAGACAGCAGATGCAACAAGGGTGGCTAATATATTCTTTCAGGAGATTGTAAGGCTACATGGAGCGCCAAAGACCATGACTTTTGATCGTGACACAAAATTTCTAAGTCACTTTTGGAAAACATTGTGAAAGCGATTTAATACGTCTCTACAATTTAGCATTGCTTATCATCTACAAAATAGATGGATAAACTGAAGTAGTGAATCAAACACTTGTAAACATCATTCGGTGTCTTGCAAGAGACAAACCAAAGCAGTGAGATTATGCACTCGCACAAATTGAATTCACTTTCAATAACATGAAGAACAGATCCACGAGAAAATCATCATTTGAAATTGTCAATGGAAAAACCCCAAAGCACCCACTGGATTTGGTGGTGTTGCCCAAATTGTCAGAAACAAGCATAGCTGCAGACAATATGGTGAAGAGACCTATTGAAGTGCATACTGAGATAAAGAAAAAATTAGAAGAATCCAATGCCAAATATAAAATTAAAACAGACATTCATAAGTGTCCAAAATAGTTTCAAGAAGGAGATTTAGTGATGGTGCACTTGAGGAAGGAACGGTTTCCAGCTGAAACTTACAACAAACTGAAACAAAAGAAAATTGGGCTACTGAAGATACTAAGAAAGATAAATGACAATGCCTATGTCATCAACCTCCCGAAGGATTTAGGAATCTCAAACACTTTTAATATTCAAAATTTGTTTAACTACTATGCACCTGAGAACTGCAAGTTACGACAAAATAACTCGATGACGAGTTCTTTATAAGAAGGGGACACTGATGTAGAATGCTTAAAGGAAGTTCAGAAATGTCAAAAGAAACTAATTCAGAAGTCAAGGAAGCATGATAAATGATTTGATTCATTTTTTTATTTAAACTTAAGATTTAACTTAGTATCTTTTTTTGTTGAAATTCTCTTCATTATGATGTCATGAATCTCTCCTAATATGAGTCAATTAGGTTTTATTTTCAGATTCCATCAACCCAAAATTAATTTTGAGCTAAATCCTATTCAGTTTAGGATTTGGGAAGGATGAATTCTAATTTAGGATTTTATTTTCATAGGTTAACTTATTTAAAACTTCTGTCAACCCAATTAATGGATTCAAGCTATGTTGTATTCAATTTAGGACTTGAAAAGCCAGAAACCTACTCAAATAGGACTTCTGGTATTTGTATAAATAGGTCTTCAACCCTATGGACGAGAACCACTTTTATTTTCAATAAAGTTCTACTTTAATGAATTTTCTCTCTTCCTTGTGGATTCAAGGGGTTCTTAATAAAGACAACGGTGTTTTCCTCGTCTACCACGCTTGTTGCTACGTCAAAGGGTCGTTTCAATTCCTTCCACTTCCAACAAGCCAAACTTGCCTTGTCCAATAACCCAAGCGTGAACCAAAGTAAGTCTAAGGGTTACCTCTTGTCTAGAACAAGTTTTTTTAGAGCAATTCTAGAGCAAGAATTGACGAAACACAAAAATTCTAAAAAAGAGATACTCCCCCTCCTATTCCCACTCAATACTTAAATAATCAGATGGAACTCGTTCGAGGCAACTCTGATGCCCCTTTATTTTGCAACTAATTTAGATCAAATGATGGTAAATCAAAGACGGACTGGGGGATATCAAGCCGAGCTGAGCACTTGAACTTCGTTGATCCCACTTCTGTAACAGTAATAAAAGTATTAAATCTTTTTCATCTCATTAAGAGCCTATTCCGATACTTCCCAAAAATTCCATGAGAAATGGAACAGCATGCAACACACTTTTTATGGAAAATCTTATCATTAATGAGTGATCATTGCTGTCGGAAATAGCTTGCATGCAACTTCCATTCCATGCGAAAATTTTAAATACATTGAATTTTTTTTAGTTTTTAAGGATCTTATGCTTTCAAATGAAATTGTCTCGAAAGTTGAAGTCAAACACTTATACCAGAAAAAATTCCTATAAAACAAAGAATCCTTCGAATTCCAAATTCTTATGGAATTCAGAGTATCCAAACAGGCCTTAAAGACTTAATCCCTACTCCAACTCTTTGTACTACTGCAGGTGGCATCTATTGTTTTCATTTATATGCAAGCATCCATCATCTTTGCATTTGTTGCAAAAGCAAAAGCTAGCAGAAAGGCAAAATGAACAATTCCAACTCGAATAAATAAATATATATTTCAATGGATAGATTGACAACAAAAAACCCATATTTACACCTTTCCAAGGCCACAGAATCTATGAGAAGTGCAGGAAACATGAAGCACATTGCCTTTTGGCATTCTTTGCTAACTGGGAAACCAAAGTGAGACTGATGATATATTTAATAAAAATTAGTAAATTATTAGCATAATCATGTTACAAAAATTTTGGACAAGCTTAATTTTCACAACTCAAATTACAAAAGGATTCCATGAGATGACTATCAATATTAAAAACAGAACAAAAAACCCTACAAGTCCTAAGCACAGAGGATATGGTTCAATTATCTTTTGGTCTGGAATCAGTTGCTCTATGGTTACCTCCTACTGTGAAGCCTTCCTTTTTGCTCTTTTCTTCTTACCGAGTCGGGGGCCTTGCTTGAATACTGCTAGAACTTCAATGCTGCAAACATGTTTCATAGTGCAGTTTTATTGCCAAAACTAGCAACCAATTTTGGATCTCTAGACAAATTTATATGATGCGCAGAGAAATATGTTATTATAGGATCTGTGTATGATTTAAACTCTTTATCCAGCTAAGTACAATGGTGGTTCTTCATGGATAACTGAAGTAGCAAAAGGTATGATTTTCATCTGTTGAGGAAATCATTATAATCTATGCATGGAAGAAATATAAAGCCACCAATACTACAAAACAGATTTGGGATTAAAAATGAACCATGATTGCCTCGTTTTGTACAACTTTTCAAGTCCCTTTCATTCATCCAGTTGCCCAATGATTATAATGATTTGGGATTTGGCATTGGGCAACTGGATGAATGAAAGGGACTTGAAAAGTTGTACAAAACGAGGCAATCATGGTTCATTTTCAACTATAAGGATAAAGATGATCAGAACAGGTCATCTTGATTGAAGAGGAATTTTACATTCTCAATTTGAAGAACCTTTGAACACTACAACAAATGGAAGCATCACCAATGTTTTCGATCTGACACTTCAAAAAACGCTGGCAGAAGAAAACATATACCAGTGTTTCTCAAATCGCTATTAATTAGCAACGTTTTTCAAAAGCAGGGCATAGGGGTGGAGGCATAAAAACGGACACAGGAGTGGGGATGAAGGCACGAACACGAGGAAGGGCATGAGGATGGGAATACAGCTCCGAGGATGCTAACACGAGCATAGGCACAGGTCCCAGTACGGGCATGAGCACAGGGATAGGAGTTGGAGCACAAGAACGGACAATGTCACCAAGACACCTTCATGGGAAGGGGTGTATTGATTCAGATATATTGGTTTGAAACTTATCTTATTTGAACATTTCATACTATATCTTTCAATTGTAGTACTAATACATGTATTGTTTGATTCAGAGTTATAGGAGGAGGAGATTCAAGCCGAGCGAGCTGTCAAGCATTGACCAATGAGAGTGATTTATTTTCTGAATAATTATATTGATTTGGATGTTGATTATTGAACACTAATGGATTTGAAGATGTAAATTTTGTTATTGATTGTTAAATAGTTTTGATATATTTTTTTAATCGGTATTATTGAATAGGGTCTGTTGTTAAGTAAAGTTTTAGGTTTTTGAAATTTAGATATTATATTATAAATTTTAATAATTTTTTCCGGCATTTCAAAAAGAAGCGTTGGCATTTATGACAAAGATATATAATAGTTTACCTCATAATGTTTTTTGCAGTGCTTCTCCAAAAAAGGTGGACAAAAATTAAGGAGTATTGGCAATATTCTTTTGCCAAGTGCCACTAATAACCCTTTTTAGCAACACTCCACAAAAAGCGCCACTAATAGTTATGGGAGGCGCTTTCAGTTAAATGCCATGAATAAGTTTTATTGGTGATGCTTGACATTAAGTATCATCTTAGATCATTCATTGCACTTATTTATAAACACCATCAAGGGTCCATTTTTTGCAGTGATTTTTCGAAAGCATCAACAATAGGATAAAATTGTCGATACATCTCTAACACCACAAGAAGGACATCAATAATGTTTACCGATGCTTTAAAATAGTAATTATCGTTTGTGACAAAAAAAAGTGATTTAGAAGCCCCGCTAAAAACGCCGAACATTATGGTGCTTCAAAAGCACTACCAATAGTCCATTCTATTGTAGTGGAAAGATCTTGATTTAGTTTAAGTTTTATCTAGGGTTAATGTGCACAAACAAAGATCATTTAACTTCATAATTATAGCATATTTTGTCCTTTCAAGAGAGAATGCTCAAATTAATTTGGATAGGTAGTTATCATAAACAAAGCAGCAGCTAATACAGACTTAAGTTGAAAATTTAAGGGTGTCCAAACCAGCAATTATTGGTTTTATTGGTCAAATTTTCATTAGAATCAAAACTTTAGCACTCAAATTCAAATGGACCAAAATGATAGTGTGTGTTCACAAATTAAGCAAAACCTGATAGGTAGAAGGAATAAAAATGGGAAAAAAAGACGTATGCCTTCCATAGCAACCAAACGGTTTCAGTTTCAATGGCTGATGAGAGTAGACAAACATGAGAGAAAAATTAGACCAAAAACATGAGTCCATTTCTGAAGTGCCCGACAAAATAATAATTTTCTGAATCATGGGTTCTCAGTTTAGTACATGAATTTTGGTAGCAGAATATACGATCAAAATCACTAGGACCACAACTTCAGTGAGATAACCTGGATTTTTAAATATATCTTGAATCACTTACTCTAGATTGGCTTCTATTCTGCTAGACTAGACATGGAGAGGTCATACTTTTCCTATACTCTAGGTTGTTTACTGTTCCTTAGTGGCGAGAACTAACATTGCTTTTTATAATGTCAGATTGATAGATGTCAAGATGTACTCTGCTAGGAGTAAGATTGAGGTAGGTTTTAATGATTTCATTCCAATTATTGAATTCTTCACTTCTTATTATATTTTAGGGAGATATTTTATATTTTCCAACGGCTATAATCAAATGACCAAAATGTCATTGCCTAGCTGTTGGGAAATTTAACCATAAATGTAGCAATTGCAGGAGGTTTATAATAAACTTTGATTGAGTCTTTTTCAGTAGCATAACAACTTCAAATTTGAAGTTTCAAATATGATACATCTAATTAAAAAATAAAAAACTTTCAAAAATAGTAACACCACAAAAAGCTAAGTTTCAATCAACAAGATAAATACACATTATTTCATCAACAAATTTATATTCTTTAAATCTAAAGTTTCAAATATAAAGCATCTAAACAAAAATTGAAGATGTTCAAAAACAGTAGCATTATAAACAAAAAAATTAAAGTTTTTAGTCGTCGTCATCAATTCTCTCAACATCTTTTGAAGCTTCAGCTTTTTGTAATACTATTGCTTCTGAAATTTTCAATTTTTTTTAATGCCCTAGATTTGAAACTTTAGATTTGAAACATAAAAATTTGTTGATAAAATGACATGGACTTACCTTATTGCTTGAAATTTCAACTTTTTAGGTGCTATTCCTTATGAAAATTTTTTAGTTTTTGATTAGATTTATCAAATTTTAAGGTTCAAATTTGAAGTTATTGTGCTGTTGAAAAAGTCTTAACCAAATTTTGTCCTAAACCTCCCGAAATTACTATATTTATAACCAAATTTTCCAACGGCTATACAAAGTCATTTTGGTTATTTGGTTATAGCCGTTAGGGAATATATTAGGTATATTCTCTGCAAAAAGTAATTCCTTTCGAAACCAATACGTTTTGGCCGTTTCGGTTTCGGTCGAAAGATTTTTTTAAATTATTAATTGGGTGTTTACCAGAGTTTGACAATATTTTGACTGTACTTTGACTTCAAATTAAAAAAACGATAAAATATTGAAAAAATTTTTGAAAAATTTGAAAGGAATGAATTTATACTTAATTTTACCATAATATTAAATATTATTTTAGTTAATTAATATTAATTTTGATAGTTAGTCACTGATATTGTCTACTTTTAATATATATTAGTATATTAAAAAAACATATAAGAAATAATATGAATATGATTAAAAGTTAAAATTAGCATAAGCACATTTAACTTTCCATTAAAATGTATTTCACACATACATAATTTTATAAATTCTAAGATAATACAACTAATCATCATAATCATCATCAGTTGGTTTGGAACATCTGGGTGTGAAATTACAAATTCAGTACCTGAATGATCCGGACAAGCATTTGTAGGCATATGAGCCAGAACAACTAGCGCTGCACGATCTCGTGGCAGCGGTTCTGAAGTATAATCATATATCGAAGGTCCAAAATGAAAATTATATTTTGACTAAAATTTAACTTTATTTCAATTATTTTTTAACTTCAAATTAAAAAATTATAATATGTTTAAAAATTTTAAAAAATAATGAATAATTACATGAATAATATTATGTACGTGAATAGTATCTGACAAAAACCGATAAAAATATCGAAATCAAATTGGCGATAGTGTTGGCTTCAGTGTAAGGCCGACTTCATCTTACGGGAGTACGGGTCAGGTCGGTGAGGACGCAAGATAGGCGATAGAGCGACGACAGACTAGCGAGTGTGCATGGCCCTTGGACTCGGATACGAAGCCGGCGCGAGGTCCTCCCCACGCCCCCCGCCGGCTCCTCCCCCCCCCCCCCCCCCCTCACCACCGCGGCGCTCGCCCTCCCGCCTGCCCGGGCTCGAGCCCGGCGAGCTCCCGCTAGCACGCGCTCCCGCCCGCGCTCGGTGAAGATGAACAGTAACTATGAACAGTAATGAACAGTAAACCCTAACCGAAACCCTCCAAAATAGGGTTTCGGTACGAAACCGGTCGAAACCGAGCCGTTTCGGCCGAAATAGCTCGATTTCGGCCGAAACTGCAAACCGTGCATAATATAACTATTTTTCGGAGAGTTGTACATAAAAAACTCAAAAAAAATTATGATCCACCAGTCTTATCTAACTCATGCTTTAGAAAGTATAAAGACGCTCGTCATCCTAGTGTCCATCAAACTGTAGGAATTAAGGAGGCTAGACAACTCAACCTTGATCATCATACAACAAAAGGAAAAATACATCGAAGGAAATTGATGCAAGCAAAGAAGATAAAATCAGTGCCAAAAGCTGAGGAAGAAAAAAGCTAAAACTAACTCTATCGGCTTCATCTCTGAAGGCAAAAATAAATTCCAGTATCAAATATGATAATATCCTAAAGTTTGATGAAAAAGATGATAAAAATGATCAACCATCTAGCAGATCAGCTTTTATTAACTCTTAAAATTAATCCAGTCCAAATAGGAGAACTTCAAAGTAGAAGATATTTCCATTATGGGACACCTTCGAAGAAGGAAGTTGTCTAATCATCAAAAAATTGATTCCCTAATTAACATCTAGTTCAGGTGTTGCACTATGATAACCAGAAACTAGTTTCCCTTCCCATTTTCTTGACAAGGTCCAAAACTTAGTGACTGTTATATCACATTTTTTTGTTCCCAGACTGCAGGCACAACTTGATTTGTTGGAAGACACCTATTTATTTTTGTGAATTCTACAAATATGATCTCTTAGCACAAACTTTGCTCTTCTTGCCCTCTACAATCATTCCCAATAGTCCAACTGACCATGAGGCCTGCATTACATGAGATGTCAGCTTGTTTTCTTGGACGGAAACTGTCATCTGATAAGGTTCAACATAATGCCCAATTGTAGATAGCTTGCAGTTTGCCAGGCAAAGCAAAGGCACACCTTTTTTCCTTTGATTTTGATCTTATTTGTAATCAATAAATTAGAAGAATATGTCTGTTAAAGTTCAGAGAGAGTCAAACTGCCATTGTGCGCAATAGGATCTAACTTGAAAGTCACAAAAGACCATACCTTCAATCAAATAATACAAATTTCATGCTGAAGCATCTTACCTCTGAGTGCCAGGGAAAAAATTGAAAGCATGAGCTTTTTCCAAATGCCAAGCTTTACCAGACAATAAGGACATGCAGTCCTGTTAAACATAACTCTTGTCACGGATCAATACAAAGAGAGAAACAAGCAACCAACAACAGTTACAGAAAATAAACAAACAGAACTACTTCTCTGCAATTTATTTATCACACAGAAAAGATATGCCAAAGACAAGACAATATGCTATCAAGAATGCATGAATCAGCAATACCTCTTTAAAGCTTTCCCACCCACAGCTTATGTAGATAAGAGTTTGAGGCCATGTTTGAGTTCTATCAAAAATCACATTGCCATCCATCTGAACTGCAGGTTCTCGCGCTCGCAAAATCCATGGTCTCTTTTCTTCTTTCACCTTCAGGGCGGAACTGATTCAAAAGTTCAAATTTGTTTAGCAAGAAGTCCATAGACCATGAAAAATATCTTCACAGGTTTCTTGCAACCATCATTTTCAAAAAAAAAAAACTTACAAGAAAAGTTAACATAGTAAGAAACAAAAACATCATTGAAAAGTGCAAATGTTCTTTACCTCCTAAGTGACTTGGCAATTTTTCTACCGGACAATGCAACATCTCTTAATGCATCAATCAGATAAGGGTCCAGTCCTTTTCTAGGAGGATCCACAACAACAACATCTGACCCCTCCAGCCAATGAAGTGGCCCCTAGAGTAATAAAATCATCAAACAACATTTTGTCAATACACACAAAGCAATAACCCTCTAAAATAGAACTTGAAAAATAAACACATACAGCTGATGCATCTGTATTATGCCAACTGATGCTACAGTCTATAGACTTCGCTAACCGCCCCAGTGACTTTTCAAAAGAAAGTTTTGACTCTTTGTTGATCTCAACACACTTCACTGAGCTGCAAAACAGAAAAGGTTGCTTCATTACCTTAACTCTTATCAGCACTAGATTCTCAAGTATACAACCAATGACAGATTAAAGCATACTAATGCTTGCCTGCATTTCCTTATTGCAGCTAGTGATAATCCAATAATGCCAGCTCCAGCATACAAATCAGCAACAGATGACCCATAAGGAACATACTTTTGTAACTTTCTCAGCAAGGAATCAAAAGCCTGCAACAAAGTGTGCCACAGATTGGATGATACAACAGAATCAGTAAAGTGATTTACATGCTTAGGAAATCATCAGATGTCATAATGAAAAGAAAAAGGTTGCATTCATTGTAATGATTCAGCTGGGCTTAAATGCAACAGCTGAACATATAAGGGTGGAGAAGTTTATGCTTGAAAAGATAACTACAGATCAAGATCAGATTTGCAGGAAGACACAAGACACAAAGGCAGAAAGCGTAGCAAATTACCCATTCATAGGGCATTGCTTGCATTTAACCGGGTTACATTGATGAAATCAATATGTATAATAGAGGAGCACTGCTGTCAAAAAATAGAATAAGAAACTATACATGAGCACATAAATAGAGAATACCAAATACATGATTGGCAATGAAATATTTTGCAGCTTGTGCCTGTTCTGGCTGAATTTTCAACTATCAGAAACTCATTTTGACTACCAAGAAAACACTTTTGGTTTGATCAATCTTACACACTAGGTAGGAGGTTGGGTATGGGTTAATGAAACTAGCATTACACAACAACTTGCCGAAGTGCACATTGTCTAACATGCCCCATATTGCCAAAAGGTCAAATCCAGACTCCTCCACATTTTAAACTCTATATAAGGAGACAAGACAGGAAACTGAAATTCAAATATGAAAATCTCTACAAAATGCCACCATCCTATGGCCATGTCAGCATACAGACAAATCATAGACAGCTAGATGCTGCAGGTTAAGGGGTGTCTCTGAAGTCAATTTGGTGATTGCTGATGAGGTGAGCAAGTCATTTGAGGAAGCGAAGGTAGAAGTGAGCAAGGAATGGTTAACAGTACCAGTTTATTGAACTGGAACCAAAACAAGTTTTGTTAAAAACTGGAAATTTTGCTCTGCAGGTTAACTAGTTGTCAACTGCCAATTGACCAGCATCAATGTTATTAAGGGCCTGTTTCGATACATAGGAAAAGAATTCCAATGGTTTTTTTCCATAGGATTTCAGGTTGCATGCAACCTCATTTCATATTAAAAAAAATCCTATGGTTAATATATATAGTAAGGTTGTAAAAAGCCTTCTGGCTTCAGATTCTAGGGTTGGAGAGAGAATCGATTTTCAGAGAGATTCATTATGAAAGAAGAGAAGAATTTTTTGGTATTCAGATACCCAGCCTTATTAGCCTTTACATAGCTCTCTACTAGGGCTTAAGTAATGACCCTTTACAAAGAGTCCTAAGCCTAACTAGGAATTAGACTTGGATTTGTATAAAGACAGCTGTTTATATTCAAATCCTATTGACAGTCATAGAAAGTTATTGACAGCTGTATTGGTATCCAGTGGTTGGAGGAGATTGCTGAGTACTTTTTATCTCACAAAATGTAGGTCAATTTCTATATGTTTTATCCTCTCATGAAACACAGGATTTGTAGCAATGTGAATGGCTGCCTGATTATCACAGCAGAGGCATAGAATTGCTCAAGCTTCTAAGCCTTACTAGTTCACATGGAGCTTGAGCAATAGCCCTGTATTCTGATTCTGCACTTGATCTTGCTACTATCCCTTGTTTCTTGCTTCTCCAGGATACTAAATAACCTCCTACAAAGACACAATAGCCAGTTGTGGATTTTCTATCACTAGGACTTCCAGCCCAATCTGCATCACTGTACCTTCGTGTCTTCAGGTTACCATTTGCCTAATAAATAAGACCTGCTTTAGCTGTACTTGCGACATATCTCTGAATTTGTTGAACTGCATCAAGGTGAGTCTCTAGGGTTTTGCATAAACTGGCTTACAACTCCCACAGCAAAAGAAAAAAACCAGGCCTAGTAATTGTAATATATATTAGTTTACCAACTAACCTTCTGTAGCTTGCTGGATCCTCCAATAATTTGCCTTGGTCAGGATACAATTTGGCATTAGGATCAATCGGTACGGAAGCTGGCTTGCATCCAAGAAAACCAGTTTCTTTTAATAGATCTAAGGCATATTTTCTCTTATTCAGAATCATACTTGGAGATGGAAGCTTCAATTCCCAAGAAACAATGTAGGTTCCCCAAATCTTTGATTGCAAATTTTTATTGGAGAAACTACTTCAACATCAATATGCCATTATCATCACTTCCAGTGAGGATAATGTCATTGACATATACAACTAATACTATCTGTGGATGTTTTCTTGAAAAATAGAGAGTGATATGTCTTGCTTCTAGAGAAACCAAAGTCAGTGGATTACTAAACTTTTCAAACCTAACCCTCGGAGATTGTTTCAGACGATTATTAATTATTAATTATATGATGTTTCTTTCGAGACAGATAATAGTGAATCTTGATTATTATATTATAGTTGTAAACCAAATTACACTTGAAGTAGAAAAAATGGTTATATCCGTTTTTCACCAAAATCTTATATTCTGATATAGAATAATTTCACCTTCAACCTATGATATACTTAAACAATTTTTAATTAAGCAGATATTAAAAGATCGTGGAAGAGCAAATGATCAAATTTATCGTATCCCTCAACAAATTCTACTTAACACTATCAATTATCGTCTTACCGTAATTACCCCTAAATACTTCACATAATATAATATTTATTTTTTTATAAATTATTGGATCACTTTTACTATGCGTTGTAAATGGACAAACTCATCATTTTCATTTTGGACCTTCAATATATACTTATATTTCAGAACCATTATCACGAAATCATCCAAAACTAGTTTTTTCTCATATACCTACAAATACTCGTCTTAATCGTTCAAGTACTAAATTTGTAATTTCACACCCAGATGTTTCAAACTTAACTAATGATAATGATGATGATTATTATTAATTATATTATATTATAATTACTATTTTATATATGTGTCAAGTATATTTTAATAATAAGTTAAATTTATTTATATTACTTTTTTATTTTAAAATATATTCATATTAATTTATGTGAATTTTCTATTTTTATACCATAATTTATTAAAAATTAGACTATAGAAGTGATAAAATTAATTTAAATTAATTAAATATATTTAATATTATGATAAAATTATTAATAAATTTTTTTTCAATTTCTATATCTTTTGAAATTTTTTTAAAATTTTATCATATTTTAATTTAAAATTAAAGTATAATCAAAATATATTCAAACTATAGTCAACACGTAATTAATAACTAAAAAAATATTTTAGTCGAAACAAAAACGGATCAGTTTCGATCGGTGGCGAAAATGATACCGAAGCCTAAATTTAAAATCTTACTATGAATTAGATGAAATAATTTTGAAGGTTTGTAAGGATTCATTGGTATGAAGGTCTCAATTATTTAGTACAAATATAATTTTCACAACGACAAGAAGAGATATCTTTATTGATGAAAAGATGTGGATACAAGGTCTTTAAATATTTGAAATTTGAGTATCCTAGATGCTTGTGCCAAAGAAATATATCAGAATGGGACATGATCAACAAAAAGAAACTTTTTATTGATTTGGAATCTTAACGATAAGGTCGCATCATAGAAATAATTGAGATTGTTATGTTCCTTAGCACTGTCAATCATCTTCTTTGAAATCAGATTCTAAAATTCACAATGAGAAAAAAAAAATGTTACAACACAATTGAGATCTTTAGTTAACTAACTAATAGACAAAAGATTACATTGAAAACTAGGGACATGAAGAACAAAGTTTAAAGTTAAGTCTGAGAGTACAACTATGCCTTGACTAGCTACGTGAGATATAGATCCATCAGCAACTAAGATTTTCATATTATCATTGCAAGCTCCATACGAGGTAAAATCAATAGTAGTTCTAATCATATTATTGGATGTCCCAATATCAATTATCCAAGTATCCCCAATACTGGATTGAGACATAAGAGAGAGTCAAGAATTACCTCATTGAGCAACAAAAGCAACTACCAGTAAGGAAGATGAAGACTCTAAACCTATTGGTAGTTCATTTGGCTGAAAGGACGTTGTAATTGCTGCACTTGTTTTGAGGATATGGTTGGTTGGCTAGTTTTTTATTCTCAATCATCGACCCAACCACGTGTGCTAACCAGTTGGATTCATGCTGGTTACAAGGCTTCCAATTTTCTGGTTTCCATGAATTTTCCAGCAAGTATCTCTAGCATGATAAGGTTTGTTGCAATGATCACACCATAGCTTGGCTCAGTGACCTTAGGAACCAGAGACATCAGCAGTAAGTGCAAACCCTTGGATTATCTGTTCAGGATCAGAATTAGGTGTAAAGTATTCATCATTACTTTCTTACAGTTTTCTTCACGTCAAACTTCTACAAACACCTCCCAATTCATAGGTATCGGTTTTGAGCCAAGTAAACATCCACGCACTTCATCAAGCTCCTTATTGAGTTCTTGGAGGAAGTCAAAAACTCGTTCCTTTTCCAGCATCTTGTTGTATTTTATATTGTCTTCCAGACAATGCCAATTCTTGTCATAAAATATGTCCATCTCCTACCATAGTTCTACCAGAGTGTTGTAATACTCAATTACCATCTTTGATCCTTGCCTTGTTGTTTAGATTGAAGAATGAATTTCAAAACACTAGGAAATATTCTCCAAATCTGAATACATCTCTCATATAGCCTCCCAAACAGTTGTTTTGTAAAAGAGATAAGTGCATCCCACTTTAGGTTCCATAGAGTTGACCAACCATATCATCACAATTAAGTTCTCTTCATGTCGAGTAAAAAATGTCACTGAACATGTCGAAGGTGCTGGAGTGGTTTCTGTAAAGTAACCAAGCCTTCCTTTCCCTTTAACCACCAATAGGACTGACTAGGACCATTTACGGTAGCTTGTCCCATTCAATCAGTGCCGGGTAATTGACGTAGCAACAAGCGTGGTAGACGAGGAAAACACCGTTGCCTCTGTTAAGAACTCCTTGAATCCACAAGGAAGAGAGAAAATTCACTAAAGTAGAACTTTATTGAGAATAAAAGTTGTCCCCCGTCCATAGGACTAAAGGCCTATTTATACAAATACCAGAAATCCAATTTGAGTAAGTTTCTGGCTTTCCAAGTCCTAAACTGAATATAACTCAGTTTAAACCCATTAATTGGGTTGGTAGAAGTTCTAAATAAGTTAACCTACGAAAATAAAATCCTAAATAAAGATTCATCCTTCCCAAGTCCTAAACTGAATAGGATTCAGTCCAAAATTGGTCTTGGGTTGGTGGAATCCGAGAATAAGACCTAAGACATCATAATAAAGAGAATTTTAAACATAGAAAGGTACTAAGTAAGGTAAATCCTAAGTTTAAATAGAAGAGTGAATCAAATCATTTGTCATGGCCCCTTGACTTCTGAATTAGCTTCTTTTGATATTCTTGAACTTCCTTTGAGTGTCCTACATCAGTGTCCCCTTCTTGTAAAGAACTCGTCCTCGAGTTACTTTGTCGTAATGTGCAGTCCTCAGGTGCATAGTAGTCAAACAAATCTTGAATATTAAAAGTGTTTGAGATCCCCAAATCCTTCGGGAGGTCGATGACATAGGCATTGTTGTTTATCTTTTAGTATCTTCAGTGGCCCAATTTTCTTCTGTTTCAGTTTGTTGTAAGTTCCAGCTGGAAACCGTTCCTTCCTCAAGTGCACCATCACCAGATCTCCTTTTTGAAACTCTTTTGAACGTTTATGAGTGTCCGCTTTAATTTTGTATTTGGCATTGGATTCTTCTAATTTCTTCTTTACCTCAGTATGCACTTCAATAATTCTCTCTGCCATATTGTCTGCAGCTATGCTTGTGCCTGGTAATTTGGGCAACACCACCAAATCCAGCGGGTGTTTTGGTGTTCTTCCATTGACAATTTCAAATGGCGATTTTCCCGTGGACCTGTTCTTCATGTTATTGAAAGCAAATTCAGCTTGTGCGAGGGCATAGTCCCACTGCTTTGGTTTGTCTCTTGCAAGACACCGAATGATGTTTACAAGTGTTCGATTCACCACTTCAGTTTGTCCATCTGTTTGTGGATGATAAGCACTACTAAATTGTAGAGACGTATCAAATCGCTTCCACAATGTCTTCCAAAAGTGACTTAGAAATTTTGTGTCACGGTCAGAAGTGATAGTCTTTGGCACTCCATGTAGCCTTACAATCTCTTGAAAGAATAGATTAGCCACCCTTGTGGCATCTGCTGTTTTCTTACATGGAAGGAAGTGTGCCATCTTGGAAAATCTGTCGACAACAACAAATACTGAATCTAAGCCTCGTTGAGTCCTGGGGAGGCCCAAAACAAAATCCATCGATAGATCCTCCCATGGGGCATTTGGCACAGGCAATGGGGGTATAAAGGCCAGTGTTTTGAGAGCTTCCTTTGGCTGTTTGGCATACATAGCATCTTTGTACAAAGCGACCAACATCCCTTTTAAGTTGTGGCCAGTAGTAGCGCTCTTCAACTAGTGCAATGCTCTTGTCACGCCCAAGATGTCCTGCTAAGCCACTGCTATGCAACTCTTTCACCACCTTTCTCTCAAGGAGCACCTTGGAATGCAAAGACGAGAACCCTTAAAGAGAAAGCCTTCATGGAGATATAAATCACTTCTTTGTCCTGCTTGACACTTTCTATACCCCTCTTTAAAATCTTCATCCTCAGCAAACAATTCCTTCAAATAATCAAACCCTTCAACTTCGTTGCTTATAGTTACCATCAAGGCTGCCCTACGGCTCAAAGCATCTGCCACCTTATATTTTTGTCCAGATTTGTGTTTCAAAACATAGGTGTATTGCTGTAAGAATGACGACCATCGACCATGCATGCGATTCAAGTCCTTCTGGCTATCAATGAATTTCAAAGCTTGGTGGTCAGTATATAGAATGAACTCTCATTGAATTAGATAGTGCTTCCAATGACGAATTGCTTGTACAACAGCATAAAATTCCAGCTCATATGTTGACCACTTCTTTCGAGCTTCACTCACCTTTTCACTATAGAAAGCTACTGGTCTTCCTTCCTGGGATAGAATGGCTCCAATGCCTATGTACGAAGCATCACAATCTACCTCAAATAACTTCTCGAAGCTAGGCAATGCCAAAATAGGTGCAGTAGATAACTTCTCCTTAATCAACTCGAAGCATCTATTAGCTTCTTGAGTCCAGGAGAACTTGCGTTGCTTCAAACATTTAGTTATTGGTGCCATAATGGAACTAAAGTTTTTGACAAACCTCCGATAGAATGTCGCCAGACCATGGAAGCTTCTAACTTCTGATACACTTCTGGGTATAGGCCATTCCTTAATAGCTTTTACCTTTTCTTCATCAACATTGAATGCCTTTCAGCACTTACAACGAAACCCCAAGAAACCCCAGTGGTCTATTCATAAAAATGGCATTTCTTTGAGTTGATGTACAACTTCTCCTTCTTCAGCACAGTAAGTACTTCTATTAGATGCCTTTTATGTTCTTCTTCATTATGACTGTACACCAGGATATCATCAAAGTAAACAACAACAAAATGACAAATGAAAGGTTTGAGTACCTGATTCATCAATCGCATGAAGGTACTTGGTGCATTTGAGAGTCCAAAAGGCATAACAAGCCATTCATAAAGTCCTTCTTTTGTTTTGAAAGCAGTTTTCCATTCATCACCGGGTCTAATTCTGATTTGATGGTATCCACTCCTCAAATCTATTTGGAGAAAACCTTTGACCCTTCC
Source organism: Trichopus zeylanicus subsp. travancoricus (assembly GCA_005019695.1). NCBI lineage: Eukaryota > Viridiplantae > Streptophyta > Magnoliopsida > Dioscoreales > Dioscoreaceae > Trichopus > Trichopus zeylanicus. Next base: position 77,558 of record RXID01010959.1, on the reverse strand, counting down.
AACATGTCCAACATGTCCTCTAAGCGAGGAATTGGGAATCTATACTTTACCGTGATTCGGTTGATAGCTCGACTATCTACACACATCCGCCAACTTCCATCTTTCTTATGTGTCAATAATGCTGGAACTGCACATGGGCTCATGCTGACTCTGACCATTCCTTTTCAGATCAACTCCTCAACTTGTCTTGTAAAATTTGTGACTCTTTTGGACTCATTCTGTAGTGGGGTAGATTTGGTAAACTCGCTCCAGAAACAATGTTCAAGTGGTGCTGCAATATCTCTCATTGGGGGTAGTTCATCAGAAGCATCTCGGGCTGATTTCCTTGAATTCATCTAGGAAGGGTTGCAAGCCTTTTGGAGCTTCAGTGGGCATTGTCTCCATTCCTTTCTCAATCACAACAAATATTTGGGATGTCTCTTTAGCCTCGTTTATAAAATTTTGCACCATCAGGAAGGAGTGACCCTCCTCTTGTAAACTCTTGGGTCGACGCTCTTCGCCAATGGGGGTAAGGATAATTTTCTTTCCATCTTTGAAGAAGATGTAGCGATTGTCTCGCCCACGATGTGTAGAATCCCTATCAAATTGCCAAGGCCTGCCAAGAAGAATATGGCATGCATTCATCTCCACAACATCACAGGTTACCTCATCCTTGTAGAATTTTCCAATGGAAAAACAAATTTGACACGTTCAGTTACCCTGGTTCCCCAAACCGTTTATCCAGCCGATCTTGTAGGGAGAAGGATGTGATTCTGTCTTCAATGAAGCTTGTCAAACCTAGCTGGCGATGATGGTTTTCACAGCTTCCTCCATCAATAATCTGTCACAGATCTTGCCATTTACTGTGCATAGAGGCGAACCGATATTGATGACGTTGTAGGTTTCCTCTTACTCTGGATGTACATCAGATTCGAACACTAACGAGAAACCTGCACCATCAGGCTCCTCGAATATTCCATCTTCATAGTTTTCTTGATCACATGCTAGGTCATCATCTTTTGAGTCATGTAAATTGTCAACAACAAAATTATCTTCAATAGCCAAGTTCACAGGTTGTCGTGCTGGACAAACATTAGAACGATGTCCAAATCTTCCACAACGATAGCACTTTAGATCAAGATTTGAACTTGGGTTCTTTGCTGATGTGGCATTTCCTGATGGCCTTGTAGGTCTAGCTTCAAGACTCACTTGTGTGGGAGGTCGAGAAGGTTGTGTAGCTGCACCTCCATTAGGAATAGATTGTGCTCCTTTTGAATTCTCACCAATGGTTCTCCCCACCTGATTTCTGATGACAGGTCGCTCCAATTGGGATTCCACACGCGTTGCACTCCTCACAGCCTCATTAACCGTCCAAATAGGTTGTAAAGAAATCCTATCTGGATGGTGGTGCGTTTAGCCAACGATGAATCTTGCCACTTGATGAAGATTCAGTCTTATTGATTATTACGTGCTGATAGGCGATAGAACTCCTCAGCATATTCCTTCACACTGCGATTACCCTGTCGACAATTTTGATATTGCTGAAAGAGTACCTGGTCATAATCTATGGGAAGGAATTGCTTTTCGAGAAGAGCCTTCATCCGTGGCCAGGCTCGAATTGGAGCTTTATTTTGGCGTGTCCTTTCCAACTGGATGCGTTCCCACCATGCTGATGCACCCCCCTTGAGTCGGTAAGCAACAAGCTTCACTTTCTTCGAATCTGGAATCTCCATGTAGTCGAAGAACCGTTCCACTTCAGCAAGCCAATCGAGAAAATCTTCGATCTGAAGTTGGCCATTGAAAGATGGGAGATCAATCTTCAAGCGCAAATCATGACGTCTATCATGCTCAGAAACTGGTCGGTGAAGGATGTCTTCAACTTCTTCATCGCTGGAATTTTCAAGGATTTGTAAACCCTTTGGATTCACTTGCGGAGCCTTTCCTCGACCAATTGGATCGCGAGTCACTTCATCGATCCGTCGCCGTGGTTGATTCAGGCCTTCAAGTTGATCCATTACTCATGAATCAACCTGCAAGTGAGTTGTGATGCTCCCTGGTCGAATCAAAATACTCACGGTGATGGTGTGATTACCCACCGGAGACCGTCCACTAGGGTTGCTGCTGGTTGAGTCGTCGTTAGACATTAAGCAGGAGAGCCTCTCTCATGATACCAATTGACGTAGCAAACAAGCGTGGTAGACGAGGAAAAACACGTTTGACTCTGTAAGAATCCTGATCCACAAGGAGGAAGAGACGAAAATGCACTAAAGTAGAACAGTTGATTGAGAGAAGTTAAAAGTTGTCACCGGAATAATAGGAGAAAGGAATCTTTATACAAATAACAGATAATACAATTTTTTGTTTTTTTTTTTTTTTGTTCTTTTTCTTTGTTTGTCTTTTTTTTTTTTTTTTTTTTTTTTTTTTTTTTTGTTTTTTCTTCTTTTTTTTCTTACTTCTTTTCGGTTTTGTTTTTGTTTTTTTTTTTTGTTTTGTTTTGGTGACTCGTGCTTGGGTTTTTTTGTTTGGTTTGGGGTTTTGTTTTTTTTTGTTTCGTTTTTTTTTTTTCTTTGTTTGTTTGTTGTGTGGTTTTTTTTTTTTTTTTTTTTTTTTTTTTTGTTGGTTGTTTTTTTTTTTTGTTGTTTTTTTTTTTTTTTTTTGTTTTTCTTTTTTCTTATTTTTTTTTTGTTTTTGTTTTGATTTTTGTTATTTTTTTGTTTTTTTTTTTTTTTTCTTTTCTTGTTTTTTTTTTTGTTTTTTTTTTGTTTTGTTTCGTTTTTTGAGCTTTTTTTTTTTGTTTTTGTTATTTTTTGTTTTTTTGAGTAGTTTTGGCTTTTCCCAGTCCTAAACTGAATAAATCAGTTTAAAACCATTAATTGGGTTGTTAGCAGTTCTAAATAAAGTTAACTACGAAAATAAAATTCCTAAATGATAAAGATTCATGCTTTCTCCAAGCCTAAACTGAAGGATTCAGTCCAAATTGTCTTGGGTTGGTGGAATCCGAGAATAAGACCTAAGACATCATAATAAAGAGAATTTTAAACATAGAAAGTACTAAGTAAGGTAAATCCTAAGTTTAAATAGAAGAGTGAATCAAATCATTTGTCATGGCCCTTGACTTCTGAATTAGCTTCTTTTGATATTCTTGAACTTCCTTTGAGTGTCCTACATCAGTAATTTGTAAGGAATGGGAATCTATGTTCGAGAGTGTTGAATGACCAGAGATTGCAACAAAGGGTCGCATGGTGTCATATCAACTGATTAACTAGTTGACAATGATTGAGGACCTCCACACATCTTCCTATGTTGTGCTTGTGCATTTGGGAGGATTGTTGATTCTATCTAAGACATCGGAGAACAACAAGCAATGGAGGGTGTTGGTTGGCATCGAGTTGCAGACAGCGAGAAATGTCAGACGACCTCAAGGCAGACTAATTTGCTGTAATGATAAATCAAGAACCCTAGGTTCACCAAGGAGGAAAAGGAATAAAACTACAATTTCTTTTGGCACCTCTAGGCTTCATCGAAGTGGAAAGAGAAATCCTAAGGCACTTGAAGATAAACAATTTGAGCTGTTTGGCTATGATACTAAGAAACGAGTTTTTGAGAGTGAATACTCGCTTGAATTAAATTCAGTGAGTAAATCATCCATATATATAATAAGAATTTTCTTATTGAGAGTCCTAGAATCAAGCTGAAATAAAAGAAAAACTAATAGAAACCAAAATAAATTAAGAACCTAAATTGAAGATTTCCTAATTTGAATCCCATGAAATCCAGGATTTAGCCTAATTTCTAACAAGTATGAGCACAAGGATGAAGTGTATGCCTTTGGCAATGAAGAGCTGCTAAAAACTTACAGAATACCATTGTAGATATCAGTAGCTACGAGACCTGATTGTAGATGAGATGAATCTGACTTGCATTAAAGCTAATGACCAATACAAAGATGGATCTATTGGTCTGACCTGTAATCAATGTCTCAATGGATTCCTACAATTTATGGCACATGACAATTTTTTAAACAAATTGACAGCACAAGTAGAATTTATACCTTCTATAACAAATGGCAAATGAGAATAAGGTAGTGCAAAGCAGCTTAAAGGTAGTGAAGTTATGTATAAGAATATAAAACATATCCTTATGTTTTCATTTGGTAAGCCAGTAAAACTTCCTGTAAACCTGTGTATTTGCCTGTCCAAAACTTGATGGATCCAAAGAGACATCAATTCCTCCAAGACGTTCCCAAAAATCTCTTTCCCCCAGTAAGTGTCTCCACCTATTTCCAAAAATTATCTGCAGATACATCATTTATAAGCATCTGAAAATGAGAAAAAATGAATATAGAGCAAGAAGAAAGTAATGGTTCATTCTCAAAAAAAAAAAAAAGTGGCAACAATGAAGAAACCTTGTGAAGCCTATACCTCCAATGAAATCATTATTGTTTTGGCAAAACCTACATTCAATTACATGTTGATGGATTCCATTATCAAACAAAGAAACTGATCCAAAGTTGTTTCAAAAACAATTATGAGAAGTAAATCTGAAATTTGGTGTGATACAAGAAAAGAGAGTGGATTTGGAAGGCTTCAGGAAAGTATAGAAGTTCTGAAAAGTTGCAGACTTCATTAAACCATCTGAAACTAGATAACAAGAAGAATGAAATTACTCTATGGAAACATTGAGCTATAGTTGGCTGCTATGATGTAAAAGTACAATAAATCGTTCAAAAATGTCTTGCACCCCATGATATCCAAGCAGCACACAAACTATTGAAGAGGGGAAGAAGAAAGAATTAGATGTTCTTGGAAAACAGGATTGGATCAGTGTGCATTTGATTTGCTTGTGCTATCATGTAGTTGATTCTTATTCACTACCTATGGAACTCGGAAGCTGACAATTCAACAAGATATGTAATCCTAGAACAAATAGCGAGGGGAGATCTGAACAGTTTGATTCCAAAACATCTAAATTGAACCATATGCCCAAGTTTGATAAAAAACAGCAGATGGCTGCCCAGACATCATCAAAAGGCAGTTCCTTGAATAATGTTCATAATGAAGGATTAGAAGCCAAAACATGAATGCCCTGATGGGCATTAATTGTACAAAGTTAATGCATTTCCATGACTTCAAATGAGGGAAAAAGACAAAGGTTTTGTTGTTGTAGTTGTATCGTGCACTTGTTGAGACATGTCCAATGTTTTAGTGATGCTAATAGTTACAACCATGAATTCATTTTCTTGGTATTAAATTTTAGGTTGTACACTATTGGTTATTTTCATTTTTCAGAAATTTTCCCTTAAGCCAGTGCATATGATACACCATTAATGTCTTTGTCTTTCATTTCATAGTGTCAAATGAAAGACCAAATCCGCTTTTGTTATACATGCAGAACCCAGATGCTTGTTGCAGGTTGACATGTAAAAAGTATGGTTTTTGAATAGAAAAGTCCACTTTATATTCACGTCACAGCCCAATAGAAGAGGAAGGGGTTTATGATAATGTGTTAATGACAATAAACATCCATATCTGTGATCATAGAACCTCTGAAGTTGAGAAATGATAAAACTTTTTATCAGATGTGGGAAGGAAAAAGTGTCCAATATATGACAATACATAGGCATCATGAAAAATAGAGAACAAGCATGTTCAGTGAGACCAGAAAGGTTCCAAAGCAGCTGCAGCTATGTTGAGAAAGAAGACTAAATGGCTTTTAAATCTGCTGAAAACCGTGTCTGGGTGATTGAATAGTATACCACTCTTAAGTAGCGAATGAATGACAAGAAAAACTGCAGGGCATTCTGACCTACTGTAATATTAGACTTACATTACTTGTTGATGTCTGAAAGTTAACCCAGATGGAATGGATTAAGTGGATGCTGCTGTTGGGTCCACCATGTCTCCATAAGAACTGCATTACAGAGGGATTTGATTGCTTAGACATATCCTGGACATCTATAAACTGAGAAAGAAAAATCATCTGTGTCATGCTAAATCGAATTCAGGACTCTGGTTGTGAGATTAAAGGGATAACATAAATAAAAAAGTGACTTTTCCTGGTATACTTCAGATCTGAATAACTTACATCTGACAACAAATTTAACTTCTCAGAACCCTGTGAATGCTCATTCCTACAATTCCAAACTAATGCAACTTGAACCTTCCCTGGAAACCGAGATTATAAATTTCCCAGAATCTGAGGGACTCCTTCCATCAAAATATCTACTATACCAGTGTATTCGAAGAAAACAGGCGATTGTATCAGTATGTATAGACCTTTTTCATAGCGTTCTGCAACAGGAATGGAAGTGTTATATGTTGTCACAGCCATCTGCAAGAATGAGGGACATTTAGTAGAGTGTATAGAATCTCTAACCGTAAGTCAGGCAAAATTTAGTAGTAAAGAAATAACAAAGCTAATGCCAATGCTGGCAAATGCAACATAGACAACTATTTTCTAGACACATAAATTCAGATTCCATGGATGCACATATTCCATGGTAATGTCAATGGTGGCAAATGCAACTTCCAAAAAGCATACGAAAAGGTAAGAAAAGGAAAACATTATTAAATAGTTTGGCCTAAAATTTGAATAGCTAATGATAAATTGCTTGCTAGATTCTCAAACCTAAAATTTCAAAACATCTAAACCAAGCTCCGAAGGTCAGCAATGCAAGTATTCAGCTGTATAAGCATGAAACTATATGATGTGTACATGTGTACTGGACCCCCTCATCCGAAGACCTAGCCTGTAGTCCCAATATCCGAGGTGAGACATATTAACTGCAATTGTCACTTCTACATGGGTCACCATGAGACGCTCAGAGAAGAATATCAGCAACTGCATTTCAATCATGGGGTGACTGAAATCCTGAACCTCAGATCACTGACTAACCAATTCTACAGAAGCTCCAAAAACCATCCAAAAGTTCTAAACACTATGAATCTGTCCTCCCAAGAAGCACAACCTGACGAGCATATCTGTCGAATTTCTGCAATTCAGTCCTCTTCAAATGGTCGCCATATTTACTAAGAGTGGTCCCTCATCGTGCTCCCAACAATCATTGACCCATGTATTTTGCCACCTCCCATTACACAACAAACGGGGATGTCATAGGAGTTCAGATCTCCCCTTACTGGCTAACCTGATAATCCCCAGAAACTCTCCAAAATTACAATTTAATCGCAAACTATAAAAAGCTTCCTTCACCATGCAAAAGGGGACTTCATTTTTCCTTCTTCCTCAAGCAAAGGGAGGGAAACCCTACAACCTACAGGGAAGCCAGCCGACAATGTGGTCACCCATCTCCTCCATCCAACAACTTGAGGGCCATGTGATCATCTCCCTAAAAGGTGACCTGGAGGAAGGCAGTTCCCATCGCTGCAAGTACTTTCTATATCATCGGTTTGGTTCCAAAACCCCATCCAACTGGAGAGTCAGTGACTTCCATTAGGAAAACACCCGGCGAGTAGTGTCTACTCTTGTGTTGTAGGTATAAAGAATCCTTAAGGTCAGAGAGAATTTATTTGGATGGAGCTCTATACGATGGCTCCCCAGGTCTAATTTGTTCTAACACTATACATGACAGGAATCATAACAAATTCAAAAGTTTGAACAAAACCAAAATGTTTTGACCAAGTGTGGATACAAATCTAGCCCTTGTTGCATCTTTTTACCAAAATGGTTGACAGAACAGAAAATATAACGGTCAAATCCCATAAAGTGGGATCAAATGGATGGAATGGTTCCAGCAGATCTAACTAGTTGAGCCATAACTAGATACTGAATCAGCCTGATCAATCAGAAGTAATAAAAAGTAAATTAGGTCAATTATTTTAGGAGCCTTATCCAACAGACAACAAAAGCAAAGTACTACATAATAATGTTCAAACTCACTCCAGAAATAGACAACATATGGGCTAACTAATAGTTTGAAAAATAGTCAGGTACAAAATCAAGCCAACTTGATATGACTCCAATGGTGAATATGCCCCTTATATCTGCCTAACTTCGAGGTTTGCCGAGGCAACTAACAAATTGCCATGTTTGGAGGTGTCCTCCAAATGATGCATGACTACATTTTTGAATAAGTAAAAAGAAGCCTTAAGGAAATAAAGGGTGATCCTAGTATCATGCAGGAAAGTTGGACTCAGTACGATTTGGGGCTACAGGATGCATTTGCAAAGCGCTAACCAGAAAGATTGGACTGGGTAAACGGGCAGATTTGAGATATCATACCAGTAACAAAATCCAAAGGAAGCAATCTATCTAGATCTACAAAATCTTCTGCGTGACCATGCACATACGTTTGGACCACCCTCTTTCCATTCAGATGACAAAGGCATTCATAAATTTGAGAGTAAATGGTCAAGCATTCTATGCTAATCGCAAGCCACAATTTACAGTCTAAACACAAGTTTTTGAAATATGCATACACCAAAGGAAGTACAGACCTGCACATATCGTAGTTCACCAGTTCCTGAATCTTCATCATATGGCTGAATGTTCAAGGCAGTTATACCTGAGGACAAGTAAAGAAATGTAAGAAAATAAAAAATGAAATATGTGACACATCCAATTTAATGCAGAAGAAACTAGATTTGGAGAATGCCTTGTTTCAGAAGGCTAATCACAGCATTGATATTTGGATGATGGGCTGCAAAGAATCAAGAAATAGATCAAAGCCAAAAAGAAAACAATTGTACATATATGTGGAAAAATTCATCAAACAAACTCCACTTTCTTTTGCATTAACGGCCTTCTACTGCATAACACAATTATTATACAAAAACATGAACAAAAGAATTGTGCACATTATCATACAAAGCAACCATCTTTATAGGATACTGTTCATGCACATTAACTACAATTAAACAACTATATCCATTCCAATTGCCAATTCTGATCGCAGTTGGCCTTCTACATTCAAGGGAAACAAATATTTTCGTCACTTAACCTCAAATTTCAGCTCATCAATTTTCCCAATTATCTACAAACTTTACCAGACAAAACAAAATCTAATATTGAAGCCCAGTCCAAAATTGTCGAGTTAAACGTTCATCATGAGATTTATACATGTAAATTTTAAACATTCAATAAAGATACAAATTCCCGCACAGAATCCTTCACAAACCTTTGCACATCGGAATATCGACAACATTATGTGACCCTTCCTGATAAAGCCCGACCATTGGATTCTCCGGCGAACCTCGAACAGCAAGCTTCGCGCGGCACCGCCAGCCCGACAGCCTTCCACTCTCAAATCCAAAATCCAACACGCCATGATGCCGGAAGAACCCGCCCACCTCTCTTAGCACCGCCGGCCGATCTAGCGCCACCTCGTGCGAGCAACCCGAGCATCTGAAAAAATTCCCAAAAATGGCATAAGAAAATGCCGAAAGAGGAGGGAAAATCCATGGGGGAAAGGACGGGTTTCGCGCACGATTCGAAGTGAGGGCACTGGAGGTCGGCGGTGAAGTCCGAGGATGGAGATTGGGGAAGGGAATTAGGGTTTGGCTTAAAGTTTTTACGAGGCGGCGAGGGTCGCAGGCGGTAGACCGAGGAGACGCTTGCGACCACCGGAACTGGGAGGAAAAGGGAGAGCGCCATTGGTGGACTCCCCCCTGGCGCGAGCTCGCGGCGAAAATGAAGACATTAAGGGCAGTGCAACGGATAAGAGGACGGAAAATTGGTAATTAGCCCCTCAAATGTTTCCAATTTCCATATCAGTCCAACAAAATTTGCAAATTGTATTCGTGTCAATCCTTTACATTCCCTAACCTATGCTCGACGGTGTATAGTAGCATGGGAAAAGTTTATTTTGTCTTTGATTAATGGAGGAATTTTTCTCTTTTTTTGTTATTCTATCTTTTTCTTCTTTTTGGGTCTAAATTTCTATCTATTGTTATTTTTGCTCTATCTTTTTTTTCTCCGGTCTTCCTATCTTTATATCTATTCTTATCTTTTTTCTTATACTATTTTCATTTTTTTCTCTTTTGATGAATTACTTCTAATGTAAAAATAGGTTTAAGAGGACATTGATTCAATATTCAGTCATTAATCTTCTTCTTAATTCACTTGCAAGAACTATTTGAGGAATGCATAGTAAGGTCATTTTGACCCTCGAGCCAATGAAAGAGAAAGCAATTAGAATTTTGAGTATTCAAGAGTGATTTATTTATTTTGAAACCATACAAAAGGTATATATAAGTTGATAGTAGGTGAACTTGAAGACGACCTTTGAGATTTTGTCAAAAGTCAAGATCTTGCATGATGGCAAACCATCCTTATTAATTTTCAATTGCATAGCTTAGAGAACAAGTTGTCGGTGAGTGAGCACCATATTGCAATAGTTAATGCATTGGCAATGTAGCGTAAAATATCGATGTCCACCACAATTCATGATGTAGAAGAAAAACGGAAGAAAAGAAAAGATAGCACAAGAGATTTATGTGACGAAGATGATCCAAAAGATATTGTATTGATGAGAAGAAGAGATGACTACAACGATGGAAACGAAACTCCAATATTACCAACTCTCACAAAAAACTAAGTAACCTAACTGTAACAAGATATCTTGAGAGTATTGATCTATGTATCTCTCTTTCACTTTATATAGAAACCCTTATATTAATAGAGCATTTATAGATGTGGCCTAAATGTGTTTGAGTCAAAGTAGAAGACTGACTCAAATAAGACTTCTACTAATTTAAGTCTTCTAATAGAAGATAAATTTAGATAACGATTAGGCCCACTAAATTACTTTCTAATATAATTAAGACTCTCCGGAAAATCCGGATTTGAGACACAATTAAGCCAACAATCTCCACCTTGACTCAAATCCTCTTATTCTCTGAATTTGAATCTTCAATAGATGTCTTTGTTATTACCTCATGGGGCAGGATCAATGACCTTGAACATTGATCAAGTCCAAACTAAGTTTGAACTTGTCAATCAGAATCACCTTCGTCAACATATCTGCAGGATTTCTTGAAGTATGAGTTTATTGTAAAGAAATATTGTCGTCTTCAATAATGTCCTGAATGAAACTAGACATCTATATGCTTTGATCTGGCATAGTACATTTGGTTCTTCGTAAGGTGTATGGCGATCTGACTGTCGCAAAAAATATGAAGAATATTTTAAGAAAAACCAACTTTACTTGTCAATCGTTTTAACCATAGAGCTTCTTTGACGGCTTTTGTATCTGCCATATACTCAGACTCTATTATAGATAATACCGCAATTGACTGTAAGATACACCTCCAACTAATAGGTCCTCCACAAATAGTGAAAAGATAACCAGTAAGGGATCGTCATCGATCAAGCTCTCCAGCATAGTCTAAATTGACGTAACCAATAATTTTGGCATCTTGAACTTCTGATAATTTCACCAGATTTCAAGTATGATTCTTTTGAAGGAAATTCATCTTTTCATTCATAGCAGTTTGCCACTGAGAAGAATTTTTATCCTGCACTGCTTTTTTATAGGAAGAAGGATCACCATTATCAGTAACTAAAGCAAAAACTATCATATCTTAAAAATCATACCTTTCAGGTGACTTTATGTTTCTTTGAGATTTTTGAAGTGGAGTCTTCTCAGAAATTTGATTTTTAGACTTTTCTTGAGAATTGGGCATACCCTGAATATCTTCTTCTGAAGGAACTACATGCTCCACCTCTACTTACATTATATCACTGGGATCTTTTTTGAGAGATTTTAACATCACTTTCATCAAATACCATGTCTCTCTTAATAATTACATTTGAAATAGTAGGATCCCACAAATGATAACCCTTAATACCTTTGGCATAACCCAATAAAATACACTTTTTAAAATGTACATCTAACTTATCCTTGACAACATGCACATAAGTAGGGCAACCAAAAATCTTTAAAAAAGAATAATTTGTAGGTTGACCAGTTCATACCTCTTTAGGAGTCTTGTAATTAATGGCTATTTGAGGAGAGCGATTCACAATGAAACATACTATATTGATTGCTTCTGCCCAAAATCTTTATCAAGATTAGTTATACTGAGTATACTACATATTTTCTCCAATAAGGTTCTGTTCATCCTTTCAGCTACACCATTTTGTTGAGATTTTCCTGGGATAGTAAAGTGGCATTTGATGCCTTCATCTTCACAAAATTTGAGAAACTATGTTGGTTTGTACTCTCCGTCATTATCACTTCTGAGACATTTGATTTTTCTGCCAGTCATTTTTCAACTGAAGTTTTTCACCATTTGAAAACAAAAAATACTTTGGCTTTGTGATACAAAAAATAAATCCACACTTTTTTGGAAAAATCATTAATAAAACTGACAAAATAACGAGCACCAAATTTTGATGAAATAGGAGAGCACCACATATCAAAATGAATATAATTAATTAAGTCTTTAATGCAATGAGTATTGATGTTAAACTTTACCTTGGACTATTTACTATAGAGACAATGCTTGTAGAAATCAAATTTGCATGAGTTGAGACCTTTCAGTAATTTTCTTTTGTTGAACTCACTTAAACCGTGTTTACTCATATGAGCGAGACGCATATGCCATAAGTGGGTCATATCAGAAGAAGAAGCCTGAGAAATTACTATTCCACTTTCAACGGTTTTTCCTACTAACTCATACAAATTTTCATGTTTTTGGCCCTTCATCACTATCAATGAGCCTTTAGCAACCTTAAGAACTCCATCTTCAGTAGAATACTTATAACCAGTAGAATCCAAAATACCCAAAGAGATCAAATTCTTTTTCAAATCAAGAACATGTCTAATGTCAATAAGAGTTCTAATAATATTATCAAACATCTTAATTTTGATTATTCTAATTCTAACAGTTTTGTATGAATTGTTATTACTCATTAAAAATAAACCACCATCATAGGACTTGTAGTCTTCAAACCAATTCTTATTAGAACACATGTGGTAAGAACGACTAGAATCAAAAATTCAAGTATCATGATAATGATCAAGATTAGAACTAATAGAAATAATATTACCAAAATTATCATCAGAACTCCTTTCAACAACTGATACTTGTCATTTTGCTTGCTCTTTAGATTAAGATTCTCTTTCTTTCTTTGCTTTGAGCTTCCAACACTCTTTAATTACATGTCTCATCTTCTTACAATACCTGTAGTTTATTTCTTTGGATTTGGATCTAGAACGACCTGTCTTTGATCTTTCTTTAGTATGACCTCTGACAATCAATGCTTCTGAGTGTGACACGTCCCATTCAATCTTTTTTAAATATTCATTAGATAGAAGGGTAGTAGAAATATCATCAAATTTTAAATCCTTCTCATACATGAGAGTAGTCTTTAGATTCTCGAGAGAAGGAGATAAAGACGATACTAAAATAATTGCCTTGTCTTCATCTTCAATTTTAACATCAATGCTTAACAATTGAGAGACTAGTTTATTAAAAGCATTAAAATGATTAACTATATTCGTAGCTTCTCTCATTCGAAAATTGAAGAGTCTCTGCTTTAAATAAACTCGATTTAAGATAGACTTACTCATATATTATTTTTTCAACTTTTTCCATAACTCTGAAGGTGATATTTCATCAAGAAACGGATAGAGTACCTCATCGGTGAAACTGAGGATGATTGTACTATGTACACTAGCCTTCTGGTTTTTCCAAACACTTTTGATGACATCTTCAAGCTTGACGTCCTCCAATGTGTTTTTCAACCCTTGTTGAATAAGAATTGCACCAACTCTTATTTGCCAAATAGAAAATTTTTACTTTCCAATGAATTTCTCTATATCGAACTTTGTAGTAGATATAATTAACCAAGCTCTGATACCACTTGTTGCACTAAATATCAATGTCCACCATAATTTACGATGTAGAAGAAGAACAAAAAAGAAGAAAAGATAGCACACAAGAGATTTATGCGGTGAAGACGATCCAGATGATATTTTATTGATGAGAAGAGGAAGAGAAGATTACAATGATAAAGACGAAACTCCAATATCACCAAGTCTCACAAAAGACTAAATAGCCTAACTGTCATAAGACATCTTGAGAGTATTAATATATGTCTCTCTCTTTCATTCTATATAGAAACCCTTACATTAATAGAGTATTTATAGATGTGGCTTAATTGTATTTGAGTCAAAGTAGAAGACTGACTCAAATAAGACTTCTACTAATTTAAGTCTTTTAGTAAAAGATAAATTTAGATAAGGATTAGATCCACTAAATTACTTTCTAACATAATTAAGACTCTCCGAAAAATCCGGATTCGAAATACAATTAAGCCAACATGGCAAGACATTAATTAATCTAATTAACTGCAAGTGTGAAGGTTGTAGGTTGAGGTGTCAAATTGAGAGGAAATCATCTTGACAAGTATCATCCTACATCAAGTTGTCTAGTTGAGGTAGAGAGATGCCAACCTAAGTTGAGAGTGCCATGTGGCATTACAGAGCAATGGTAGCATCGCCAACGTGGCAAGATAAACCCAAATGTCATCCTTTGTGGTCTAATAACCATAAAAATATGTCTTTTCATATCTCTTTAGAGCTCATTTATTTGATTCATAGCCAATTCTATGATGTCATTGACGCACATAAAGAGGGATTTATGAAGCGTATTGACATTGTGCTCAAACCAGATAACTCCATAACTCTACGATGAGGAGTCACATACTTGCAAAATAATAAAAAATTTGTCGCTTAGGGGTGGTGCTAGTAGAGAACACTCTGATGCTTAAGTTAGCAAGGGGATTAAGAAAATATGAATAGAATGGAGAGGAGAGGAAGAAGCAAGCTTTATATATATTATTGTCATTCATAATTTGATAAGATATCGAAGATTGTATCGATATATTATCTTAATCTCTGTACTAACACTTTCTCTCTCTTTTCCATGTACTGGGAGGTGGAGCAAGAAGTGTTGTAGGAGGTAGTTATCATTTTGAGAACTATGTTCTATAATATCATGTAGACATATTAATGAGAGTCAAGCTATGAGAGTTAGGTTGTGATGGGTTATAATAGCTCGAACAGGCTATGGTAGCTCGATTTTATCTTTTGTTGGTCGGCCAAACTATATAACTTAGAATAATATTTCTTGGACTGTGAAATTTGGCTTGGGGTGTGCTCTTTTACTCCCTTTATACATAGTAGAGTAGTTTAGCATTGAATATCTAGGTTACACCACAAGATCCATTCAATCATTTTTATTCAACATGATTTCAAGATTTTTGAGATTCTATCTATAAAATAATGGAGTTTTCTATGAGATTCAACACATCTAAATTGTTTAAAGTGAAACTTTTTGGATTTTATGATAAAAAATTTGGTTTTTTAGGACTTAGCTGTAAATTATCTTTTTGCATGAACTTATTTATAAACAGTTTACTTCTAAAATCTTGCATGTAAAAAAAGAATTTGACTTTCTATCATTTTCTATAAATTTTATGCATCTCTCGATAGATTTCAAAAATCTAGGATCTTATTGGCAAAATCACAAAAGACTACTTAATTAGATTGTTTAGTATATAAATCTCAAGAAATTTCTCACCATTGATCGCTTTTTCTAAAGCCAAAACTTGAATTTTTAATAACTTCAAAAACTTTTTTGGAAGATGCAAAAAGATTATATAAATATGTTCATGGGAGGATCAACTTCTACTGTGAGAGTAAGCTCCACATGGGTGGAGACACACATAGAGCTAGGTGTAGGCACCTAGCACCATTAAATGGGCATCAACTAGCTAGCACCCCACCTTTGTGGGCCCTAGTTGGCTAGCACCCCACCCTTGTGGGCACCAACCACCTGATGCCCACCATCAAAAGTGGACATCAGGTTCTTGGCTCCTCCTTTTGGTGTAGACTAGGTCTCCAAGGGCCCATGTTTCATCAAGCTCCTGTTAGATAGGACCCCAAACTCTCTTGCATCTATAAATATATAACTATTTCTTTGTTTTAAGCATTGAGTATCCATCTAAAGTTCAAATAGGGTTTTTTGAGAGTTCCCTCAAATTTTTTCTACAATTTTCAAAGAGGTTTGGTAGCCAATTGTACTCAATTTTCAAGCTAGGATTCTAAGGAATTCTACCACAGTATTCGTTAATCCAAAGCTAAAAATTTTGAAATCATGTCATAGTCTTTAGTGAAGTTTTTGGAGAAATGAAGTGTTGGATCAATAGGATCCTTCTTTTTTTTTTTCTCTTTTTTCTTTTTTTGTATTATCGTTCTCAAAATTATTGCATATAGTTTGTAAAATTTAGGCAAACTAGATCGGTTAGAGAAGGGATCTTCAATCCCTCCTTTACTGAGGCAACAAGTAAGTCCACTTTAATATTTTATTATTATCTTTATATAATTGCAAGTTAGATTCTACACATGAGAATCTCATGAGGGCTATTTTTACTTTCTTTTTTAGGTATATGTGAAGACAAGTTGTAAACTACTAAGGTGGCTATGCTATATCTCATGCTCAAGGAATGAGTCCCATAGTCCTCATGGAGAACTCACACGTATGTGGATCTCAAAGCATGTAATAGTATCATGGAGGCCCAAATGACATGATCAAGAAAAATGCATCACACTCAACACAATAAAACTTCCAAGGAGACCTACATAATGACAATAATGGTGGGACTTTTTTCACTAGGTAAATTTTCATGTTTGACCTAATTCTAGACAAACTCATAGCTTTTGGGTGTCTATAATTATTTAATTTTCTATTGTTAATTTCTTTTATGAGTCAAAATCATTGGTGAGAAAACTAAGTTTAAGTAACTTTTGGCCAAATATAGATACCTTGCGGGTCCTCCATTTTTTGAGTATTGAATCTGTTTGAAAGTGGCACCTTGAAAATAAAGTAAGACCCGAGGGTATAGCTATTTGGTCAGACATCTATAACTCTCACCTTAAAAGTGGATGAGCTATATCTTATTTTTATTAAAGAGGCTAAATAATTACACCCTGCTAGATTTGAGCATCAAGAGACTAGTATTTCATCTAATGTCTAGACAAGCCCAGTGTTGGTTCAAAGGTAAATATGGATCCAAAATGCAACTTTTAAGTGAGGATATGACATGTGTTATAGGGAATGCAACAAATGAGTTGGTTGTACGAACCTAGAGTATAAATGATACTAGAATACCACCTTAGAAATTAATGAGTACTACGTGATATACATACAAAAAACTAGACTCATCTCAATTGAACCCCAAGACTTGGACTTCCCAAGTTGAGCTATATGGGGCGCATTCAGTTTTGAACCTTGGAATAAATCCCCTAGAGGTCTTCAGGCCATATCATCCAATGTCAACCTTGGGAAGATACATGAAGAAGACCGAAGCCATTGTTCATTACTGTAGGAGCCCAATTGAGCTCCTATATCTCAATTAGGTATCCATAACCCATGTTTCCAAGCATGCTAGTCACCACATAAATTAAAGAGCCCAACTTAGCTCCCAGATTTTGACTAAGCTTCTAGAGATTGGCAAAGGGGCCTTCCTCATAATTTCCTCACTATGCAAGCATCACAACCAGCCAAGCCGAGTATTTAGAGCTTGGTAGGGCCTCCGAAGCTTGAACAAACCTTTAGAACTCAAATCTTGGATCACCTCAGTTGCTTCGACAACCCTGAGGTCCTAGCCATAGCCCTATGACATAACCCCTTAAGGAACAAACTTGATCCTTGCAGAAGGTTGTCTCTAGGATCTTGGATAATAGCCTCCTACACCACCTCCCGCAAAATGACAATGAGAACACTCTCCACTATACAAAGAACAAGAGTGAAAATTTAAGCTTACCCCTAGGCCTTTTAGAATTATCATTCTAATCCCATATATAAAGGCTACAATGTGAGACCATATATGGGCTTCTTATTCTCTTACATTTATTCTCTCTTCAAAGAACTACAATTTCCATTTCAAAAGCTCACCTCTAGACCTCCTGCTAACTTACGTATTGGAGCAATCTTTGCCAGAGCTCATATGATGGGCAACTCACCATTTCTTTTGCATGTTCAACTTATTCCTTGAGTTTAGAGAGATCTCATTTTATTGGGACCAACTCCTTCAAGGCTTCTCAGGACCTCATCTATATATCATTAATGTTTTCATTCAGAGTTACTATAACACTCCTCTAGTGAGATTCAAGATGAATCAATGCCCACACAGACATGCTCAGGCGAGCTGATGGTTGGGGAACTATAGGCTATAGTTGGAGACACTCTATAGGAATCCTCTGCTAAGGTTATCGAAGCTTATTCTAAGGCTATAGTAGTAAGGGCTCCTTGGCAATAACTCAGGATAAATGCACCTTATATAAGGTAGCAATGAGACTAGGTTGGGCAAAGGACACATCTCATATGAGGTAGCAATGAGACTAGGTTGGGCCCTCCTTTAAGTGGGAGATGATCCAAGAAAACTTGGTAGCCAATTTGGTGGTTTGTTCTGAGTTCAACCAGTTATTATCTAAAGTTCATGCCATCAGCCAAGTTGTCAAGGACCAACAATGCTTGCCAGAGCTATGGTTGACTCCTCAGTAGCTAGATGGACCAACTAAACACAAAAGCAACCCCCAAAACACAATCATAGGATAGGATGAGTCTCCAGCTCCCTAAGTTGAAAAGAACGTGGTTGAGTTCTATTGATGGGATCTAGAACCTTATATTAGGGACCCCCTCAACACTAAGCATCCCAAATTTCAAATCATTATGTGTAGGAATATAAAGCAAAGGCAAGTATGCAATGTAGTTTAACTTTAAGAACCATCACACCCAAGTAAGCATTTAACAAAAGGATTATTAGCCAAATGAACGATTATCTTCAGCTAAAGTGGCCACCTTGAATGTTAAAGAGATAGAAAGAAGATCACATATATTGTAGTAGTAGGCCCAACAATTGCCTCACATGGTGGGATAAGTGCTTTGGCACTAGAGATCTTATCTAAGCCTCCACAACCAAAGTTCCGACACTAACCATGGGAGATGTACCATTGAACTCAAGATCCAATGGATAACATAAGCTCATTCAAGAATAGTATGCTCCTACATGGAGCTATGGAGATAACCATGTGTAAAGCTTTCCTAGCTACACTTCATGGTCAAGTTATAATTTTATTTTTAAGTCTCCCAAGGGGGTCCATAACTGAGTTCCTTGACCTCGAGCATAAGTTTATAAACTAATTTATATCATTGCTACTATGTCGTCAAGACTCTTCTACATTATTGACAATTTGGCAAAATGAAAGAGAGAGTCTCTTAAGATTACTAGGCATATTTTAACATAGTTAGAATACAAGTCAGTAACTTGGATGGCTCCATCATCCTTGTTGCAGTAATGAACAAACTCTACATGGGAAGAGTTGCATATGAAATGGTTAGGAAGCCACCTTGCAATCTTGTGGAATTTATAGACTAGGTTTGGAAACATATTGATGCTAAAGAGATAATGGCAACTTGCAGAGAAGTGGAAGGTTCCATAGCCAAAAGGGTCACAAATTAAAATGCAAAACAACCAAAGCCCAAGAAGGTCAAAACCAAACTCCAAGAGCATAGGGCTGAGTTTTCCAACTACACTTCTATAAATAGGTTGTGGACCGAAGTCTTAGTTTGGATAGAGAACTGAGACTACCTATAAAGTCACCCTAGAACTCGTCAAGATTAAAACAAGGTGGATACTTCCAAATATTAAATGTTCCATTGTGACTGTGGCCAAGAGACTGAAAAAGTACTAGAACCTCAAAATAGAAATTAGGATGTTGATTTAGGAAGGACACATGAGGTAGTTCACCAAACAAGAAGAGATGGGAAATAAACAATATTATCTATCACTTTCACCTCCAAGAGAAACCAAAAAGGCAAGCATCACCAAAGGGAAACCAAAGCCAAGACTTGTACATTCACCTATCAATGAATATTTCACATTGATCATAGATGGCCTTGGGATGAGGAATAGGAACTTAATGAGTATAAGCACATCTAGTTTGCAAGCACATATGAGAAAAATGTGATATGACCAACCATTGAGATGTCATGGTGTGCATCTCATGGGATTCACTAGAGACTCTTTAATCTTGGAAGGAGTAGTGAGACTCCTTCATACTATAGGAGAAGGCTAGAGAAGCTCCACAATATTCACAGACTTCATGGTCATGTGTTAAAGATCTCTACGCAATGATATCTTAGGAAGACTAGTCTTAAGTAGACTTCAAGCTATGATCTCCACATATCACCAAGTGATGTAATTCTCAATGAAGTTTGGAGCAAGCAATCCTTGAGGAGATTGAAATCTTGCTCAACATTGTCATGATGCTCACTAGGAAGAGGAAAAATTTAAAGAAAAGTAGAAGCTTGAAGATGAGGCTTGAAGAGGTCTAGAAGTTGTGGAGTAGCTGATAAACATTATGTTGGATGAAGCTACAGGCTGAGATATTAAGATAGGAGTTGCAATACAAGAGCTCATATTGGTAGAGCTCTGGAAACTCTAATAGAGTAACCAAGATGTGTTTGTTTGGTCTCTGGACAACCTTTTAGGGATTGATCCCTAAGTTGTAGAGCACAAATTATCTAAAGTAGAAGGAGAAAAACTCATGAAGCAAAAGAAGTGTCGCTTCATTCCCAAGCACCAAAAGGCCATAAGAAAAGAGGTCTAGAAGCTATTAAGGATTAGATTCATCCGAGAGGTTTGATATCCATAGTGGCTAGCCAATGTTGTGATAGTAAAGAAAGGCAATGGGAAGTGGAGAATGTGTGAATTTTATCAACCTCAACAAGGCATGTCCAAAGACAACTACTTTTTGTTAATAATCAACCAATTGGTAAACTCTACTATAGGTCATCAACTCCTAAGTTTTCTCAATGCTTTCTCAAGGCACCACCAAATCAAAATGCATTTGGAGGATAAGGAGAAAACTTATTTCATCATAGATCAATGAACCTTTTGCTATATGGCTATGCCTTTTGAGTTAAAGAACATTAGGGCTACATATTAGAAGATGGTAAACCAAGTGTTCGATGCACAACTCATAAGAAATATAGAGGCATACATTGATAACATGTTAGGAAAGACTTTCTATAACTTAGATCATATAGCAAACTTACACTTTTAATACCCTCCATAGATACTAGATGAAATTTGATAGCCCAAATAGGAAACCTAAGAGAGATAGAAGGAGCAGAGGAGGGGGGTGGTATGAATTAGGTCTTACAAGTCCACAACTCAAAAAAAAAAAAACACGTCCACAAGTGAGAAAATAAACCACAAGTGCTTATAAAATAAATAAGAAGAGTGAAGAAGACATTGTGATTTATGTGATTCAGCAGCCAACCGTACCTATTCCATAGTTCTTAAGAACTTAAACTCTTCACTAAAGTTGTTATTTCTCGAGACAAAACCAAGCCTTTACATCAATTCATAATTCATGAGTATCACTTCCTTCAGGTGAAGTCATATCTATACAACTCTTGCTCCAACCAAGCAATAGCCAATTTCTACACCAGAGCTTTGCCCTTTACATACTCCTAATACATAGGAGAAAATAAAAAATAAAATACAATTATGCCTCTCTACAAGAGTCTCTCAAGATAAGTGTAGGAGCTGAAAGATATGAAAGTTAATTGTAAGTTTAAAGCTCTTGTAAGGCTAGAGAGTTTGGAAAAAGTTGTTCTTTCTCTCAAAGATAAATGAGAATGAAAAAGCACACATTGAAATAACTTTCAAGCCCTTATATAGGCGTTGGGGAAAAGAACTAGCTATTAGTTGCTGTTCTCTACTATGTTTAGGCATCTAGATCATGAGGTTCAGGCTTCTGAACCATTTCAATGGTCAAATTTAACTAGCCATTATAACTGATGCCACGTGTTCAGATGTCTGGTCATTAGGTTTAGGCATCTGAATAAGCAAGGTTCGGGCAATCGAAACCTAAAGCAGATGACCGAAATTATAGCTTCTAAACTTTGAGCATCTGAACTTGAGGTTTGGGCATCTGAAGCTATTAGTAATTTTAGAGTTATTTTTGCTATATTTAAGCTTTCAAACTTTGAAGTTTGGGCATCCAAGTTGACAAAAAAAATCTTAACTAGTTCACTATAACTTTAATCCCCATTTGGCATCAACTTATAATTGATATTGGACAAAGATGATAGGTCAGTGAAGACATTTCAAGATGAGTTTGAGTGTTAAGCAAAAGTTCTAAATCATAAAATCAACAATCCAAAACTTTGAATTGACTAAAGTAAAAAATAAACTCTAAACCTAGTAAGCCAATTTGATTTCTTGAGTGATTTTCAAGATTTCTATATTTCTTCAAGTTTCATCCATTAATTCACCATCATGTCTCATCTTCAAGACTATCTTCATGTCTATCTACACTTGAGGCTTCCAAGCAAACTTGAACTTCATTATAATCCTGACTAAGCGTCAAACTATATAACTCAAGAAACCATCAATTACATAGTTTGATCATCATTAAAATTACAGAGAGCAATAATCTCCCTCTATTTGATGATGACACACTTCACAAGAATAAATAAATATTATCGTTGATCATTGAAATTTGTACAATTTAAGCATAAATCAACTAAAGTACACACATGAAAATATCACTTTAGTAAAAAGATAGCATGCTCCCCATTACTCTAACATTTCTCTCCCTATTTAAAACAATATATCTCTCTATTTAAAGTAATTTAATAATGTCATATTTTCTCTCCATTTTGGCATTAACAAAAAGGGTACAAGCAATACAAAGCGAATACATGGACATTAACAAGAAATCTCAAATCTCACAAGTCCAAAAAAGAAATGAGAGTACTAATTTTTAATTTTAAAATTATAATAAGTCCATTGTAGTGATATCCTTATCCAAGTGAGTTATAAAGTACCTATGGCATATCATAACATCATTAAAATATCAAATGAAAACTCCCCCTACATACGGTACTAGTAGTAACATCCTCAACTAATACATATTAAGTAAGAAATATCATGTGAAGATCATTTCATTGAATGACAGTTAAAAAAATTTGAAGAGATTGGATTACCTCATATAGTTAAAGTACCCTTTGGTGCTTATAAAGATATCATCTAATTTGACTTTCTCTTCACAATTATAGAGCAAACATATCTATCTATGCAAAGAGGATTAAAGTATAGCATAATATCATAAATAGACATTATGAAAGATTACAATAAAATTGATTATAAAAAAATTCAAATGAAAGTGAAAATCCTACTTAAGCTAACTAAGCTAAAAGACAACTAAAAAGTAAAAATTTTAAAGAAATTATGATCTCTAACTAATAAGAATAGCTTAAGTGATGGAAGATTTTGGAACCCAAACTTATTTGGATTCCACATGTTTAGGAATCATCCTTTTTGGCATCCAAATTTATTTGAAAGTAGTACTTTTCTTGATTGGACAATAAGTGAAAATATATCCATAAAATCTAGAATAACAATATTTTAATTTTATTCCCTTAGATTTTAAAGATGAAATGAAACCAAGTCTGAATTTATTCAAAATATTACTTTAGCTTTTTAGAATCTTATTTAAAGTATTATTTTTGTGAAAAAAATTTTCAAAGTCTTTTTCAAATCACAATTATCCTTTTGAAGCATATAAAAAATCCTTTTTACAATCACAAGAAGTTTTCAAAGATTTCAAGGCAATATTTTCCTTTTTAAATACCTTAATGTCCATTTTGTACTTACAAGAGCTTTTAGAGGACTTCAAAGAATCAAAATTTTTTTCAAGTAAAATCAAATTTTCTTTTAAAGTAGCATGCTTGAAAAGTATTTTTTTCATACCTAGAATATAGACCTTCAAAAGTTTTTTACAATTTCTCGAAAGGAAAATCACAAACCTCATTCTCATTTCTTTCATAATTCTTTGCCATAAGACAAAGGTTGAGGTCATGATTCTTAGAGTTATCATTCATGTTATCCCGTATAGACTTTTCCTTTCTTTTCTTTCTTTTTTTCTTCTTCTCTTGAGCTTGAGAGGATGACTCTTTGACTTCTACTTTCTTCTTCCTTGAGTCATTTTTCGTGTTCATCATCTTTTCCTTTTTATCGCCATCCTTTCCTAATTTCTTGAGACTTATCTCATTGGTTAACAATAAATTTACGAGTTTTTTAAATAGGAGTATCTTGAGATCCTTTACTTCTTGAATAGCTATCATCTTCGGCTCCTATAAGCTTGGCAAATACCTAAAATTCTTTCTCATAACTTCTTCATTAGTATAATATTTGCTTGACGAATGTAGGGTATTCAAAATCTCCATAAGTCATTATTTGAAGTGATTTTTATCACAATCAAATTTAATTAAAGTATAATTAAAATTGAGACTTATATGCCACTAAATTATGGCTCAAATGTGAATTTCAGTTAGAATTAAATTACATTTGAGTTTGACCAAAAAATAAATTTAATTTAGACCTAAATCATTGGTAAATTCGGGCTCAAGATAAGTCTAATCCAAATGGGTTGAATGAGGTAGATACTTGGACCAAAACTGAGCCCAAAATTTATTTAAAATCTAGGCCAAAATGACAAAATACAAAAATTTTACAAATAGATATCTGAACGGAATAAATCCAATGGGTCCTTGGCCAAATTTTTTCTTACAAATAAGTCCCTGAAATAAGAATTTTGTGAAAAAATCTAATAAAATCCTAAAATTATAAATTAGCCCTATAAAATGTAAGATTTGCAAATAAATCTCTTAAGAGATTGATAATTATAACTCGATCCTTATGAAATCCAAGATTTTTGAATAAACCTCTCCAAAATTTTGTATTCATAAATAAGTCCCTAAATTTTAACTTTTCATAAATAAGTCCGTTAAAATTTTTTATTTATGAATGAGTTTAAATTTTATTCAAAAAGAACCTTGAAGGTTTTAAAACTTTATAAATAGGTCCTTTTTACAAAAGGTCTCTTGAAAATTATAAAATTATAATTTAGTTCAAATTTTCTGAAAAATTACAAATAACCCCCTCATATTTTGAAGTTTCGCAAAATGATACAATTTCAATGTTATCAAACATCTCATCAAAATATAGTTGATCCATATCCAGATCAAAATTGAATTATATCTATCTATACAAATGTTCAAAATTTGAAAAAGATCATCATCTACATCTACTAATTCTAATTTTCGAATCAAGATCAACTCAATCTTCTTTGTGCCTATAAAAATTGTAGAACCTGCAACGGGGAGATGAGGACGAAGAGAATAGATGTTCAACTTGAAAAGGAAGGAGAAATCCGAATACGATGATCATCAAAGGAACAAAAAAACCACAAAGAGAATAAGTGAGTTCAAATACTTTATCTCTTTCCTTTTCTAATTACTTGTGCTTCTTCTCCTTTTTTTCTCCTATTTTATGCAAGCTCCCCGTTGCCCGCTGCCCACATTATTGAGGACTCATGTCTGGCCAATTCAGGTCTCATCATCTCCTCTCAAGTTTGTTCATCCCTCCAAGGAGCCCGTGGAGGGGCCTCTGGCTCCTACAACATCTTTATATGCCTCGAGTGCTCCTACAAGTACTATGACCACAGTGTCCACATCAGCTTCATTCGCTTTGTCGCCATGGACTCTTGGCCCGAGATTTGACTCAAGAAGATGGAGGTCAGCAACAACATCTACCTTAATGTCTTCCTCTCTAGTTATGGCATCTTCAAGTGTCTATTACGATTTGGATCTAAGCCTTCACCATTGACAATGACTCCATGCAATCATGCTCAAGACTGCCACCATGGCTGCTGCTCATCCTTACATCACCCCTAGCTCCCATGGTCACCACCATAACTACCCCTTTCTCCCATGCACCGCACCCCCCTAGCTCCTGCGGCCACCACCATGGCCGTCCCTCTCTCCCACTAGCCTTGCCAAGTAGGATCTGACCATTTTTGGCCAAATTCATGCGAGAGGGTCTAGGCCACCATGGCCCGATTATGACAAAGAAGCCAAAATGTAGGGGAGGGCCATGGTTGCATTTGAGATGAAGAAGAAGAAATTATGATGAAAATGAAAGAAAAGGATAAAAAAAAGATAATAAAGAAGTTGGATGCCAAGTTGGATTGGGGAGGAGACTGGGCCACCTTGGCCCGATAGAGCTCAATAGGGCATGTAAGCTTGAAGAAAAAGAAAAAAATATTAAAAAAGTTATTGTGCAGCCCAAAAAAAATCTGATCAAAATAGGGGAGAAAAGTTTTGGGCTTTAGAGAGAAGAAGAAAGGGAGAGAAAAAAATAAAAATATATTAAAAAATTATTGTGTGAAAAAAGAAAAAAAGAAAAATTCAGCAAAAATAACAAAAAAGAAGAGTTTTTAGTATCATGGCTACCCGTGATCCTCGATGATGAAGACAACAAACCCATGAACTCGCTGCGACCACCGTGGTCCCTAGAAAATAATGATGAAGATAGTGGACTTTCAACATCACTGTGGCCACCCACAGCCTCACTCAAAGATGACGGACTCTCGAAGCTACTCACAACCACCGACAACCCTTCGAAGATGGTGGATCTCCATCACCACAAGCTAGTCTTCAGGCTTTGCACTTAGCTAGCCTTTGAGCTCGTGTCTGACTCAGCCTTCAGGCTTGCACTTAACTAGCCTTCGGACTCACGTCCAAGCCAATCTTTGGGCTCTTACCTAAGCTAAATTTTGTGCTCGCACTTAGCTAGCCTTCAGGCTCATGTCCAAGCTAGCATTCGGGATCACAGTTAGTCAGTCTTCAGACTTCCATCCAAGCCAGCCTTTGCACTTTCACCTAAGCTAGCCTTTAGACTTGCACTCAGCCAGCCTTGGGCTCACACCCAAGTCAGCCTGAAGGCTCGCACTCAACTAGCCTTTATGCTCGTATTCAACTAGTCTTTGGGCTCTCATTCAGTCAGCCTTTAAGCTCGTACTTATGCAGCCTTCGGGCTCACACTTAGCTAACCTTCAGACTCACGTCCAAGCTAACCTTCAAGCTGACACTTAGCCAACCTTTTGGCTCGCACCTCAGCCAACCTTTGAGCTCATACCTCAATTAGCCTTCAAACTCGCATCCAGGCTAATTTTCAGACTCACACCGAATTAGCTTTTGGGCTCGCGCTAAGCGAGTTTTTGAGCTCACAAACTAAGCAATTCTTTGGGTTCGCACATTTAAAGCCAGATTATGAGTCTATTCATCATAAATAACTAAGGATACTTAAATTAAATTGATTAATGTGAAGTAACTCAAGTATAACAAATAGGCAAAGGCCAAGTTGGCTCAAATAGACATAAATTGATCATATAGATGGGCTAAAACCTAAATCAAGATAGACTCCAAAAATCCAAATTGAGTTAATATAAAATAAATAAACTTAGACTCAACTTTAATCAGACTTAAGATGAGTTAATTTAAAATGAAATTATTTTAAATCAAATACAGTCTAGATTGAACTAAACTCAAATCGAACCCTAATTGGGTTAAATTAAGTCTAAACTAAAATGGCAAACTCAAAGTCAAACCAGAACCAAGTTAGGCTGAGCCTAAATTGGAATCAAGTTGAGCTAAATTGACTTAAACTCGAACTAAAGTCCATCAAGATACAGACCCGAACTCGATAAAGGTCTAACACAAGGTTAAACTAGACTTGAACTAAATGAAATCAAACTCGAACCCAAATTATATTAATATAGATGAAATTAAATAGAGTCAAATCAAGTCCTATTGGGTGCGCTAAGCCCTTGGTAGTACTCCAAGATCATGAACAGTAGGTGATGTTACCACCTAAACCTAAACCAAAATTAGTTTGTATAGAACTAAATAAGGTTAAACTTGTTTTTGTTGGGTGTGCTACAAAAGTCTTTAGCAACACTTCAAGTTATATCTAACTCCATAAGTTATTGGTGACACTATTAAACTAAAGAAGTTAATTGCCAATACGCTTAAAGTTGTTGGTTACACTTTGAGGCTAGTTAGCCCCAAAAGCTGTTGACGATGCATCTTCCAAGCTAAGCCAACCTAAAATCATTGACAATGCTTCAAATTGAACCAACTAAGGTAGGCTTAAACTTGCTTAATCAGTTGGCCATACTGTCTTGTTTAAAAGAAATTAATCACCAACACCTCTAAGCTATTGGCCAAACTTCAAAGATATACCCAACCTCCTGAGCCATTAGTGATGCTACCAAATTAATAAAGTCAACCAATAATGTGCTCAAAGCCATTAACCACACTTCAAGATAGTCAATCTTAGATGCAGTTAACGATGCACCTTTCAAGCTAGTCAACTCGTAGAAGTAGTTAACGATGTGCCCCTTCAAGCTAGCCAACCCTACAAGTAGTTGGCAATAAATTCTTCAAGTTAGTCAACCCCAGAAGTAGTTGATGATGTACCTATCAAGCTAGTCAATTCCAAAAGCACTTGATAATATAATTCTCAAAACTATATCTAACCTTATAAGCTATTAGTAACGCTATCAAACTAAAAAAATTAATTGCTAACATGCTCTAACCTGTTGGCTACACTTCAAAGCTATACCCAACTTCACAAGTCATTGGTGATGCTACCAAATCAATGAAGTCAACCAATAATGTGCTCGAAATTGTTGGCCCCACTTCAAGCTAGTCAACCCGCAAAAGTAGTTGACGATGTGCTCTTTCAAGCTAGTTAACCCTAGAAGCAGTTGACGATGCACCCTTTCAAAGTAGTTAACCCCAGAAGTAGTGACGAACTATCCTTTCAAGCTGGTCAATCCTAGAAACAGTTGATAATGTGCCCTTTTAAGTTAGCCAACCCCAGAAACAATTGATGATGCGCTCTTTTAAACTAGTTAACCCTAGAAGTAGTTGATGACGCGCCCTTTCAAGATAGTCAACCCTAGAAGTAGTTGATGATGTGCTACTTTCAAACTAATCAACCTCAGAAGCAATTGATGACATATCTTTTCAAGCTAACCAACCCCAAAAGTAGTTGGTGATATGCTTTTTAAGCTAGCCAACCCCAAAAATAGTTGGTAATATGCCCTTTCAAGCTAGTTAACCCTAAAAATAGTTGATGATGTGATTCTCAAAGCTATCCCCACCCTTATAAGCCATTAATGATGCTCCAAAACCAAATGAAGTTATCACCTATACCTTATCGACTATAAAAATACTTCAAAAATAAAAAAAAATTATTGCCTACGCCTTATTGGCTATTGAAATATTTCAAGGTCAATGGAGTTATCACCAATGCCTTATTGGCTAACTGAAAATACTCTAATCCAAATAAAGTTATCACTGATACATTATTGATTAACGAAAATACTCCAAATCATGAAGTTATCACCGATACTCAAAGCTATTGAAAAAACATCGAACTTCTCCCATTCCCCTTCACATCCCATCAAATGATACCATCAATACCTGCCAAAGACTGAGTCAATTTGGGTTAGACATCACGTGGTCTAGCACAGGGGAGAGGAACAGTAGCACACATCAAAGCTTCTTCCTCACTCTTTCTCTTTCTTTATTTATTTTATAATTTTTTATAATTTCATATTAAAATTCATTGTAATGTGAGGATATATCCTTACTTAAATCATATACTATCTTTGTTAATTAATCAAATAATACTTTCTTTTTTTCCTTTTTGTGTCTCTATTTTATTAGTTAAATTTTTTGCTTTAGGAGGTTCTTGATAATTATCAGAGTAATTAACAACAGGGGCTTGTATATGTTAGAAATCATGTTCCCACAACACCTAATAGTATACTTTAAATTAAAATAAATTTTGATTTATAATTCAAGGTCACTCCTTAGAGTCTCCACTATTTGGGTTGTCAACTTTGATCCCACAAATTATGGCATGCCCAATGAGACTAAATCTGACTCAATCTCAACTTAGAAACTTTTCTTTGATTTGTAGCAAACTTATGTGTGTGTAAGCTTAACACATTATAGCACCTATCAACCATAAAATCTAGCATGCTTAATGGGACTTGACTTCTCCTTCAAGTAAAGAAACCTAGTTGAAATGGGTACATATAAAAAAAGAAAAGTTAAATCTAGTGATTGATTAAGAGAAAGGAAAATGACACCATTAAGTGGCCCTCCTACTCCAATCCATACTATCATCCTCAGTGAAAGGTTTACACACACTTTATCAATCAACAATTACTATAGGGACAACTGGAGTCTATATAAGCACGGATCAACCCCTCACCTCCCACCTAGTGAGCAATGACCAAGTCTACTCAGGGGGCAAAGACCTCTCGTCCAGGTGTAGAGACCTCCTGTTTAGGGGTAAAGACCTTCTATCTAGGGAGCATGGGCCAAATCCATTTAAAGGGACCAAGTCCAAATACCATTATGTCAATCCTCAATGATAAAATAATAACCATCATGGGGGCAAATGGACTTCATATCAGCCATCAGGTTATATCCAACTCCATCCAATTCATGCATGGTGTTTCTGCTTTCACTAATAGTATCATTACTGTTAGCATCACTAAGATCAGCCCCATGCCTCCCACCCTATGGGCAAATATCAAGTCCACCTAGGAAGCAAAAGATTAAGTCCATCTAAGAGGCAAAAGATCAAGTTCATCAAGGAAGCAAAAGATCAAGTCCACCCTAGGAGCAAAAGACCAAGTCCACCAAGGGGGCAAAGGCCAAGTTTGCCCTAGCAGTAAAGGTCAAATTTTATTATGTCAAATCTTGATAATAAAATAGAGGTTTTATTAGCACAAATCATGACATTAGTCTTTTAAAGACTAAGCAATAGGCAAAATATAATTTTAACTACCTACAACTTATCAAAAGAAGGATCAATGAGATATTCGGTCGACTTTGGGATGTAGAATTGAACCTAAACCTAGATTCTAAAATCCCACCTCCAATACTATAAGGGCTAAAGGAAAATAATAGAAGAATATGTGTTCAAGTTTCTTCAACTAAGAAAGGGGCAATGTCATCTTCTAATGCCAGACTGATTAATGAATGAACAATTAAATCTAAAAAGAAGGATGCTCGCACCAAGTCAGTAACATGGAAGAGTCAAATGGTTGCATGAGCTTCAATACCATTAAACAAAAAAATATTTAGCCTATAAAAAAAATATCTAGTGACATCAAAACTAACTGATCAAGTATGCATTCCATACTTCTCGAAGCAAAACATAAAAAAAGAATAAAAAATTATACAACAAAAAATTTCTTATTATTTAAGTGAAATACATTCTGTCTTGGAGATAAGGTTTCTAAAAATGAAAGAAAAAGTTCAAAGACAAGGATAGTTGATAATAAAATATGGTGGAGTTGGAATCCTAACACCTCCCCCACCCACCTACATCCTAAGTTAACTTTAGGAATGCAAGTCTGGAAATATGACATTAATTTGCAAGTAACTATAACCTTGTTAAGAAAATTACTTCAAATACAAAAGTACTAAAATCGAAAGATAACCTCTCAGGAATCTTCTCTTAGAGGCAAAAGATTACTCCCCTAAAAAAAGAAAAAGAAGAATGAAAAATAAAGTCCTAAATGGACAAGTCTCATATGAAAAACCAAGCCAAGAGAGGTAGATTTAAAGAATAAGAACCAGATGACATCTGTTAGACTGCAAATCTTGGATCCTCAAAAGAGGAATAAGATTGCTAAAAAAAGCAAAAAAAAAGAAATAAATAATAAATAATAAATAATAAAAAGGGAAAGAAAATTGGATGCACGTTGAAATTAAGAGGACTGACCCAGCCTTATTTTAGTGTATTATCAATCAAGAAAGGCCATCTAAAGAGCAAGTATCAGTTGACATCTACAAGTATATAAACCTTATAATTTGAGGCTAAGAGGCATTCAAGATCAAAGCTAAAGTCAAAGGAGCAACTAATCAATAGGAACATGGCGAAAGTAATGAAGTCACCAGAAAAATAGGTTCCTGCAAAAAATATTACATTGAGAAAAAGGTATAAGGAGAGATAGATTGGTGACCTACCACCTTTTAAGACCAAAATTATCCTCAAACTTCAATAGACCTAACTAAGTAGGAGGCCTTAATTGAAGATGAAAGAATATATCATCTGTCTACTAAAATATTTTTAAAATAATAAATCTAAAAAAAATTTCTTACAAAAAAAAATACAAACATATATGCTTTGTACTATTTGTTTCTTCTAGCATCATAATCAAATTAAAAAAAGAGAGAAAATAATACTTCATAAGGTTACTTCTCTCAAAACTCATACATCAATTTAGCTTCTAGAAAACAAAATATTAGCTTAAAGTGTAGCAACTTGACAAGCATCTATCAAAGTATCTACTCATTGAGTTAGTTGACCGCTACAACATGTCCTACTCCAACATATCAATATGGCATTATAGGAGACAAGTCTCATAAAAATAATAAATTTTTTACTTTATTTTTTGCCCTACTAAGACATGATATGAATAACAAGGTGAAGAAGCTTCAAAATGGCACTTAAGATAGCCCTCCAAACAATAAAAGTCAAATTGGTTGGACCAACTAGTCAAGCCATTAACCACTATCTAAAAGTAATCAAAACTGGGGGCATATCTCTCCCTAGGCCCTTTGATTCTATGACCACTCCAACACAGGTTGAGATCTCTTCTCCCATTCATTTTCAAGTGACAGTCTTTATATTGTGGATGTAAGGGTTCTAATCTATAGAAAAGAAAAGTAAAACTCCTTTTGAATAAAATAAAATGTTACTCCTTTGCTATTCTATTCAAGGAAAAAAATGGAAAATGCTCATGTCTAAAGTGTATGAGTACATGCAATAGCTCTCTTCCAAAAATACATGATGATGTTAGGTGGCATATTGCCGAGCATACATTATGAAAGTTCAATCAAACATTAAATTCATCCTCCCATAAAAGAAGATTGTAAAGGTAAAGTCAAGTCTTCTCTCACTCAAACACTTAAGAAAAGCATGTTGCTAAAATATTTGAAGTGGACAACCAATCCATTGGGTTAATACCAAGTGAAATCTTCATTTTCTATAATTAAGAGGTTGCAGGCAAGAAAAACAAGACTCTCTTGTCAAATACTCATAAAGAGAGCATATAGTCGAGACTTTGAAATTATAAAAAGAGGCAATCAAGAATTCTTTTCTCATCTCAAAATACTGAGGGCAAGTAAAATTCTCCTCCCTAATGTTTAGGAGACGCCTATCATCATGGCATTTTAAGAAAAACTAACATATATGATATTTTCTATTACTTTTATAATCAATAGATCAAGTCAAATGTCATAAAATCCTTGACAAAGAATTCAAATAGGCTACCTATATAATGGTAAAATCAAATATGCTATCCTAAAATGGCAAAACAAAGCTTATCACCTCCAAAATGGTAAAATCAAACTTATCTCCAAAATAGTAAAATAAAATACTTATTTATGAGGATTACAAAATCAAATATATTATCTTTAACATAGCAAAATCAAACAAGAAACTTTGGAAATTATCTAAGTCCATTTTTCATGGTGCTCAAACCCACATTTAGATGGCAAACTAAGTCTATTTTGCGTAGCGATCAAGCTCACATTTGTATGAAAAATCAAGTCTACCTATTGTGGTAAATACACTTTCACATGGTAAACTAAACCCACTTTTACAAGCCAAATTGAAATCCATTTTGAGTGACAATCAAACTTGCATTTAGATGATAAACTAAGCCCACTTCTATGTGACAAACCAAGTCTACTTTCATGCGACAACTTAAGTCCACTTCCATGTGGCAATCAAGTCCACTTCTATGTGACAATCTAAGTCTACTTCTATGTGAAAAATCAAGTTTACTTTAACATGGTAACTTAAGTGTACTTTCATATACAATCAAGTCCACTTTCATGTGGCAAATCAAGTTCACTTCCGCATAGCGAATTAAAGTCCACTTTGTGTGACAATCAAGTCTGCATCTATATGGCAAATTAAGGCCACTTTTATGTGGCAAATTAAAGTTCACGTTGCATGACAATCAAGCTCGCATTTATATGGCAAATCAAGTCCACTTCCACATGGCAAATCAAGTCCACTCTTATGTAGCAAAAACAGTTGATGATGCAATTCTCAAAGCTATTCCCAACCTTTTAAGCTATTGGTGATACTATCAAATCAAAGAAGTTAATCGCCAATACACTCTAAGCTATTGGCCACACTTCAAAACTATACAAAACACCACAAGTCATTGGTGAGGCTACCAAATCAATGAAGTCAACCAACAATGTGCTCAAAGCTGTTGGCCCCGCTTCAAGCTAGTCAACCCCAGAAGTAATTAATTATGCGCTCTTTCAAGTTAATCAACCCCAAAAGTAATTAATGATGCACTCTTTCAAGCTAGTCAACCTTAGAAATAGTTGACGACATGCCATTTCAAGTTAGTCAATCCCAAAAGTAGTTGATGACATACCCTTTCAAGCTAGTCAATCTTAGAAGCAGTTGATGGTGCACCCTTTCAAGTTAGCCAACCCCAAAAATAGTTGACAATGTACTTTTTCAAGCTAATCAACCCCAGAAGTAGTTGATGACATGTCCTTTCAAACTAGTCAACCCTAGAAGCAGTTAACAATGTGCCCTTTTCAAGCTAGTGAACTTCAAAAGTAGTTGACGACATGCCCTTTCAAGCTAGCCAATCCTAAAAGTAGTTGACAATGTGCTTTTCAAGTTAGCCAATCCTAGTAGTAGTTAGCAACATACTCTTTCAAGCTAGCCAACTCCAAAAGTAGTTGACAATGCAATTCTCAAAGCTAGACCCAACCTTATAAGCCATTGGTGTACTCCCAAATCAAATAAAGTTATCACCTATATCTTATCGACTATTGAGATGCTTTAAAAACTAAATAAATTATTGTCTATACCTTATTAGCTAGAAAAATGCTTCAAGGTCAATAGAGTTATTACCAATGCCCTATTGGCTAATGGAAAACACTCTGATCTAAATAAAGTTATCACCGATGCCTTATTGGCTAATGAAAATACTTTAAATCACGAAGTTATTATTGATGCTTAAAGTTATTGGAGACATTTTGAACTTTTCCCATTCCCTTTTATTTCCCATCGGATGATACTATCAATACCTACTAAAGACCAAGTCGATTTGGATCAGATGCCACATGGTCCAGTGTAAGGGAGTGGGGTAGTAGCATACATCAAAGCTTCTTTTCCACTCTTTCTCTTTCTTTATTTCTTTCATGTTTTCTATAATTTCATGTTGAAATTCATTGTAAAGTGAAAGCATACCCTTAGTTAAGCCATATATCATCTTTCTTAATTAATCAAATAATACTTTCTTCTTTTATTTTCTTTTTTTGTATCTCTATTTTATTAGCTAGGTTTCTTGTTTTAGAAGATTCTTGATATTTGTTAGGATAATTAATAATAGGGGCTTGTACCTGTTAGAAGTCATGTTCTCATAACACTTGATATCACACTTAAATTTAAAATAAATTTTGATTTGTGATTTGAGGTCGTTACTCGAGGTCTTCGCTATCCCGGGTGATCAACTTCAATCCCACAATCGTAAAAGCATATTCGATATAAATTCAAAAGGGTGCACTTTGAAAAGCTCAAATTGATTTATAAGCATTAAATGTTCAAAATTTTTACTTTGTCAATCCCTTCATGAGTATGTAATAAGCAATTCTAAATCTTATGAGCAATTTCAAATGATGAGGTCCTTTAAAATTATTTTCATTAAGAGTAAAATTTAATATATTCATGACTTTGACATTTGTGGACTTTAATCTTTTGTCCTTTATAGTCCACTCTTGAGATGGTTTAGAAACCACCACACCATCAATTATTTTGATGGGTGGAGAGTACTTATTTTCAATTAAGTGTCAAGGATCAAAATTAATACTCTTAATAAAAACTTTGAAGCTAATTTTTCAAACATTAAAATTATTTCCATTAAAATGTAGAAGACGAAAAATAGATTGACCCTGTTGAAAAAAATGAGAAATATCAAAAGTTGTCATTGAAAGAATGGGTCAAAAACTTAAGGTCGTTAAATTAAAAATATAAGTACTGAGCTCTGATATCAATTAAAAGCCCAAATAAGCAACCTAACAAGGGGGTGAATTAAGTTTTACAAGAATCTTAACTTTTTGTGAATTAAAACAAATTCAAATCATAAGCAAACAATAATACAAGAGAATAAAATATAAACAGAGAAGTAGAGAAAGTGTAAATTGAAATATGTGATTTCGCAACCAACTATGCTTACGTCACGGTCCTTACCTCAATCCTCTTCATTATAGTTGTCATTTCATTCAGATGAAGCCACACCCTTATAATTTCTTGCTCCAATAGAATAAGTACCACACTACACTGAAGCTAACTCTTTCACACTCTTTTAATACTATACGAGCACTCAACCCTCTACTAAAAACCTAGGACAGTTACAAGGATATAAAATGAAAAATAAAGAAAAGAAAAATCTCACAACAAGAGCCTTTTAAAGATTAAAACACAAGGACAATGAGGATATGAAAGTTAAGTATATTTAAACTCTTGTTGAGGCTAGATAGCTTAAAAAACGCAGATCTTGCTCTAAAGATATTGAAAGTTTATTCTATTCTTGAGCAAAGAAGTCCCAAGCCTATATAAAGCCATTGAGGAGAAAACTAGCCATTTTCTGTCACATTTAGGCATTTGATCTTTCATGTTCGAGCATCTAAATCACTCTAATGATCAAATATTACTAGCTATTATAACTAAGATCACGAGATCAGACATTTGCTAATTAGGTTTGACACTTGAACAAGCTAGGTTCGGCAAGTTGGAACTAGATATCGGGCATCCAAACTCTGAACATAAAAAATTTAGAAGTTACAACTTTTGAACTTCGACAATCCAAACTTGAGGTTTGGGTATCTGAAGCTATCATTAATCCCCAGAGTGCTATGTTTGGACATCCAAAGTTTATTGAAAAATCTTAATTGGTTTACTACAACTTTAGTCTCCATTTAACATTAACTCATAACTAATCTTAGATAAAATAATAACTAAATAAAGGCATTACAAGATTAGTTTGAGTGTTAACCAAAAGATCAAATAAATTAACTATCAAACCCTCAACTCAACAAAAATGAAAAGCTAAATTTATGAGCTTTGAGTTGATCTTTCACATTGAGTATCTTTGAGCTTTTATCTTGATCTTTGAGCTTTATCTTCAACTTATTATCTCTTATATCTTCAAGTCATCATGTTCATCATCCAATGTACTTTATCTTGAGATTTGATTCTTCTTGAATTTGGATGATCATTAATAATTATGAAGTTTATCATTACTAGATAAACTTGTTGAACTTTAATTTCATCATTATTAATTGAATATGAAGAAGTGCATATTTGGGGTCACGGTGGGAAACTTGAGATACATGGTCTCAAAAAGAGAGATCAAAACTAACTTGGAGAAGAACAAAGTTGTGCTAGAGATAAAGTCCCTATGTTGATCAAAGTGGTAGTGCCTCACAGAAAGGCTCATAGCTCTTAATCGCCTCATGTCAAAGTTCAAGGAGAAATTCTTGCTATTCTTCAAGGGACATAGGAGGATGCAAAACTTTGAGTTGGATGATGCTTGTGAACAAGATTTTAAAGCCATGAAGGGGTATCTAGTTGCTCCACCATTGTTTGTGAGGCTGAACCCACATGAGACTCTCTACCTATACATCTCAGATGGGGATAATATAGTGAGTTCGATTCTTGTAAGCAACCCAAATGGGAAGCAAATTCCATTTATTATGTTAGCCACATGTTGACCAAAGCCAAGGTCCAGTACCCCATCATTGAGAAGTTATCTTTTGCCTTGATCATCTCCTCCCACAAGTTATGTTCATACTTCCAAGCACACTCTATCCATGTTTTGATGAGTTAGCCACTTCACCAACCATTGCAAAGGCCCAAGAGTTCTGTGGGGCTATTCAAGTCAATTGTGGAAGTTAGATAATTTGACATACATTTTGAAGCTCGAATAGACATCAAAGCTGGGCCTTTGATGATTTTCAAGTGGAAGTCAAGAACTAGGATCAAGGTGACGATGAAGCCTAGTGGTGGAAGCTCTACATAGATGGATCCTCATGTGAAATGGAAAGTGGTGGCGGGATAGTGATGATGTCATGATGGAGAAGTAGAAGAATATTCCTTGAAGTTTGAGTTTTGAGCCTTGAATAATGTGGTTGAGTAGGAGATCGCGCTATTGGAGATCCGAATTGCATGAGTTGTGGGAGCTCGAAAACTAAAAGTCTTTAGTG
Organism: Trichopus zeylanicus subsp. travancoricus; assembly: GCA_005019695.1. Classification (NCBI taxonomy): domain Eukaryota; kingdom Viridiplantae; phylum Streptophyta; class Magnoliopsida; order Dioscoreales; family Dioscoreaceae; genus Trichopus; species Trichopus zeylanicus. Next base: position 39,357 of record RXID01010959.1, on the reverse strand, counting down.
ACTCATAGCTAGTAACTAGCTAGATTAACATGCTCTATGAGGCCCGAGATACCACAATGGAAGAGTACCTAGCCGAAGTCCAGATAGCCTCCCAAGCTTTTGATTCAATAATGGTTACACAAATCTCTCATGAAGAGAACATGGAGTAGACTCACGAGCCTGGCTAGTAGTTGCAACTCTTACTGGGTAAGTTTGGATAGTGTATGTGGAGGTGCTAAACTCTCCGAGCGCTGAAACAATAAAGGGGATCTATGTTTCAACTCAAGAAGCAAGTTGTATGTACCCATTTGAGTTCAAAATTAGAAGGCCCAATCTAATATGATGAATGTATACGAGAATTGGGCCAAGTGATAATGCAAAGAGAAAAGGAAAGGAGAGAGAAAAATAATACTGTTGATGCCTGAGTGACCCTTCGCCTCCTCGAAAACCTCATATGGAGCACCTCCATCAAAACTCCAGTGATTGAATTTTGAGACTAGGAAAACTTTCAGGATTTACGGCGCCATGTTAGTGGAAGATCATTTTTGTATTCTCGACCAAAAACTTGATGTCTTGATGAGAAAATTTAATGTTTTTGTCATCAAAACTTGATGCTTGAAATATGTGTTTAAGTAGTTTTTGTAACCCAATTCTAACTTTGAGTTTGATAAGAGTTAGAATCACAGTTTGATTTGTAATGGGCTAAATTCAATTTGGAACTTTGAATTAGTTTGGACCCAAGTTCTAGTTGGAATTAGAAATAAATTTTAGCTGAATTCAAGGTGAATTAGAATTTTCATATTTACATATGAGACCTTGAATTTTGAAGTTTTACAAATAAATCCTAAAACATGGAGATTTACAAATTAGCCCCTGAAAATTTAATTTTTTTGCAAAAAGATCCTCACTGTCAATTTTTTTACAAAAGAAACCCTCGATTCAATGAAAATTACAAGTAGGTCCCTAAAACAAAAAAATTACAAATGTCCCCCTGAAAATTCAATATCCAAAGATGACATAATTTTGAATCTCTTCATAAGCAAATGAATCCCAATCAACAAGATTACAATTTCAATCAAAGATATCAAGATTTAATCTGGCGGCAAATCATAATCCGACTAAATTTCAAAATCAAACGAATCAAGGATTTGATTTCAAATCTTTTTGAGGTCTATAGAAGTTGATGAAAACCTACAAAAAGAAAAAGAGGGGAGAAGGAAGAGGCCATCAAGGAGAATCATCAAAGAATTATCATCCAGGGAGGGGAAAGGAAATCAACTAGAAGACATTAAGAAAGGTATGGAATTCGAACGTAGCTTTTTTTTCTTCTCTTCACTCTTCTTCTTTGCGTTGGGTGTTCTTCTCTTCTATCCATAGCTACTCGCTATTGTCCAGGCACCACCCTCCTCATAGTAACTACAAGTCACCTGTGGCCATTTGCCCATCCACACCTACAACACCCTCCAACTACATCCTGTTTGGCCTCGCTCTAGCATTGTCAAGCTCCGCTCGCCTGGTCCCACTTTGGCATGTCTTGAGTCCACATCCTGCCTTGCTCTACTTCGGCATACCCCGAGTCCCCTCGCCTAGTCCCACACTGCCAGCCCCTCATTCGTGTCCTGCCTAGCCTTGATATGATGTGCCTCCATCCCACACTCGCTTGGCTCCACTCTGGCATGCCTCCACTTTGCACTCGCGTGGCTCTGCTCCAGTGTGCCTCCATCTAGCACTTGCTAGGCCTCACTCTAGCAAGCCTCTGTGCTCTGCGCACAACCTTTAGCAACCTTGCTACTGATCATGGTTGGAATCAGCCATATCCAACTAGGAAGAACTTCGGGCCCTCACGACCCATTGAATGAAGAAGAGAATCATGAGTTTGGGGAAGAAGGAAGTTTAAAAAAAAGAGAAAAACAAGCTTGAAGCAAAAAAAAATTTCTTATTTCAACTCGGCTTCATTTGCTCAGGTCTAGCTTGCGGGCTCATCGAAAGTCATTCTGATTAAGTATCAGTCCATGAGCTTATCAAATATCAGTTTAGACTAAGGCTAGCCTATGGGCTAGCCGAACGTATATTTGGATTAAGGCCAATCTGCGGGCTTGCTGAATGCCTACTAAGGCTAGTCTACGGGTTCACTCAAAATTATCATGATAGCCTAAGAACCCTCGAACCAAATTGATTAACATAAATTGATTAAATTAAAGTGACTCAATCACATTAAACTCAAGTGAATTCAATTAGAACAAATAAACAAAACTAAACTAACTCAAACGGGCCATTAAATAGAATTAAATCCATTAAGTTAATGGACTAAAACTGAAATTGAATTATATTCAGATTCAAATTGAGTTAATCCAAGTCAAATAAGTTCAAACCTAATCCCAATCAGGTTCTATTCGAATTAACCCAAATCAAAACCCAAGTTTAGACCAAATATTAGTTAGGTTAAATTAAGTTTGAATTAAACCCTAATTAGGTTAGGTCATGTCCAAACCAGCTTTAATCAGTTTAAAACAAGTTCAAACGAATCCTAATTGAGTCAAATTGAACTTAAATCCAAACCCTAATTGAGTCACTTCGAGTTCAAACCAAAATGTAGTTAGATCAAATTGAACCCCAAATTCAAGCCTGAACAAAAGTAAGGCCGAACTTGACTCAAATCAAATTAGACTTGATCGAAACTAAGACTCAAATCAAATTAGACTTGATTGAAACTAAGTTCTAAATATCAAATTGAATCAAATTAGACTCATTTTGAACATTGAGCTGAATCAAACAAACTTGATCCAAATCAAGTTTTAAATATCGAAATAAATCAAATCAAATTTGAGTCAAAATTGAGTGTTTAATATTAAACTGAATCAAATCAAACTTGATCCAAATCAAGTTTTGAACATTGAATTGAATCAAATTATACCTAAGTCAAGGTCAAGTTCTAAAATTGGACTAAATTAGACTTAATCGAAACTGAGTTTGAATCTCAAAATTGGACCAGACTCGAACCAAAATCAAGAGTCAATTTCAAATCAATTGGGTTAGTCGATAATAAGCTTAGAGCCATTGGCAATACCCTAAATCCTAATTGATAACAAGCCAAGAAAATTATTAATTATTAAATTAAAGATGATTAGTATAAGTCAAGACCACTTATTATTTCTTCAAATCAAGTTGAAATAAGACAGATTTGAACTCGCTTAATTAGTCAGCCAAGACGCCTTATTCTAACAAAGTCAAAATCAACGAAGTTATTACCTATGCTTCATTAGTTATGAAAATACCTCAAAATCAACGAAATTATCGCTTACGTCCCATTGGTTATAGAAACATTTCAAAATTAATGAAACTATAATATACACCTTATTAGCTATGAAAATACTTCAAAATCAGTGAAGTTATTACCAATGCCTCATTGGTTATGAAAATATTTTAAATTTATGGAGTTATCACTAATGTCTTATTGACTAATTAAAATATTTTAATTCAAACGAAGTTATCTTCAATACCTTATTGGCTAATGAAAAGTATTTTAAATTCATAGAGTTATCACTAACGCTTTATTAGCTAATGAAAATATTCCAACCTAAATGAAATTATCTCCAATGCCTTATTGGCTAATGGAAGTATTTCAAATTTATGGAGTCATCGCCAATACTTTATTGGTTAACGAAAATACTTCAATTCAAATGAAATCATCTCTAATGCCTTATTAGTTAATGGAAGCACTTTAAATTTATGGAGTTATCGCTAATATCTTATTGGTTAATGAAAATACTCTAAGCTAAATGAAGTTATCTCCAATACGTTAGGCCCCATTTAATTTGGGATTAGGATTAGGATTAGACTTTTTCAGAATTTTTTTATATAAAATTAATATTACTTATTTTATACTGTTATTAAGTTAAATTATTATAAAAAACTAAATAATTTTTTTAAACTTTAAATTATTGAAAAATTAATTTTGATAAAAAGATATTAATTTATAAAAAGTGGTTCACTAGTCTTAATCCTGATCCTGATTCTGATCCCGAACCAAACGGTGTCTTATTGGCTAACGAAAATGCTTTAAATTCATAAAATTATTATCAACACCTTATTGATTAATGAAAATACTTCAAATTCATAGAGTTATTGCCAACACCTTGGCTAAAGAAAACACTCCAAATAAAGTTATTTCTAATGCTTTATTAGCTAATGAAAATACGTCAAACCCATAGGAGTTATCGTCGATGCCTTTTTACTAATGAAAATACTTCAACTCAAAGAAGTTATCACCAATACAAAGGCAAATGAAAACACCTTGATTCAATAAAGTTATCATCAATGTTCAAAGTTATTGAAAATACCTTAAACTTCTCTCATCTCCTTCCAAATCCCACAGGATGACGCTATCAACACCTGCTGAGGATCAAGTTAAGACCCATTCGAATAAGATATTACATGGTCCATTGCACGAGAGTGGGGTAGCAACACATATCAAAGTTTCTTTCCCACTCTTTCCTTTATTATTATTATTATTACTACTACCACTATTATTATATTGCTATAATTTCATGTTGAAATTTTTTGTAAAGTGAGAGTACGTCATTTCTTAAATTATGTATCCCTTTCTTAAAATTAATTGAATCACACTTTTCTTTTTTTTTCTTTTATGTCTCTATTTTATTAGCTAATTTTTTCATTTTAGAAAATTCTTGACAATTGTTGAGGTAATTAATAATAGGGACTTGTACCTATTAAAAGTTAATGTCTCCACAATATTTGATTAGCACACTCAAATTAAAATAATTTTGATTTGCATATCGAGGTCATTCCTTAGTATTTTTGTCATCCTAAGCTGTCGATTTTAATTCCATAATATGAAATTCAGCTAGTATTTATAGGGAAAATTAGGGTTGGGCACCTCATAAGAGGTGCCTCAAGAAGCTGGGGATAGCCTGGCACCTACCCTGGGATGGGCGCAAGCCAGCTAATGCTCTTGCTAGATTCGGGGGATAGATACCTGGCACCCACATGTTCTAGCTGGTGTTGGGGCCTGCTTGTGCCTGCCCATTGTAATGTTGACCCCATTTTTGTTAATTCTCCAACTAAAATAGGAAAATAGGTGTAACAAGCCTTTTTTTGGCGATTCTCCAAATAACATGGTAAAACATGTGGCTTTTTCAAAAAAGTCCAGAATTTTAAAGCTTTCATAAATTGGTCAAATACATTCAATCAATGGTCCAAATTAACTTAAATTTTTCAATCAAATATAATCAAATAAATCGTGAATCAAATAATCCAAATGTGAGTTGTAAATCAAATCTGAAACTTACATAAAATCTTGTTGCCATTTTGTAAATAATTTTCTAAATCCAAATATTTTAAAAATAATTCTATTTTATAGGATTTTACAATGTACACTTAATACATTGTGAAAATCAAATTTGAAATATTTGTAATAGAAAATAAAGTTTTTTTTTATAAATAAACTCTTGAAATAAGTAATTGTATAAAAAAAATTTTGAAAATCAAAAAATTGCAAATAAGTCTGATTAAAAAGATGAAAACACTTGTTTTTAGAAGATAATTAAAACATGAAAAGCTCTATTAAATCATGATGATTTTACAAATAAATTTTCGGATTTCGTGAAATAATGGGTCAACAAGTTGGTATAGGGTCACACGAAAAAAATTTAAAAATCATAAAAAAAAAAGGATATTGCAACCCACTAGCAGTTTGCTCCTGAAGGAGATGACAATAATGCACCATGGTCTAATATTATATTGAATTTTAACTTCTAATAAAATTTTAATGGTCGTCTCCAGATTCACTTATCATTATATATATTTATCTCCTGTACAATTTTAAATAAAATAATAATTTTTTTAAAATTTAACCTTCCAACTTATTTTTGTTTTGATTAATTTGACTGTTGGAAATAGGGAGGGAAACTATGGCCTAATATTGAATCGATATCCTTAAATTTACTCCACAACTTGAGTAAATCGAGGTCCAGTTGGGTACTCTGATGCTGCAGACAACGAGCCTCGCATAAAAATATCTTAAATTTTTGTTAGCCGACTTGCATTCCAAGCGTGAAACTTCAACTTAATTGGTGGCAATTTTGCAAAGTACCATTAATTGATGTCATTTTGGTTGACAGATTTGGTCCCTCAAAAGATACGTGCCTTCGTCACCAGCGAACGCATCAAACTCATTCTTAAACAAATCAGAGATATAATAACAGACTTCATCGTCACAAAACGCAAACAATATTACAAAATATTCGTGACATTAAAGAGTTTCAATAAAGCAAAAGAAAAAAAATAATAAAAAAAGTAAGAAAATATGTATAATAAACTCTGAAACTCAACAGAGTATGCAACCTGGTTCATGGCCGCCACCTCTATAGCACTTCTTCTATTGCATTTCCGACAAAGCCCCAAACCTAAAAGCCTCACCTCCCCCACTCCTGCCATGACCACGCTCACCACCGCTGCTGCCTCTGTCACACCTATCGTTCTTCGGCTCTACACCCTCTCCACCACTCGCCGCCGGCAAACCGGGCAGAACGACGACCTCGTTGTAAGCCACACACCAATACAATCCTTATGAAACACATGTCGGCACGGGGCCGGCATGGCCCGCAATTCCTCGCCTTCCTCGAAATCCCCCAAGCACACCGCGCAGCTCTCCAGCTCCCCGCCAGAGCGATAAACAATAACAGGCATTGCAGCAAGCTCCGGAGGCACCGGGAATTTGCAAGGCAGGGGCCGGCGCTGCCGGGTAAAGCAGCTTTCTATGCAGAGGCAAAGGCAGTTGAGGAGGAGATAGAACACCGCGGCGCAGATAGCGGCTGCGAAGGTGATAAGGAGGGTGTTGCTCATGCGCAACTGCGGCGGCGGCAGCGGCGATGGAGGCAGCGGGTGGCGGAGAAGGCGGCGCATGATGGAATTTTATGTGTCAGAGAGAGGAGATGAATAGTAAGTGTTTATATAAGTTTTTTTTTTTTTTAATCTTTTCGGTTTACGTAGGGAGGAGTCGATTGGGTGGGACGCAGAGAATGGGATTAAAAAGGAGGATATTTATGATCGGAGATTGGATTGCATCTTCGCCAGATTAGAAACGCTTTTAGATTATTTTTTTTTTTTTTGTTTTTTTTTTCCGTAAAGATGGATATTTAGGGGACAAGGCAAAGGGGTGGGTCGTTTCAATCCGCTGTCTGATACTTACTTGTTAGTCGCCATCTTTGCAAGAGCAATGGTGAATTCGGACCGTTACCTCAGATTCAGAAATTCAGATCACCCAGGAGTCCCATATCCGTAGTTTGGACACTTGAATCTGAGATTAGAGTCCAGATCCTCTGCTCTCACGAGGTTAAACGTTGAATCCGCCCCCTATCTGATCTCTTTTGTGGTGGACTGAGTTTGGACCAACATATGGTTCGGTGGGTATTTATTGTAGAGGATAAAAAGTGTCCATAAAAAAGAAGAAACAAGTATTTGCTGATAAAAGTATATTTTAATAAATCAACTATTTAAGAAAGTCTCAACATATAAAAATAGTAAAGCTAAATAGGCTATGCCTGCAAATAACGACGACGACCACTAAACCGGGTAAACAAGTCAGTCTATTGGCCTTTGAACAGGCCCTTCGGTTACATAGTTAAAGTATGTTGGTTCGGAAAACCCCACATGGCTCAAGTTCGAGTGGAAATGGCACTTCTGACCCTGAGAGCCGCCTGAACAACTTGACTGCCCTTATGCTGCTGTAAGGATCAATAGACAAGATGTGCAAGTCTTTCCAATAATCTGTACAGGTTCAGTTCAAAGATGGTTCCGGGGGCCATCCTAGGAATCGATGGAATCATTCTAAGAGATGGAGAGGCTCTTTGTGGTGTAATTCATCATATGTGAGTAGGTTTAATGCAGACGCTCTCCAGATCCATGACTGGTGATATCGCTGTGGTTGAAGAGCCTTTTCGATTGAGAAGATTAGGTTCGGTTTATCCCACCAGGCCGCGGTCCATCTCCTTCTTCTTGCAATAGAAATGACAATATGAGAAAGACCACCGGGAGCTTTCCTGGACAGCCTCTCCATTATTTAAGTAAGCTTCTGGTCAGAAATTTTAGTGCGTTACAGAAAGAGTAACGAGCATTAGGGTTTCATACTTGGATGCACTGGATTATTTATAATGATGATTAATTTTACCTGTGGGTGAAATTTTACTTATCCATATGCCCTTGGGTTGGATCAAGATGAGAGCATAGGGTGAAATTCGCTCTTGAGTGGAAAATAAAACAGGACATGTTCTTTACCACAATCTTTGTTAGAGATGGGGAGCATGGATGAGTTTGGCAACTCGTTGTATTTATGCTTTAGATGTGGGGGCGTAGCACCCCTTTGGAGCGGTGTTAGGGGTGGGCACTCGACTAGGTGTGGAAGCTCTACGCGCATAGCTCGGTGCATGAGGCTTGGTGTAAGAAGTTCAGTGCTACGTGAGGCTCAATGAGTCTAAGCTCGGTGTGTCGAGCACGTGTACGTTAATACGATGGACTGAGCTGACAGGACCGTCGAAAGAACTGGTTCCATGGTTTGATTGGAATAAAATTAGGTTTGTGGTTTGGATGCTCATCAATGCCACCTAACTTTGCATGATTTTGAGATGCGGTCGCTCCATCTACGATGCTAGTTGACGAAATCGGCAAGGTCCATGTGCAAATTTTGCCACATGTATCCCATCGAGACAACAAATTTTTGGCTCCTGAGGGCTAGATCTTCATTACATGGCATTCTGAGAGATTAATGTGGGTATATAAAGGATATGGGGGTCTGTTGCCCTAAGTTTTGCTTCGTTGCCTTCTTGTTTCCATGGTTTTAAACTTTGCTTCTGTTTTCCATTGTCCTCTGTCTCCAAGCTCAAACAATGAAGTATTGCACTGACGTTTCCAATAGCTCTCTTGAGAACTCATAATGCTCCTTATTCGATTTTTGAGCTGCCGTTGCAATTGCCACCCTTTATTTTTACTACTGTTATTGTTGCCATCGGTATTTTTATAATTGCTATAATATTTGTGGATATTTTCGGTATTTTAAAAATATCTCAAAAAGTATAGAAAAAATGAGAAAAGTTTTCTGGCGTTTTTCACTAATATTTCAAAAACACGGAAAAAAAAACTGTCAAAGACTTTTTCAATGTTTCAAAACGGTAGAAAATTTTTTTTTTGGTATTCAAAAAATATCGGTGAAAAATCATTTTTTTCCGGCGTTTTTGCAAAAAAAAAATGTTAAATTTTTCTAACATTTGTAAAAAAAAAAATATATAAATTTTTTTCAGCATTTTCACTGTAAAGGCCGGAGCTTTTTGGTATTTGCTTTAAAAAAAATATCACTACAATAACACTGCTACAGTAATGTCGGCTTTGAATTGTGAATGTAGAAATAAGTATTGCTACAGTACTATGCTATAATACTATTCTATAGTGATATTGCTTTCAATATTTGTCCATCAATACATATGCTATAAGTTCAATATGTCCATATAAACAACAAAATTAAGGCCTTCATCACAGATATTGAGCTATTACTGGATCCAGTGGCTGGAGATGGAGAGAAATTCTACCATTGCAACGACCCCATGACCTCCACTCATTAATCCAATCAAACATGCAGTAAACATCATGTTTCATGAACCTTTTAGATAATATGATACCCAACTCTCCTTCTGCCCCATATGGATCACTCAACATAAGAATGTCTCTCGTCTCAGGATCAAGTTCATCCAGGGAGCAAGGGCTAGCTTTCTAGAAGTAGCTATGTTCAGGATACAAATTCGATAGATCCTGTTCAACCATTTTTTCAAGCTTGACATTTCTGAAATAATGACCCCATGTGCTATCTGAAAAATAGTTTGCAATGATATCAACAAAAGATTAAACTATGAAAAGTCTAACAAGCATAATAATAGGAAATGAAGACAAGCTTAACACAAATTATAGGTTTCATGAGAATACATGTTGATACATTTACACAAAGTGGAGATAAAACTTTGGCTTTTTTTTTTTATCAGTCCATGTAAGTTGAAACCTAAACAAAAATCACATAACCATTAAATAGATGAGGAAGATGAGCAATTACATAGGGAACCAAAAAAGAATGTCTGTTGGGTACAATCCAGAAACTTCACAGTTGATGAAAATTAAAAAGCATGTTTTTTTATCATCAATAAGCACACAACTCACCATAAAAAATATGCTCAAGATAATGGACTGGATTTTATTGCTCATCTTAATTGAGGTCTCCTTTGCGGGTAGTCTCTGTCCGCTTAAACTGAGCTTGACATAGGGGTCAGATTTGCAACCCTGGTATGGCCATGATGTCTCCTCCCAATAGTTTGAGCCCAAAGTCAACATGTGGCTGCATTAACATCAGAACAGCAATTAGGAAATATTGATAAATATAAGCAAGATTTTCAGAAAAATTGTTCTTGCTTTCTCCATTAAAGACAGTCAAAATTGCAAAGCAAGGGAAGCTCGGCACAAGTGGCTTTAAAGTAATATGTGGTGCAATAAATACTTGCAAATCTAACAGCTGCAACGCAGAAAAGTATCAAGATCATCATGATATTGCATCCCTAAAAATAATATTTCATACCCAGATATTATGTGGGATTTTTCAAACCTGCACATTGACTTTGAGAAAGGCCAACTGCAGAGACAATATTATGTTTAAATCAGAGTGCGACATCATATAAAACAAACCATTTTGTTTATAAGTATTGAAGAAGAACCAACAGCGGTGTGAGACAAGTAGCTTGTATGGAGCACACTAGTGACATGATGCAGCACATGGAACTCATTGATCAACATGTTAACTTTAAAGCAAATGAAGTTGCTGGCTGGCACTTGTTACTTTAAAAACTAAGAATGAATCACAACATTGGATTAATATGACTTTCAAATGATAGAGCCAAATAAGTTGAAGAGAAGCGACAAAACAAGTATTAGGAAAGCCTACCAAAATATTGTACATAATCCCCTGTGAGAATTCAAGTATATAACTAGGGTAACAAATTTATGCTTTATTTTCTTGAGTAATCTAAGAGTCCATAAGTGGCATACAACCACAAACATGTTAATCTGAACCGATTGGCCTTTAAAAAGCAAAGATATGAGAAGATAATCCAGCAAATATAACTTCCAGCAGCAAAAACATGTACTAATCTTTGCAAATCCGCCATTTATCTCAAATGCATCACCACAGGCAGACCGGATAAAAACACAAAGCTCTTGAATGAGAAAACTTTGTCCAAAAGAAACCAGTTAGAAATAGAAGAGGAGGTAAATTATCAAAATAAGACATCAATTTAAAACAGTATTGTCCTCTTCCATTGTTTTTCATCGGAATTTATCATCTCCAAGATCAAACACGCTTAATTGAAAACTAGAGTTGAAAAAACCAGCATTTTGGAGCACAAATTCCTTGCTGATTGGCAATAACAACAACCATTGCATGACTTAAGGAAAGAACGCCACGGCAACCAATTAACGAACCCAATCTACAAACATTTCCAACAAAAAAAGAGACCAAATTTAACAACCCCAGCAAACCAAGAACCCTGGAAAGATCACCAACAGTCCCAAACCAACCAGAGACCCGCAAAACAAAGGAAGGCCATACAGATCAGGGCGCGGGCGGGAGCGGCGGCGGGCGGACAGAGCGAGGTCGTGCTCAGATGGAGATGGTTGCTGATTTAAAAAATATTAAAAAAGAAACGCCGAAATTTTAAATATTTTTGTTGAAATGTTGAAAATTTTTGAATACTAATAATTATTAATTTTTTTTAAATACCGAGAATTATCAGTGTATTTCAATAAACGCTGATAATTTTATTGGTCGTCACCGTAAAACAATTGTAAGCAATATTTCAATATATTATAGTGAATTCCTTTCTAACTAATGTAATTTTTGGATTTTTTTTTTATTTTTCTTTTGTATACTATAGCAGTAGAGGTGATCTTCTAGGGATTTTTAAATTTCAAATCTCTCTTTTCTTGAACTTGGTATATGTAGTTTAGCTTCATTACAACAATAGGCAGTTTCATATTGTTAGGTTTTAAGTTTTTTTTTCTTCTGTCTTTTAGGTCCTCCTGTCCATGACTAAGGTGGGGACTCAAGAGGAACATGATGTAGAGGCATCTCGAATACTACTATAACATACACACCAATATGAGAAGCTACCATGAAGAGCTTGGCTTAAAGTAAAGAAAATGATTGCCTATGGGGGTTGTCTCGAGAAAAGCCACTCCAATAACCAAGTCAAATAAGGTTTTGGAGAGATGCACATAATAAGAGAAACATGTAGTGTCTTGGGAAGATAAATGATATATTCTTGGGTAAGATGATAGAAAATACTTAGGGAAATAAACATATATCCATAGTGACTTCAAGTTGGAGTTGTAGGAGATAAAGATCTACTTTTAAGCTTCCAACTATGGAAAGGTTGGGGCCTCTCTAGTGCTTTTTTTGAGAAGGAGAGGAGGAGAAGAGCTTACCAAATCTAGAGAGTTGTGGATTTATATACCTTATGGTCGAATTATAATTTATGGCAAATATTAATGATAATTGCATCAATTTTTGAGGGGGTTCATGCTCCTGCAATTTTCTTTCTTGTTGTGTAGCAAAAGGTGGAATAGTGCATCACACATTGGTTATTGTCATTTTATAGTGGGAGAACACTCCTAGAAATTTTGAGAAGGGTTGTTCAAAGGAGGCCAAGTTGCGAAAACTCAACTAGACCCCTCTATGATTAAGAATGAGCTTCATAAAGGCGGTATGGGGCCTGTAACACAAGTTTCTCAGGGGAGTCAGGATGTGATAGTTTAATAAGGCTCCCAAAGCCAATGGGAGGTGTAAGTGATGAAAAAAATATAACTCCCAAATAAACCTCGGGACTTTTGAGAGAGGGTTATGTGGTGACTTAAGACACAAGTCTAGGTTATGCTTTGACTAGGGTTTGATAGTTGACATTTCCTCTTGCTCCCTTGGACAACCCTAGTGATAGTTGTGAGACTACTATGGCTTTGTTTTGTTGTGAAGTGTGAAGCTAAAATGTGAATCCTTGAAAGAAGGTTGCCCAGTGCTAGCAAACACATCATTGCTCCCTAAGCTATCTTATCTAGAGCTTAATGAATGGAGGAGCCTAAAATGTGGATTCTATAGGGGTATGCTTATTGTAGGTATGACCACTTGGAGCATCTCAGGGAGCTCAAGTATGATGCTTGAGGAAACCTCTTTTTGGGAAGAATCTTGAAGGACCTTGTGGGGTGACGTGTGGCACTCTATAGTGAGGAGGCACAAGCTCGAGTCTCCAATAGTGGTGCCTCCACCATGGCTTCAACACTTGTTTCAGCTGCCGAGATTCCAACCTCTTCTCATAATTGATTAGTAAGAGGGGTTAGAATGTGGAGAGGACTAAGTGCCGACAGAAGCAGTCTAACACTTCATTACTGCTATTTCCCCTTTATAGCATCCTTTTTGTATTGCCAAGATCCTAGGATTCTGCACCCATATTTTGTAATATAAATATCCATTTGTAACATATTTCCTTAATAAAAAAGTATTTATTTCAATTATGTCTTTGATATTGTATATTTTGTTTTTTCGAGTATTGTGAATTTATATGTTCAATCAATGATTCAAGCCTTCTTCACAAAGAGTTTGCAAACTTTATCTCAAATACATCCTTGACTTCTAGTTTGCTTGAGATCCGAATTGTTGGGACTTTGGTTTTTTTACTTTCTATTGATTATTTCTTCTTTTCATTAATATTCAAGGTATTTCAAGGCCCAAAGTTTATGGAACTCTAATACCCAAGGATATATTCTAGCAACTAGTTGCTTATGGGTATTATGGAGCTGAAATCGACCACCAAGGATAGCTAACGACTTTGAGGAGCAATCTTGAAATAACAAACAAAAATTGAGGGTGGTTTGAGTGTGCAATAAAAAATTGTGAGAACATGACATTTAATAGACATAAACCCCTATTGTTAATTATTCTGACAATCATCGAAAAGCTTTTAAACTAATAAAATAGTGATATAAAGAAAGAAAAATATAACTGATTGATTTAAGAAATAGTACATGGCTTAAGAAATGACATATCCTTACTTTACAATTTAATAAATTTAAATTTATAATCTTAAAAGAGTATGAAATAAGAAAAAAAAAGTGGGAAAAGGTTTCATGCTCGTCATTGCCTCCCTCCCGTGCATTTGATGGAGTTGGATTTTGACTCAGATGGGTATTGATTTAATTCTTAGCGAATGTTAATAACATTGCTAGATTTCATAATGTAGCTAATTGCATTCGCTTGTATCAGTTGACCCATTAAGATTTGAAGTATCACTAACTGCTTTCTACTTGTTATCAATTGACTACTTTTAATCTTTGATTTAAGAGAATGATTAACGGGCTTAGCTTATGCCAATCATTTCTAATTTGATAATCAATTGTATTTTGGCTTATTGTCGATTAGGTTTGAAATGTCATCAATAGTTTTTGAGTTTGTATTGGTTGAACTTGAAGTGTAACCAATAGCTTTATGCTTATTACTAGTTGACTTCCTTCAAACATGCTACTTGGCTAATTGATTAAGTGAGTTCAAACATGCCTTAATTTGATTTGAAATGGATAGCAGCCTTGACTTATGTCGATCATTTCTAATTTGATAATCAATGACCTCTTTATGCGTGTTGTCAGTTGACTTCTTTCAAATACGACACTTGGCTAACTGACTAAGTGAGTTCAAACCTACCTTAATTCAGTTTAAAATGGTTAGCAGCCTTGGCTAATGTTGATCATTTCTAGTTTGATAATCGATGGCTTTCTTAGTTTGTTGTTGATTAAATTTGAAGAATCATTAATAACTTTTGAGCTTGTATTGACTGAGTTCAAAGTGTGATCGATAACTTTATACTTGTTGTCAGTTGATTTTTATTAAATATGATATTTGACTAACTCACTAAGAGAATTCAACCCTACCTTTATTTTGGTTTGATTTGAAGAAATAATTAGTATCCTGTGCTTATGCTAATTATATTGGATTTGACAATCGAGAACCTCTTTGGTGTGTTGTTAATTAGGTTTGAGGTATTATTGACGACTTTGAGATTCTTGTCAACCCAGACTTAGTTTTGGTTTGAGTTTGATTCGGTTCAATTTGAAGTTTAGACTTGATTTTGATTTTGGTTTGATTCAATTCAATGTTTAAAACTTGATTTCAATCAAGTCTAATTTTGATTCAATTTGATGTTTAGAAGTTTAATTTGATTCAAATCTCGATGTTCAGAACTTAATTTCAATTCAAGTTTGATTTGATTCAATTTAATGTTCGAAACTTGATTTTGATTTAAGTTTGATTTTTTTCAATTCGATATTCAAAACTTGATTTAGATTAAGTTTAATTTGATTTAGGTTGGGTTCAGCTTTATGTTGGATTCCTATCAAGCCTCAGACTTGGTCCATAGTGGATTTTGGATCCAATTCTTTTTTAGGTTCTTATTGAATTTTTAATAGATCTTGGATCCGACCTTGATTGGGTTCTTATTGGATCCTTAATGGATTTTAAATCTAACCCTGATTGGACTCTTATTGGATTCATAATAGATCTTAGATCCAACTCTTGATGAGTTCTTATTAGATCCTTAGTGAATCTTTGATTTGATCCTAATCTAGTTCTTATTGGATGCTAAGTAAATCGTGGATCCAACCCTTAATAGGTCCTCATTAGATTCTTGATGGATTTTAGATCCAAACTTTAATGGATTTTTATTGGTTTCTTAATAAATTTTGGATCTAACCCTAATCAGGTTCTCATTGGATCCTTAATGGATCTTGGATTCAACCTTTAGTAGTTTTTATTAAATCTTTGATAGATTCTAGATCCAATCTTGATTGAATTGTTATTGGATCCAAGTTCAACCCATTAATGGGTTCAAGCCTCAACCCATGTTGGACATTTATTAGGTTCAAGTTTGAACCTTAATGGACTTAGGTTCAAATTCTAGTTAATTTTAGCTTAGGTTCAACTTGATTCTGGTTTTGGTTATGGTTCTACCTATTTTAGATTCAACCTAGTTCTATTTCAGGTTCAACCTAATGTTGATTTAGGTTCGACCTAATTCCAGTTGAGGTTCTACCTAGTTTTGGTTCATATTCGGCTTAATTTTGGTTCAGTCTTGACGTAGTTTTGATTCAAGCTCGATCTAATTTTAGTTTAAGTTTGACCTGATTTTGGTTCAAGCTCAACCTAATTTTAGTTCAGGTTCAACCTAGTTTTAGTTCAAGTTTGACTAACTTCTGATTTAGGTTTGACCTAGTTTTAGTTCAAGTTTAACCTAGTTCTAGTTCAAGTTTAACCTAGTTTTGGTTTGAATTTGAGTTTGGTTTGACTTGCTTTGGTTCAATTTAAACTTGGTTCAACCTAATTAGAGTTTGGTTCAAACTTGGTTAGATCCAATTAGGGTTTAGTTTGAGCTCAGTTTGATCTAATTAGGATTC
The DNA here is from genome assembly GCA_005019695.1 of Trichopus zeylanicus subsp. travancoricus. Taxonomy (NCBI): domain Eukaryota; kingdom Viridiplantae; phylum Streptophyta; class Magnoliopsida; order Dioscoreales; family Dioscoreaceae; genus Trichopus; species Trichopus zeylanicus. The sequence goes on along the minus strand of RXID01010959.1, from coordinate 22,839 downwards.
TATTCAAACTTAGTTTAACTCAATTAGGGTTCGGCTCGAACTTGATTTGACCTAATTAGGATTTGGTTCGAACTTATTTGATACAAATAGGGTTTGGTTTGAACTTGATTTGATTTGGATTAACCCAATTTGAATCTGATTGGGGATTTGGGTTTGAACCGATTTAACCTATATTAACTCAATTTGTATTTGGGTCCAATTCCACTTTAGTTTTAATTTATTTATTTGATCAATTTAGGTTTATTTGATGGTCTATTTGAGTCAAATTGGTTTAGCTTAATCAGTTTATTTAATTTGGTCTAATTAATTTTGTTTAAATATGATTAAGTCAATTAATTTAATCAATCGATTTGATTAGTTGATTAGAGAGTCCTCGGACTGTTAAAATGACTTTGGGCGAGACTATGAATTGACCTTAAGTTAATTTAACTTTCAAGAGAGTCCATAAGCTGGTTTTTAGTCAATTTGACTTTTAGACGAGCCTGCGGGTGGGCTTTGAGTTAGAAATTGGCTTTCAGAAGAACCTGCGGGATAACCCTAAACCAAATTAACTTTTAGACCATCCTTAGAGCTGGTCCTAAATTGAAATTGACTTTTAATGAACTTGTGAGCTGCCTTGAGTTAGAAATTGACTTTTGAATGAGCCCATGAGTTAGGCTTAAACCAAAATGGCTTTGGACGAATTCACAGATTGGTTCTAAATTAAATTGACTTTTAGACAAGTCCACTAGCTGATTCTAAATTGATTGACTTTTCGATGAGCCTGTAGATTGATTTTGAGTCAAAATTGATTAGCCAGATTTTGAGTCAAAATTGTCAATTAGTCGGATTTCTCTCTCTCTTTTTTTTAGGCCAAAATGTTTTTTATTTTATCTTTTTTATAAAATTTCTTCTTTCTCCTGAATCAAACTCCTCTGTTCATCCTACAAGAGTTCATGCTCCTTTCTTCATCAATCATAGCCAGATTGGCTGGATCTGACCCCTTTTCCTATTGACAAGGGATGGAGACAGGAAACTAGCGATATGGAGCACCCTTGCTCCTCGTCTCATGGTGGTTTAGGAGAAGCTATCAAAGGCAGAGTAGGAGAGGACAGCAGAGGGCAGATTAGGCTAGCAAAGCTCATGGGAGGGAGCATGGGAGCATGCTGGAGAAGGGCTGCTTAAGCTAGCGAGGGTAGAGCTGGGAGCAAGCGATGGAAGTAAAGGGCGCAGGTGTGGGCCAGGCATAAGGAGGTTCACACTGATAGTGGGGTTGTTGAGTGTTGAGTTTTAGGTGTCTTGAAATCGGATTAGAGTTTGAGTTAAAGTAGGAATCCAAAGTTAGATTCATCCTTATGATTGATTTGTAATATTAAAAGTTGTAATTAGAGTAAAACTAGACTCAATAAAGGCCAATAAATATTCTAGTAATACATAGGGTTTTGGTATGGTGTAGTGCTGAGGTTGAACTAGAGAGAAATAGAGAGAGAGAGAGAGAGAGGAATAGAGAGAATTCAGAGAAGAGAAAGAGAGAGAGTGTTAGCTCTCGTGTGTGACTCTTTCAAATGCTTCTCGGTAGTCTCTTGTGGTGGTTCCTCATGGTGTTCTCTTAGAGATTCGCTTTGAAGTTGGAAGTGTTGTCGAGGCTTGGTGAAAGAGTTTAGTTGAGTAAGGAAGAGTAAAGTTTTTCTTATAGACTCTTGTAAAGTCTTTTGATAGTGGATCTTTTGCTCTCCCCATAGACGTAACCCGATTTTGGGTGAACCACATATCTCGCTATGTCTTTTCTTGTTATTTTCTTTTATCTTGCATTACTTCTCATTTCTTGTGTTATTTGAGAACAAGGTTATTCATGAATCTTCTACTGCGAATCTCGATAGTTGAGCCTGTTTGGTGAGGGGCAGTGTAGGGTGTGGGTCAGTAAGTAGGTATGAAGGCCGGTGAGCAAGGTTTGGTGGGGCCTGGGGTGAGCATGAGCATGGGCTAATGATGCAAGGGGGGTTGCAGGTTGGAGTGTTGTGGCCGGAACAAGGTTAGCACAGTGTGGCTTGGTCGAGATGCAATGATAGCTATCGGGAGGCAGAGGTAGCTGATTGAAGTCACTCTGATGTGGTCTTGGCTGGCTGGAAGCGATTTAGCAGGGTCTTGGCTGGCTAGGAGTGGGTAGCAACGTGTGACCCTTGGGCGGGTATAGTCTTGGCCGGATTTGGTTCTGATGTTATGGAAGACATCCAAATTTGGGCAATCAGACTCTCAAGTCTAGTCACTTGATCTTGGATGGTCGAGGGTCTCACATACATAGAAGGATTCACAAAGCTCTAGCAGTGATGAAGATTGTTTTATAGAAACAAAGAAGCAAGAGCAAAGAAGGGGAAGCGTTGGAAGTACAATGAAATAGAAGCTAACCTCCTATTTGGATCAATTCTAAAAAGTTGGAATTTAGGAAATTGGGGAATTGAAAAGCCAATTCCTTTAACTACAGTGTTTGGTTTAATTCCAAAATCTAAAATTGAGAGAATTTGACAATTCTAACCCCTTCTCAATTCCGGTTTTCAATTCCAAAAATTTTGAGAAGAATTCACCCAATTCCTAGGAATTAGGGTGGGGCCTACAAATTAAATCATGAAATTTTATAACTTTTAGGTCATTTTTGTAAACTTTTCTTTATTTTTAAATTAATTTACTTTTTAATTTTAACATTTTGTAATTTCTTATTTAACTAAATATAAATTTTTTTAACAAAATTATAATTTTTAAGTTTATCAAATTATTTAACTTATTAGCTAAAATATAATAAATAAATCTTGAACTAATTTTATTATATTGATTTTTAAAATAATAATAAAAATATTATTAAAATATAATAATTATATTAATTTTTAAAATAATAAATTATGTTTCTAAGAAAATATGTATTTTACTTTTATCAAACTATTTAAGCAAAAAAAATCTTAAATAAATTCTAAATTAATTCTATTATAATTATAGAATTCTTTATTTTTGGGTCATTTTAAAAATTAATCTTAATTTTTAATTAACTTACCATTTTCTAATATTAAATATATTATATCATTCTATTTATTTATAAATAAAGCATCAATTTTTAAAAATAGTATATATTTTGTATTTCTAAATTATATTTATATTTTTTTAGTACTTTGTATCAAATTTAATATTAAAAAAAAATATTCATCTGAACACTATAATTGGATAATTTCAATAATTCCCTCAATTCTTCAGAATAACAAAATTCACCAATTCCTCAATTCCACATTAGAAATTCAACCAAACACCACGTAAGAGCCAAGACTTACCGTGTTTTGTTTTTTTTGCTTGGGTTTCCTTTTGACTTGCTTTTCCATTCTCTCATGTTTTCTTCTTCTCTTCTATTTCAAGATCCATCCTCCTCCCAGATTCATGACGGTTCGATGACTTTTATAGCCATCATCAAGATAATCAATTTTGATTCAAAGATCTAAATTGTTTTGGGTGATCAGATCCCGATTGTTTACATTTTAAATAATTTTATAGATAATTGTGATTTTTTTTAATATATGGATGAAATATGGATAATGTCCTAAATGATATTGATTTTGTACTACTTTGTGATATTATAAAATGCAAGGAGGTATTTGTGATTTTTTTAAAAAATTAGATTAAATTATTATTTTATAAATTATAGGATTTTTTTTATAAAAAATCTATTTGTGAAGTTTTTGAAACTTTAAGGTCCCTTTTGTAAGATTTTATTTATAAAATAATGAAATTTGAACTTATTTATAAATAAAATTTTTTGAGGAGTTTATTTATGAAAAGTAGAAATTATAGTAGTTTATTTATGGATATAAAATTTTTGAGGAGTTTATTTGCAAACACTAGATTTTATGAAAAATAAATTATAATTATTAGTTTTTTAGATATTTATTCACAAATCCTATATTTTGCAGAGATTAATTTATAATTTCAAGATTTTTATCAGTTTTCTCATAAAAATTTTCATCTCGAGGATCTATTTATAAGAAAAATCCGACCAGTGATCTATTTATAAAAATGCACTTGATCCAGGAATTTTATTGTAAAAATTTTCTATTTTTTATTTTTAGCCCATATTTTTGATGAATTTTGGGTCCAAATTTGGTCCAAATATATGGCCTACTCAACCCAGTTGGGTTGAGTTTATTTTGAAACCAAATTTTTTAATAATTTGGGCTTGAATTGAGCTCAATTTTTAGGCAAATTGGACTATGATTTATATCTAATTGAGACCCATATTTGAGTCATAATTTAGTGGTATTCAAGCTTCTATTCTAGCTAAATTTTGATTAAAAGTTTTAGCCAAAATTGACTTAAACAGGTATGTCTTTCTCGGGTTAGAAGGAAAGACCCCAAAGATCCTCTTCATTAGTTATCCATGATAAAGAAAATATTGTCTTTTAAGGTGGAGTAGTGGCCTTCTATATCTAGCAAAGATTTTGGCTCACCGATGATTGTTGGCCAGGTATAAAGATTGTAGTTGGCTTTATGACTTCAATTATGAGTCTTTCTATCTCATTTGTAATCAAGCATAAGACTTGTTACTAGGGATCTAGGCTTTCTTGCAATAGAATTAATGATAAAATAGTCTAATAGTTTAGCTTTGGCATGTAACTCACATGCATTATTGCTTTTCCGAGTAGTCCTATAATGAGGTCTTGCTTGCTTAAGCATAGGTTTTGTAGCTAATGTATGGTGCTTTAGTTAAGTGTTGACCCTTGAATTCTGGCTTCGGTTGTGTCGATGGTCATGTGCTATACTTGTAGCCAAATGTATTGGTGGTAAAATGTTGGATCTTGAGACCAAATGCATTGACAATCAAGTGCTAGACTTATAACTGGATGTATCTATGACCCGATGTTAGATTTTAGGACTAGATGTATCATGGTCAAGTGTTGGACTTGTAATTAGATGTATTGATAACCTAATATTAGATCTTGGGACCAGATGTATTGATGACCCAATGTTGGGTATTGGGATCAAATGTATTGACTGTGAAGTGCTAGGCTTATAATAGAATATATTAATGATCAAACGTTGGATCTTAGGTCTCCCTCATCAATCTATTTTTCTGAGGGCTCGATTTGGCACTTTATTATGAGTTAATTGTAAAATAGATTGATAGTTATTTTCTTAGTGAGACTTATATAAGTTTCTATAGTGGTGCCACATGGCTAGCGATGAACCTATATCCATTATTTGACATCCTTTTTGTAGACTTGGCTTTATTTCCAATTGCCTTTAGTTTGCATTTAGGATGTTGTCTCATTTCCATTCATTATGTGTCCAAGTGTCATACTCATTGTTAGATGGTGTAACTAAACCTCCAAGACTCAGTTGAGCATTTGTGAAAGATGGTAGCAATAAAATGAAATAGACTTTATCCTATAGGGCTTACTTGGTGTCTAATCCAACCTTTATTACTTGTTTGTCCTCCTTTCTTCCTCCAAAGCATTGATCCTCCTAAATTGTGGGGCCTCGAGTCATATCCTTTTGATCATCTTAGTGACCTATTATGTATACAAGATTTTGCCATATATCTTGACCATTCGAATTTTGAAGCATGTTGAATTTCACCATAGAGGGGATGAAATATTAGAGTGGGATCAAGAAGATCATAGCCATTAGCAAAGTGGGAGAAGATCCGCTTGTTAGAGTAAAAATCTCAAGCTTGGCTCCAAGCAATCTAGGCCCTTGCTGACCTTTTAGATATATGGCCACCTTATTTTCTCTGTCACTTTATTCCTAATGTGTATATGAGAAAAATGAACAAGCAGAATCTAGTATATGGTATCTCAAATTTATCATGTCATGGCTAAACCAAGTTTGGGAAGTAGATGTCTGCATATTTATTGGATATCTGAGTTCACACAAAGTTGAGTCTTGATAGTTAGGACACGCTTTATTAGCTGGAAGGGACTCGTTTGACCAATCCAAGATCCTAAGTCAAGGTGTTACCATTATTTGAGCTATTATCCAATTCAAGAAGCCTTGTCACATTTTAATAGCTTGATGGTTGCTCAGAGAGTTCCCATAGATCCTATGTACAGGTTATCCCAAGAGATAAAGAATATTGCTATAGAATCAAATCTCAACACTCCTTAGATGAACTCAGCCAAATTATCTAGAGAGGTCTCCCATCATGATAATGATTTCCTGCAACACAATCTACTACACCTCCCACTACACAACAAGCCAAGAGATTGTGGGTATACGAATTCTCTAATGAATTGGGATACATACACCTAGTCTCTCCTCTAAATTGTAATTTGCCATAGGTATACTAACACCTTCATATTTGGAGGTAAGAACCATTCTTTCTTCTTCTAAAAAAGAACAAGAGCTCCAAGGATTTCATAGTGAGAGAGCACTCCGAGCATCTCTAATTTTAGCATTGGAGCAATCTCCATTGGAAAGCACCTGGCGACCAGCTTCTTTATTTTGTAGGCCAATTGGCATGATTTCCCAAAGCATAGAAAGGCTCACTTTGTGGTGGTTCCCTCCCTAGTGAGTCATCATAGGTTCCTTGTGTTTTATTATTCATGCTTTCATTAAGATCTTTTCCATCTTTGTCTTTGATGAGATCCTGCATCCATGCCAGTCTAGACTCAATCATCAATGCTCAGAGAATGCCAAGCCACTCTATGAGTAGATTGCCATGGCTATTCTTCAATGGCTAGGAGTGCTTAGCTTGATGGAGACTCCGATTAGGTCATCAGACTATAGAGTAATAATAGAGAACAAACCCTTCAACTACTTCCCATTAACCTAATTTGCTAGTGCATCCAACCCAGCTCTAGTCAGCCCAAAGAGACTCCAAACTCAATACCAAGGGCTGAGTTCAACTAGTTACTCAGCCATATTTAAGTCGCTGGCAAGGTTGTCTAGGATTAGAAGTGTTTGTTGGAGTTGATCTTAGCAATGCTTTAGCCACATTAGTAAGTACACCATGTTGGTGGACAACAACACTTGGTAGATGATCAAGGTGAGTGTCAAGACCAAGGAGTTATGAGAAACTTAGATGGTCATCTAGGTAATGACGCCATTCCTTGGAGAGAAACCTTCCTTTCACAACTAAGTATTGGGAGGTTTGGATTGTATTGCTGGTTGGCATAAGCAATAGGGGCAAGCTAGCTGGTTCATATGAATGAGGTATCTCGGGCTAATAAGCTAGTGGGAGGGTCCTCTATAGGAAGAATCCTCATATTGGATGTTGTAGAGCTAGAAAAACAATTTACAGAAATGGTGGAACAAAATATCCATGGAGTCACACTAGTGCAAGTTTACTTCTTTGGGGGAATGACTGCTTTGGCTCTAGCAATTCAATCCAAATTGCCATAATGAAAATTCTGTTAGCCTCAATGGAAGACTTATGATAGAACCTAATATTTAGTTAATCACATTAGCTCCTTAAAGAATAACATGTTTCTTTATGGAGCTACATCTTTGGGTTGGAAATGTTGCATATGATATGGCTAAAAAATTGCCCTGAATGTTGGTGGAATTCATGGACCAAGTTCAAGAACATATCCATCTAGAAGAAATAGTGATGGCTCAGAGAGAAGCTGAAGGATCCTGAATGAAGAAGGAGCAAAGAGAAACAAAACAGCGACAATAGAGAAGACCTAGGACTGAGTTGCTACTGCAGTCCAAAGTTCCCAAAATATGCATTGTTGGACTATGCTAGAGCTGAACGTTTGAATCAAATTGAAGACTGGGATTATCTTTAGAGTCAACCAAGGCTCTGGTAGGATTGTCACAATGTTGATAAATAAAAATACTATAAATTCCATTGTGACTATAGTCATGACACTGAGGAATGCTAGAGCCTCAAAAATGAAATTGGAAGTTTAATCAAAGGACACTTGAAGCAATTCATTAGGCAAAAATGAAATTGGAAGTTTAATCAAAGGACACTTGAAGCAATTCATTAGGCAAAAAGATATGGAAGATCAACAATTTCAACTACCATCCCCTTTGTCTAAATTACCTAAGTAGAATAGACAATAGCATATTAGAGAAGGGGTCATTCTAAAAACATGATCCAACCTCTTGTGGGATATCCAGATGTGATCATAGAAGACTTTGAGCCGAAAAGTGAAAGCTCATTGGAAAACAAGTGCTGAGCTACCATTGAGATGCAATAGCATAAAAAAAGCTAAAAGACAATGCACCCTATGACTCAGCCATAGTTGTCCATGATATGGGAAATTCCATATTCAATATGATGATGCATTGGTTGTTATAGCCATGTTAGATGGCTATTTGACCAAGTGGTTAATGATAGGTGTAGAAGCCTTAACTAATATCCTATTTGCAAGTGAGTATGAGCAAATGAAGTGTGATCAACTGCTAAGGTATTCCATAGGATGTCTCTTTGAGTTCATGGAAGACTCACTAGCTTTTAAGGGTATTGTCAGACTTCTCATAACCACAAGGGAAGGACAGAGGAGCTCAACAATGTTAAATAATTTTCTAATAGTACTTGCAAAATCTCTCTAAAATACAATATTGGGTAGACTAACACTAAACCACCTCTAGATGGCAATCTCCACATATCATCTAGTAATGTAGTTCTCAATGAAATTTGTGATTGTGAGCTGGCTTGACATTGTTACCTAGCCCATTGGGAAGAGCAAAAGTCAAAGGGAAAGAAAAGCTCAAAGTGGACTCCCGAAGAAGACTTGAGGCTATGGAGTAGTTGATGAGCATAGTGCTAGATAAAGCCACCGGTTATAGTGTTAAGGCTAGAGCCAAGTTAAGGGATCCCATCCTCACCGAGCTCTGAGACCTCGTGAGGGACCAAGATATCTTTTCTTAGTCTCCTAATGACCTTTTAGGGATTGACTCATAAGTTGTAGAACATAGGTTGTCTATTGCAGGAGTGAACCCATGAAGTAGAAAAAACATCATTTTGCTCCAGAGTGGTAGAAGGTTGTAGCTGAAGAAGTGGAGATACTATTGAATGTATGATTCATACAAGAAGCCCAATACACATAATGGTAGGTCAACGTCATCATGGTTAATAAAAGCAATGACAAATAGAGAAGGTATGTGGACTTCATTGACCTCAACAAGGCATGCTCCAAAGGCAAGCTACCTACTTTCCATTATTAACCAATTGGTCAATTCTGCTACCAAATATTAGCTCTTGAGCTCAATACTTTCTCAAGATACCATAATATTAAGATGAATCCTGAAGATGAAGCAAAAAATCTCCTTTATCATGGATTAGGGGACATTATGTTATAAAGCTATGCCTTTTAGACTAAAGAAAGTCGGGGCCATATATTAGAAGGTGGTACATTGAGTTTTCAACTTAAACATTTGAAGGAGTATGGAGGGCTATATAGATGATATGCTAGTAAACAACATCTAAACTTTGGATCATGTAGTGAAACTGTAGGAAACCTTCAACACCCTATGTAAATAAAAGATGAAATTAAACCTAGGCAAATGTGTATTTTAGGTCTCTGTGGGAAATTCCTAAGATACATGATTTTGGGATGTGGGATTGAAGCAAATCTTGAAAAGATCAAAATAGTGTTGGAAATAAAGCCCCCTTACCTCGGTTAAGGAGTTGCAACATCTTACTTTGAGATTAACAGCTTTTAGTCATTTATTGTTAAAGTCCGAAGAAAGGTGTTTACCTTTTTTCATTGCATTAAGGAAGAGATAGGACATCAAATGGGCTGATGCCTTTGAACATTTAAAAGCTTTGAAAGAATACTTGGTCACTCCTTTGCTACAACAAAATTGAACCCCCACAAAGTCCTCTACCACTACCTCTCAGTCGTAGATCACTTTGTGAGTTCAGTATTGGTGAGCAATTAGGAGAAGAAGTAGTACCCAATGTACTATGTAAGACACATGTTAGTGCGAGCCAAAATATAGTATCCCATTAATAGGAGAAAAAAAAAATGGTATCCTTATGCCTTATTCATTTCCTTCTATAAACACCACTTGTATTTTGAAGCTCATTTTGTGCATATCTTGATGAGCTACCCACTCTATCAAGTGTTGCAAAAGCAAGAATGTTTGGATAGGCTAAGCAAGTGGACCATGAAGTTAGAAAAATTTGACATACACTTCGAGGCTTAGGTAGCAATTAAGATACAAGTGCTTGCCAACTTCCTTGTGGAGATGGGAACTCCACCTCATGAGCAAGATGAATTTCCATCATGGAAATTCTTTGTCAATGGATCCTCCTATGAGACAAGAAGTGGTATAGAAGAAATGGTAGATTACTAAAGTTTGAATTCAAGGCTTAAAATAGCATGATAGAGTATGAGGTTGTACCATTGGGGCTTCGGATGGTGTGAGCCATAGGGGTCCAAATACTTTACTCTTCAATAATTCACAATTAATGACCAACTAAATTTATGGTCTCTATAAAGTATGAGACACAACACTAGAGAGACACCTTTCTGAAGTATGTGTTATTATGCAAACCTTCAAATCCATGAAGGTCGAGTAGGTTCCTCAAGAGGAGAACATAGAAGCAGATTTAGTGGTTTTCCTAGCTTTAGCAACTCATCTTGAATGCACCCGCATAGTCTATGTTAAAATGTTGAGTGTTCTGAGCTCAATTGAAATTAATGCAAATACAAAGGAATCTAGTTGGAGGATCGATTTGTGGAATACCTCATTCATGGGAAGTTTCCATAAGACTGCATCGAAGCTCAAAAAATTTAGTGACTCTCACCAAGTTTCATCTTACATGAAGGAAGCTAGTATAAGAGACCTTTGTTGTGCCAATTGCTTAGGTGCTTGAACCCCATAGAAGCAATTTATGTGCTATAAAAAGTGCATGAAGGCATATGCGGAAGTCATGTAGGTGGCCAAGTTATAGTGCATAAATTATTACATCAAGGCTATTATTGTCCTAGTATGAAAAAAAAGGCATTGGACTATACTACCCAGTGTGAGAAGTGCTAGATCCATGCCCCCGTGTACCAAGCCCTAGTGATTGAGCTCCAACAAATGCAATGCCCATGGCCCTTGAATCTATGGTGAATGGATATTCTAGGGCCTTTTCACCAATATTAGGGCAAAGGAAGTTTTTTGTAGTCATTATAGATTACTTCACCAAGTTGGTTGAAGACAAAGCTATCGCTACCATTATTGAGCATAGAATCATGGAATTCGTCTGGCAAAATGTGATATGTAGGTTTGGGGTCTCAAAGGTACTAATCACCAATAATGTTAAATAGTTCGATGGCAAATGATTCTAGGAGCTCTATGAGGAGTTAAAGATAAAAGAAAAGTTCATTATGGTATCTCACTCACAGGCCAATGGACTTGCTGAAGTAATAACTTGAACCATACAAGATCATTTACTATGTAGGCAAATGCACATACAAGCTCAAGCACGGAGATGCATGCTGCTTCCAAGAACATGGCATGTAAATAGTTTATGTAAGTTTTATTAATGAAATGAAAACACTAGTTTACCTTGCCACTAACTCTCATTACAAGCTATTGCTAAGTTATGAGCTATGCACTTGATGCTCCTAATAGAGTTACAAGCTATACACTTAACTCTCAACCTTGGTTACAAGCTATGTGCTTGATGTTCGAAGGAAGACTGGAGTTACAAGATATACACTTGAAGCTTGGACAAAGACTAGAGTTACAAGCCATGAACTTGATGCCCATACAAAGATCTAAGTTATAAGCTACACACTTGGCATAAGGTCTAGAGCAATGATTTGCATTTCTAACACTCAAATGGAGGCTTAGCCTCAAATCTCGTACTTAATCATGATGAGCCACTACCTTTGAACTACATTGGTGGATAACCACTCATGTATCTAACACTCAAATGGAGGCCTAGACACAAATCTTGTACTCAACCATGACGAGCCACTACCTTGAACTACATTAGCTAACAACCACTCACATGTCTCATTTGAAAAATGATTAATAGCTTATGTGACTATTAATCTTGTTACAAGATGCCCAAAACCCTAGTTAAGAGTCTAGCATATGCATGAGGATCTAAATCTTGGAAAAAAAGGGGAGAGGGTATATTAAGTAGAGAGAAACACCATTCTAAGGCAACTGGTCATGTTTGCAGACTACAACTAAACATCAATTCATCAAATGTTGCATAAGATGAATGCTAGAATCTCATACTCATAACCTAGTAAGATGAAAAAAAAATTCATTTCATTGCAAAGATAATCCAAAAGAACTATTATAAGACTTGGGTTGGGGGAGAGGTGGGGTAGACTCTTCTAGTTTGGGCATTATAAAGATGAGAAACAAAGTTACAATAGAAACTCAACTGCAAGAGGCATCCTTAGAGGCCTAGTCATCTGTCAGATGAGGAACCCAAGCTTCTAACTAAGATTCTGGTCCAATCACCATGATAGGGACCGGATCAACACTCACACTAGGGTTATGTTCCTTCTCTTAAGCACTCCCCTTTGAGAAATAGAAGGCCATATGCTACTCTATTAACTCTTTATCCATGGTATTGAGAAAGATGCTGTGACAAGCAATGTAGTCTAGCTCATGGTGGTGATCAAGATAATTATATATGCAATAGTGATAATCTTAAAGTATCCCTATGGCTCTTTACTCAACAAGCTACTGATGAATGGGGGCTAAAGGCTAGCTTGTTTTTGATGCTTGCTTGTATCACCACTTCAAGAATTCTCTAGAACTCTTTGCTAAGAACAAAATTCCTCAACTACATAAGCAATCTTTTTCTTGGAAAGTACCTTGACAACTCGAGCCTCTGAGGCCTTTACTTTCTCAATGATAACTTCATCCTTCAAATCCATCTCGTGAATTAAAGCTTCTTGAAGATAGAAGCGGGCCTTTTCAAGGTTCCTCTTCAATCAAGTTCCACTCATCTTGGCTTGCTCAAGTCAAAAGAATACCTTGGCTTTTACTTCAGAAGCCTAAGCCACTCTTTCTTGAAGACTTAAGAGGTCACGAGTGACCTCAAAGAACATATCTCCCGTCTGTGACAAGGAGAAGTAATCAACAATCAAAGAAGCTAGTTGCTCATGAGATAGTCCTTGAAGCTTGGGCTCATGCTATCTAGTCTAGTCTCTCAGAGAGAAATTTGGCAGAGATATTTAGCAGAGAACTAGGAGTGTATATTTCCTCTGTATTCCTCTTTGAACCTAATCAACAGATCTCCTCATGGGAATTGGCAGGGGGAGGACATGGAGTCTCTTCCAACATGTGATGGGTAGACTATTTGGGTTTGGAGGCCAACACAATACTATGCATTCCTTGTTAGGCCCAAATCTTAGTGGGTACACTCTCTTCTCTTGGCTCTAGGATAGGGACAAAGATATTGGCCTCCATTGTGGTTCATTTTTGCTCAGTGTTTATAGTGGAGTTGTCTTTTTGAGGAACAAAAACTTTGTCCTTTGGATTTTGATGATGATCAAACTAGTATTAAACAGGTTTCTTAAGTTTTGATAAGATTCAGGATTTACAATGATCATCCAAGCTTGTGCAGGACTGAATCTTGAGATTAGAGCTTGAAAATAAAGACTCGAAGATAAAGAGGATGATAAATTAGAGATGAGCTTACAGATCAAGTTGGGAGTTCAAAGAATATTCAAGATACTAGATTGACTCTAAACTCATAGGTTTAGATTTTCATTTATTTTAGTTAAGTTGAAGATTTATCTTTGAGATTGTTTTATTTAGAGCACATGTCGTGTAAGGTTCTATAGGAATTTCATTACTATAATATTGCTACATTATAATACTGCTATAGTAATGCTATAGTATCAAACATCCGATTGACAACCGGACATTCGACTGGCAAATTGGTCCAACAGAATTAGATATTCAGTAGGGCTTTGAGCTAACTTTATAAAATTACAACTGGATGTCTGGTTGTTTGAAATGGATGTCCAGTTCAAGAAATTTGCATGACTAATGACTAGTTTTTTGATTGTTGGAGCAAATCAAATGGTGGGATTTCACTTCCAATAGCTTGTTTCGACCAAGGGACTATATATAGGCATGATTGGGTTTCTCCTAATAAGTTTTATAACTTTATTTATTATTTAGAGAAGAGATCAAGCTCCTATGTCTTCTAGGCAATAAATGCTCTAAACTTTTCAATCTCAAAGAAAATCCTCATTGCCCTTATTCTCAACTTTTGAGTGATTTTTTAGTGAGCTTAAAATGTATTATCTTTTTTCTTTCCACTTGTAAATACTCTTAAGTGTTAGGAGTGTGAGAGTACAAATGCTCTGGTATATAGTAGATATTTTTGGTGGGAGAAAGATCAGTTTGTATGAGCATGCTTCACCCTAATGAAGCCACGGGCTTGGCTTTAGCTGAAAGGAATGACATTCTGATTTGGAGTAGTTTGTAAAGGCTTGGCTTCACCTCAAAAAGTGATATCACTAGTGGAGTGATCCATGTCCTCAAGAGCGAGGTAAGGGTCGTAGAGTAGGTGCAGTTAGTTTTCAAACTATGTAAAAATCATGGTACACTTTTCTTTATCTTTATTTACATTATTGAAGTTGTGGTTGATTGAGGATTGATTGAAATTGTTTGAAAATTTGAATTTAATTATCTTGGAATTTATATTAGGGCTTGATCACATTTATAATTGTAATTTATATTTTATTTCCTTTTTCAAATCCCCCTCAAAGGTTGCCATATGGGCCAATACCTTCAAGGGTAGCATTGATGAGGTTGAAGTCACCAAAGTTTCTTAAAAAAAAAGGGTTATGAGACATGTAGAACAAGTAAGAGGAACTAATGTTTGAAACCCCAAAATTGACTAACTAGAGGATTGAAGCCTAATTGTTAGAAGAGAGGAAGATAAAGAACAAAATAAATGTGTAGGCTTTTATCAACACATGTAGATGGTGAGCTCCTTCTTCTTCTCTAACTAGTTGCCATGGCCATTAGTGAAAGAAGAAAGGAAAACCATTGTAACTATGGTCAAAATGTGTAGAGGCTAAAAGAGAGATTCTGAAGCATACTAGACATCTCTTTCCAAAAGACTTCTAGTGTGGATCTTGTTGGAGAAATGTTAGTAAAACAACTTGACTTTAGAGAACCCTAGCTACCACATGGAGCAATGAGAAATAAACCTTGGAGTTGAAAGTGATGGAAGATCATAGAGCAAAGCTTTATAAGTTAGGAAACCAATGACTATGATTTCATTGGAAGTGCATCAAGATCCAAACCCCGAAGTTATGATGACAACTACTCAGATCTTGCAAAACTAATCTTAGGATAGAGGCTCCACTCATATGGGTGGTGAACAGGCTCAGACCTCAAATCTTATCAATATATGAGGTCCACTAAAGAACATTGAAGAATCACAAGGCTGAAGCCTCATGTCAAGGATTGGGAAATTTTGGTCCAAGTCTACTTCCTTGTCCACTATAGTTCAAGCAAGGGAATTATTTTTGTGGGGGCGGGGGGGCGGTGGGGGGGTGCACGCGTTGTTGGTGGGTGGGGTGTGGCACGGGCTAATATGTACATGATAGAAATAAACAAATAGGATCCAGGATCTTGTGTTTGACTTATCACATCATGGCTAAACCAAGTTTGGCAGGTAGATGTCTGCATATTTATTGGATCTCCAAGTCAATAAAAAGTTGGGTCCCAATTGGTGTGATGCGTTTTATTAGTGAAAAGAGACACATTTGACCAATCCAAGATCCTGAGTCATAATATTACCACCATTTGAGCTGCTATCAAATCCAAGAAGCCTTATAACATTTTAACAATTTGATTGTCACTCAAAGAGTTCCAACAACTCCTCCATGGGGGTTATCCCAAAAGATAAACAACAATATCAACACTCCATAAATGAACTCACTCGAATCATCTAGAAACTTATCCCTCCATCACGATAATAACTTCCTGTGCGGCACCTAGCTCCACCTCCTATTATACAACAAGTTAAGAGATCATGGGCGTACAAACTCTAATGAATTTACTAAAATACCCCTAGTCTCTCCTCCAAATCGTGGATCTTCCATAAGGTATATAAACTAGAACACCTTTCAGATTTGGGGGTGAAAACCATTCTTTCTTCTTCTAAAAAAAGTGAGAGCTTTAAGGATTTCACGATGAGAGAGCCATTTGGAGTGTCTCTAACTTGAGCTTCAGAATGGTCTCCACCCAAAAAACCCTCAGCAACTAGCATTTTTGTTTTGACATGGTGTCCTAGAGCGCATAAGAGATTGCCTAGTGGTGATATCCTCACCAGCAAGGTCATCCTAGGTTCCTTATGGTTTATCAGCTATGAAGCCTCTATTGAGCTTTGGGGATACTAGGATCCACATCATTCAACATTTTATGCTTCTCCATCCATATTCCAATGTGTTTTTACTCTAGTTTCCCTCTTCAATCATGTTCGGTGAGTTTCCATTCCTTTGTCTAGCATTTCACCTGATTTTAGCCATTGTCTCTTGCTTTTTCTTCAATAGATTCCTTGAGCACCTCTTAATAGACTTGCAGCTAGACTAATCTATGGTTTCACATTTTATTTAGCTAATGGACATTCTCCAAGAGGCCATTGAGTGACTTTTCAAGTATTGGGAAATGGAATTTTAGGTTGTTAATGCTAAGATGGAAGAGCTTGTTGAGTTTTGGGTGTCTCAAACTCAGGTTAGAGTTTGAGTTAAAGTAGAAATCCAAACTTGAATTCAGACTTATGATTGATTTGTAATATTAGAAGTTGTAATTAGAGTAAAACTCAAACTCAATAAGGTCCTATAAATATTAAAATAATACATAGGGTTTAGGTGTGGTATAGTGCTAAGGTTGAACTAGAGAGAAATAGAGAGAGAGGAATAGATAGAATAGAGAGAAGAGAAAGAGAGAGAGTGTCGGCTCTCATGTGTGGGTCTTTCTAGTGCTTCTTAGTGGTCTCTCATGGTGGCTCCTCATGGTGTTCTCTTGGAGATTCTCTCTAAAGTTGGAGACATTGCCGAGACTTAGTGAAAGAGTTTAGTTGAGTAAGAAAGAGTATAATTTTTCTTATAAACTCTTATAAAATATTTTGATAGTGGATTTCTTGCTCCCCCCATGGACATAACCTGATTTTGGATGAACCATGTATATCGCTGTCTTTTCTTATTATTTTCTTTTATCTTGCATTAGTTCTCATTTCTTGTGTTATTTAAGAATAAGGTGATTAGTGAACCTTCAGCTGCGAATCCCAATAGGAGCTACTTGATATATAGAGATCAAGGATCAGACAATCTAGTTGAAAGGTAAATTGATTGCTTCTCAGGAGGAAGTGAAGGCCATAGAGATGTAGGAGGCCACCTTGAGATTTAAGCTTTCACATGCTAAAGTATGGGCTACTTAGGTTATTTTAGAGTTATACCGCAATGTCGAGTTCCAAAATTTTCTTGAGGAAGCTTTGAGGGAAGGCTTACTTGAGTTCCTATGCTCTATGCCCTATCATTAGGAGCTAGCGAATTGCAAAGTAATGGGGATCCTACAGGGTTACATGTAATGCAGATATGATCTTCTTGATTATGTTGAAAATCTCAAGTTTGACGCTTAACCGAGTCAATGAGGAGTTGATGGAACATTGAGTTGCCAAATACATCACAAACAAGAACTCCCAGACACTCCTATAGTGGTCCAATGAGTTCTGGGACTATGACTCCAGACTGTTGACAGCCTCCATAATCTAGCTTGTGTGTCTATATTTCTATTCAATGTAATTTTGTTTCTTTAAGGCTTAGAGCTAGATTTTTTAATTGCTCCTTGGTGCTCTTGTGTACTATGGAGCTGAAATTGACCATTGGGGGTAGCAAAAGACCACAAGGAGCAATTTCAAAGTGATAAATAAAAAATGTATCATTTGAATATGCAATTAGGTGTTGTATGAATATGAAACCCTTGTTATTAATTACCCTGACAATTATCAAAGACCTCCTAAAATAGGAAACCTTTCTAATAAATAGAGACACAAAAGAAAACACAAAGCATCATTTGATTAATTTTAAAAATAAACTTAAATTTGTTATCATGAAAGAAAAAGAAATGAGACAAAGAAAATGGAAAAGAGGCTTTGATGTGTGTGACACCCCACTCTCGTGCACTTGACCTATGGAGTCTAACTCGAATGGGTCTTGACTTGATCCTCGATGGGTATTGATAATTTAGTTGATGACATAGTCCAAGGGGACATGAAAGGAGAATGAGGGTGTTTAAAGTGTTTTTGTTAGCCTTAAGCATTGTTGATAACTTCATCTTGATTTAAAGTGTTTTATTAGTCAATAAGGCATTGGTGATAACTTTATTTGATTTGAAGTATTTCAATTAGCTAATAAGATATTGGCAATAACTACATGGTTTGAAGTATTTTTGTTAGCCAATGATGCGTTGATGATAACTTTATGGTTTGAGGTGTTTTCATTAGCCTATGAGGCGTTAGTGATAACTTTATGGTTTGAAGTATTTTCATTATCCAATAAAGCATTGACGATAACTTCATACTTTAAAATATTTTCATTAGACAATAAGGCACTAGTGATAATTTTAATTGAACAAATGACTTCATACTTTAAAGTATTTTTATTAGTCAATAAGCACTAGTGATAATTTTAATTGAGCAAACGACTGACTAGGCAAGTTTAAGTCTGTCTTTAGCTTGGTTCAATTTGATAATTGATAGTCTCTTCGGCATGTTGTTGATTAAATTTGGAGTGTTATCAATACTTTTGGGTTGGCTTAGCTTGAAAGGTGCATCATCAACAGCTTCTAAGGTTGACTAGCTTGAAAGGTGCCTCATCAAAAATTTCTGGAGTTGATTTGCTTTAAAGTGTGACCAACAGTTGTGAGCTTTTTGTTGGTTGACTTAGTTTGAATAAGACATTATAGATAATTGATTAAGTGAGTTCAAGCCTATTTGAGTTCAGTTTGATTTGATAATTGACAACCTCTAAGGTGTATCATCGATTGAATTTGAAGCATTTCTAATGCTTTTGGATTGACTTGGCTTTGAAGTACGATCAACAACATTATGTGTATTGTTGGTTAACTTTGATTGAATAAGACATTTAGCTAACTAACTAAGCGAGTTCAAACCTATCTTAGTTCAGTTTGATTTAATAATTGATGACCTTTTAAGCATGTTGTTGATTAAATTTGAAGTATTGCTAATGCTTTTGGCTTGGCTTAGCTTGAAAGATATATTATCAACGACTTCTGGGGTTGACTAGCTTCGAAGTGTGGCTAACAACTTCATGTGTGTTATTAGTTTGACTTCAATTGAATAAGATGTTTGGTTGACTGACTAAGCAAGTTCAAGCTTGTATTAGTTTAGTTTGATCTAAAGTTCAAACTTGATTTGGTTTAAGTTTGATTTGATTCAGTTCAATATTCTGAATTTAGACTCAAGTCTAATTTAATTTAGTTCGATATTCAAACTTGATCTTGATTTGAATCTAATTTAATTCAATTCAATGTTCTAGACTTGATTCAGACTCAAATCTAATTTAATTCAGTTTGATGTTCAAACTTGATCTTGATTTGAATCTGATTTGATTTAGTTCAATGATCAAAGCTCAATTTTAATTTAAGTTTGATTTGATTCATTTCAATATTTAGAACTCAAATTTTTTTATTCAGGTCTAGTTTGAATTGATGTGGGTTGGGTATAACTTTATGTTAGACCTTTATTAGATCCTTAATGGATCTTGAATCTAACCCTAATTAGGTTCTTGATGGATCCTTAATGGATCTTGGGATCCAACCTTGATTGGGTTCTGGATAAATTCTTAATGGATCTTGAATTTGACCTTGATTAGTTTCTGATTGGGTCCAAGCTTAACCAATTAATGGATTTGGGTTTGAATCTTAATGAACTTGGGTTCATTGTTCAAGTTGATTTTGGTTCAACTTGATGTTGGTTCAAGCTCGACTTAGTTCTAGCTCAGGTTTGACCTAGCTTTGGTTTGAATTTGAATTCGATTTGACCCGATTAGTATTCAGTTTGGACTAAATTTCACCCAATTATGGTTTGATTTGAATCAGGTTTGACCCAGTAGGGTTTTATTTGAATTTAATTTAATCTTAAATTGACCCAATTTGAACTTGATTGGTGTTGGATCTGAATCAATTTTAGTTTTGAATTGACTCAACTTAGATCTAGATCTAATTTAATTTGAGTTTTAGTCCATCTATTTCATTAATTTAGGTCTATTTTGTGATCTATTCGAGTCAATTTAGTTTTCTTCGTATAATTGAGTAACTTTAATTTAATTAAATTATGCTAATCAATTTGATTCAAGAGCTCGCAAGCTATCATGATAACATTACGTCAAGCCCAAGGCTGGTTGCTTTATGTGTGTGCAAACTCGAGGGTTGGTTTAGTTCGTGAGCTTGAAGGTTGACTTAGAAATC
Source organism: Trichopus zeylanicus subsp. travancoricus (assembly GCA_005019695.1). NCBI lineage: Eukaryota > Viridiplantae > Streptophyta > Magnoliopsida > Dioscoreales > Dioscoreaceae > Trichopus > Trichopus zeylanicus. Next base: position 2,454 of record RXID01010959.1, on the reverse strand, counting down.
AAGGCCGAAGACTGACTTGATGGTGCAAGCCCGAAGGTTACCTTAGGTGTGCTTAGACTAACATAAAGTTATAAATCAGAAGGCTAGTTTGATTTGATGGGCTTGAAAGCTGGCCTATGGTCATAAGTCCAAGGAATAACGTGATTCAATAGGTCCAAAGGCTGGTCTATGGTTGTGAGTACGAAAACTAGCTTGATTTGGTAGGCTCAAAGACTTACCTAGTTTTGGTAGGCTCGAAAGTTGGCCTATGAATGTGAGCCTAACGGTTGGCTTGATTTGATAGGCTCGAAAGTTAGTTTGGATTTGACAAGTCTGAAGGCTAGTGTTGTTTCGGTGAGCCTAAAAGTTGGCCTAATTTTTGCTGACACGAAGGTTGGCCTATGGATGTAGACCCAAGGGTTGATTTGATTTAGTAGGTTTGAAGGTAGACCTGAGAGTTGGACTTGTTTGGGTGGGCTAAAGACTGATCTAATTTACTAAGCTCGAAGGCTAGCCTTATTTTGATCGGCTTGATGGTTGGCTTATAGTCTAATGATCCTTCGACTTGTAAGATTGTAATGGTGATGTTGTCTGTTAATGTACAAGGGACTGTGAATGGCTACGGTGATGATGAATTCTATAAAAGAAATATAAAAGGTTGCAGGTAATTGTGAGTATAAAGATGATGATTGTGCAAGGATGAAGTAGTTTTTTTTAATGATCGAATTCTTCAGTTTTTTTTGCCAACGACGTTTTCTTTTTTTATTATTTTTATTTCTTTTCTCCTCCTTCTTAAGGCTGAAGTAGTCTCTTCCCCGATTTGGTCTCCTCTCCCTTTCTTCAACTGGGCTGTGATGGCTCAAAGCTCTTCCCGGTGGTAAGGTGAAGGGGTAGATTGGTGGTAGGTGGATGACAAGGAGAGCAAGTCGGGCAAGCATGGTGGTGCTCAAACTGGCAGTGACGCTAGGACAAACAAATTCAGCCTTAATTGAAGGTGAACGGTGGCGATCAGGGCTTTGGCAGGGTGCAGAGCAAGAGGGTGCAGGTCGAGCATGAGAGATGTGGGCGGATGGGCCAGTGGAGTATAGCCCTCGGCAGAGGGGGGCGGAGCCTAGACATAGTGTGTGAAGCTCAGGACTAGGCCGTCGGCGCGGGCAGAGCCTCAGGGGAGTGTGGGCTAGACTTTGTTAGTGATGGAGTGGTGTGCCTAGTGGGGAGAAGGTGGCAGGGTCTGGTAATCTCTAGTCGGACCTGACCCTTAGTGGCAGTGGATGGCCAAGGAGGTGCTTGTGGTGGTGCAGTTGGCGAGTGGGATCACATAGGAGAGGTTTGAGGGGGGACAGGAAGTTGCCGCGGGGTATAGAGCTCATCTTGTGAGGGGCTGCGCAGGCATGGGTGGTGAGGAGGAGATGGCCCCTGCAACAGAAAGAGAAGCAAGGAGAAAGAACAAGCGAACGTAGAAAAAAAAAGATTTGAGCTCGCTTATTGATTTCTTTCCTCTTTCTTTGCTATCCTCAACTCTCGATTGCTTTGATTCCTTTTCCTTCCGACTTGTATTTTGCTCGTGTTTCTAATTCTCCTCTCCATTCCCCTCTGCTTTGCAAGTTTTCATGGGCTTTTATAGGCATCAAGAAGATCAAATTTCTAGTTTGAAATTTGATTTAAAGATGAGCTTAATCCTTATCTTCTTTTGAAATTATGAAACAATTTGTAATCCGAGGTTACTGTTATTCTTGTTGTGATTCAATTAGATGTGGATGATAGTTTTTTCTTTTAAAAATTTAAATATTTGTATGTGAATAAATGTAATCCAGTTTGATTTAGATATGGATAAAGTTATAATAATCCTTAAATTGTAGAATTTTGCGAAACTATAAAATATTGGGGGGTATTTGTAATTTTTAGAAATTTAGATCAAACTGTAATTTTGATGAATTGCAGTGCTTTTTATAAAAAGGACTCGTTTATAAAATTTTGAAATTTCTAAGGTCCTTTCTGAATAAGAATTAAACTTATTTGTAAATAAAAATTTTTGAGAGATTTATTTGCAAAAAAAATAGAATTTTAGGATTTATTTGCTAAAATAGAATTCTTGAGGGATTTATTTGCGAGCCCTAGATTTTGTATAGACACATTTATAATTTTAGAACTTTTATGGACTTATCTGTAAAATTCCAATCCAAGGGATATTTGTAAGAATTTATTCGGTCCAATGACCTATTTGTAACGTTTTTAGATTTTTTTCATTTTAGCACAAACTTTGGATGAATTCTGGGCTCGATTTTAGTCTAAATACCTAGCCATTTAACCCACTTGGATTACACTTGAGCTCAAATTTCTCAATGATTCAGGTAAGAATAAAACTCAATTTTTGGTTGAATTTAACTGAGATTCAGATTTAATTGAGAGCCACACTTGAGTTATAATTTAGTGATGTAAAAGTTTTAATTTTGATCATATTTTAATCAAATTTAA
>RXID01010958.1:270631-389522 GCA_005019695.1 Trichopus zeylanicus subsp. travancoricus | reverse complement strand
AACCTGCTTTCAGATCAAATTTTGAGTAAATGTGGCTTCTGCTTACCTTCCGTAAGATGGTGTTGATCCCAGGCAGGCTGTACTGATCCTTGTTGGTGAGATCATTTAGGCGCCGATAGTTGAAGACCATCCGCTCCTTGCCTTTGATCTCTTGGCCCGTTCGGGAATCAACTGTTGTACCGGAATTCACAATGATTGCAGTGGTGCGATGCCGGCTTCTGCTGGGGCGAATAAGGCCAAGATTTAGTAGTGCTTTCACATGCTTTGCATACGTAGCCTTGGCTTGTGGTGTAATCTGCCTTAAGGGCCGGTCTTCGATAGTGAAATCCGGGTTTTTGATATCCAGGTGGCAGAGCACCTGGTTCTTGGACCAATATTTCAGTGGGTCCTCACCAATGTATCCCTGGCGTTTGAGTTCTTCAAGCAGGGAGCCAACGCTGCTGGTGAAGCTCCGTGAGGGCTGTTGGTCCGTTGCATACTGCACTAGCTCTTGTATCTGAATGTACTCATCCTCATCTAGGTCCAGCTCTTCCATAGCTGCTGCAGTCGGTACAGATGGGAGAGTATGAATTGTGGTTACGTTTTTGTAGAACGTAACCGTATTTCCTTCGATGCGGACGCCGCCTTGCATGGCGCGGATGAAGTTGCAGCCAAGGATCATCTGGATATCCTCCCCCAACTTCATTGGGAAGGCATATGTGTAAGGGATCCGAAAGCCGTTTTCCCCAATCATCATGCGGCCAAATTTAAGCTTTTTATTGGCCGAAGTGCGGGAGTTGATGCCACTGAAATGCACGAGGAAGGGGTTGTCCTCCAGGGCATTGGCAGGAGCCGTTCCTTGGTCAATGCAGCAAGTTGTAGCCCCTGTGGCGAGGATTGCATTGACTTCAAATGGCACTATACGGGGAATATCGAACTTCACCTTAATGTTGTAGAGCATATTCTTCGTCCGCCGGGGTGGTGTTGTCACCCTCATTTCAGCTGAGAGGAGCCGCTGAGTGGTGTCGACGAGAAGTACGTTAAGGTCGTCGGTATCCGCTGGCTCATCCTCCTGCTGCTTGAGTGCTCCTTTTTCCCATTGGAGCTTTTGGATTTCCTTTTGCAAATCACTTCGCTCGCGCACCATGCGGTCAAGCTCCATGGTGGTATTTTCGAGCTCTTTGTGCTTCAGCCTCCAGTTTTCAGACTCACGTTGCCAGTGATGGCTTTCCTCTTGGGCAAGAAGGAGGCGTTGTTGAAGGGCCTCCTTCTCTTCACGGGCGAGAGTGAGCTGTTGTTGCAGCTGCCGCTTTTCCCTTTCACAAGTAGAAATGTAATTTTGTTGTTCAAGTAGTAAGTCCTTGGGCTCATACCTTGGAAGGGATGTCTGGGCCACTGGAACTCTTTTGCTGAAGTAGTACCAGCTGCATCTGCCGCATACTGTCAGCTTACAGCTTGGGCAGTGCCTACGGTAGCACTTTTGGGAGGGTGCCTGGCAGCAAGAGCATCTTTCGTAAGCGTCAGGCACATCTTGATGTAATTCCCAAGTGTGGCTACACTCGTACTGTTGCTGTGAAACTTTGACCATGGCGCGGTAGCCTCCTGTCGGGCCAATCCACCAGGTCCTGTCTTCTTCCCGAAACATGAAAATCTTTTCTTCCTGTACGATTGCCGTGTCCTCCTCCCCTTCAGAAATGCTATAGATGGCATCGCTAGGGTCATCGCCTTCTTAAACGGACACAATTTCGCAATCGGCAGGAAGGTCAAGCTGCTCGAACATGGCGACGCGCTTGACATTCTGTCGCTCATTGGGGCATTCTCGGGCAAAATGCCCTTCTTCTCCGCCGAGAAAGCATCTACACCTCCTGTTGCGGATGAGGTGCTTCTTCTTCTCGATGCGGGCATGCGAAGGATGTGGCTTCCCTTTATAGGTTGTCGACCGCCGAACGCCAACCTTTCGTTGGGGTCGCTGATCATACCCCGGGATTGGAATGTCGTGACAGAACGACAAATCCTTGAGGGCCCGGGTAAAGGCTGCCTCCTTGCATGCTTCTTCCAGGTACTTGTAAGTAAATAGGATTCGAGGATAAACTCCGATGGTGTTACCTGGGTGTTTGGCTTCAAATGCTGCTTTGATTTTCTTGCCAATAGAGCCAGGCATCTTTGACCAGAGTTTCTCTGAGAGCTCCGGGCCAGTGAATAACCGGCCAGTCCGAGATGCTACCTGCATATAGTCATTAAGGAAAGGAACGATATCCCGTACATTCTGGCAGGATAACCGTTCCAGATCCCTGTAGGCTTCTTCTTGCATTGTTGTTGAGCCTTGGTAGGGATCTTCCAGGGCGAATATGGTCCGAATCTGTGAGAGGATGTTCTGCGTACCGTCAGCACCATCTGCATGATCCAACAGGTGCTGGTCTTCCATGGGGTAGGCCATCCTCCACTGGATCCAGGCGAGCTTTTCAGACTCCCCAAGCAAGTTCTCAATGAATTCAGTCTTTGTCCGGGAATCTGTGAAACCCTGTAGAGCCACCGAATTTTTGGTGATGGACTCCCAACGCATGAAGACGTCGCTGAATTGCCCAATCTGGGGGGGCATAACAAAGATAGCCCCTGATTGCTGCTGGGCAGAAGGGAGGTTCCACCATTCTGAGGTATTCCTGGCTTTGAACCTCAGATTCTTGGGTTGGTCGTCGCCAAAGATTGGTCCTTGGCTTGGACCAGGCTCAGTAGGTCTCGCCGCTGGGGGGTAGTTAACAGGGCCCATGGTTGATTCCACTGGGGGCCTGTATTCGGAGACAATGGAAGAGGAGCAAAGCCGCTCCGTTGGCTTTGCTTGCTGTAGTGGTGCCGGTGGTGCCCGCTGGGGATACTCCATCCCCCAGTCTTCTTCTTCTAAAGTGGCAACGAGTTCTGTTTCTCCATCTGTATTTCCCAAACAAGTATAATATTGCAAATACTCACAATACTCATCTGGGTCATGTTCAGCATCAGAGTTGCCTTCTTGGTTGGTCAGACGCCCCGTGGCTAGAAGGTGGGTGTTGTCACCAGTCCCTTCCTGCAGAGGTTCCATGGACCGGAGTACAGAGGCCCCTGGGCGTGTATCTCCTGCATGGGTTCCGCAAGTTGGACGCTGGCTCTCCCGTCCTTTGGGTTGCCCCGTAAGATGCCCGTTCGCTGGCTGTTGTTGGGCAAAGCGGCGTCGCCACTTCTTAGCTGGCATCACCTTTCGAGGAGCCGGATGCTGAGGCTGCTTGAATCCTGTTATGGCAGGCTGCTGTCCTGGTAGGTCATCTTCCAGATCGTCCCATCCCGTTGGTGTGGTAGGAAAGGGCGTGAAGAAGGACGGAGGAGCAGAATACTTGACATAATAGTCATATTTTCCGCTTGGTTCGCCCAAGGTGTCCCAAACTTCCTCCGTCGTCTCATCTGGAGCCTCTTCTTGAGTGAGGATGGCAACAATCTCATCCTCAGTGGTGTCAGGAATAGCGGCATGATGGTTGAAGCTGAGTGAGATCCTTCCATCTAGGAGTGTCGTACTGGACACTTCGGTGGGTGTCAGGATAGGCAGGATTTGAGGGGGCTTCAGGAGCCAGTTTATCCAACACAGCTGTGCCGTCGAGTACCGTCGTCCAGGGAGGGCATGAACACCGTGACTTGCTAGATAGTCAGTGACTCCTGCGACTTCATATGCAAAGGCCACGTTTGGTGTGTTTGACAGCCTTCCGATCCGTCCTCGGGTAACGAGTAAGTTGGCCTCACCATGGTGCCATGTATCATAGCCCCGAGTTAGAATGGAGATTTGAACATTCCTGCAAAAATCTCCAATAGTCATCGTAATATCGGGGATAATGTAAACTAATTGGCTCCCCTGCGTGAGGTCAACTTCCATGGTGGCAATTAGTGATTTATCACCCTCCCACCGATTGTCTCGGAACACGACAAGCGCCAGTGTTCCTTCTTCGTGTCGATGGAGCACCTGCAGGCGTACCTGCATAACACCAATGTGTATGAACTTCATACCGCTCTTTCTGAGCTGTTGGTAACTGTCATCTTGGATGAAGTTCCGGTCCACCTGTGCGTCTCCGACGCAACTGACGGACTCTTCCGAGCGGTGGATGTATACTCGGTGGTGCTCATCATCTGTTCTGGAATGGTAAAGGACTTCGGCAGAAGCTATAGCCGCGCGTTTTCGCATGGATTGGCGCAATTTCTCCTGCGGGTCCAGTTGCTGTTCTAAGACGTGTTGAGGGGCAGGTTGCCCCGTCAAGCGACGGACGATCCGTCGTGTTGCTTGCTGTGCAGTGTAGAGTCGTCGCTGATTTCGCCTATACCCCCGAATTTGGTCTTCGACCAGGGGCTGGGGCGCTTTTTCCAACACGACTACTGCTGCCATTTAGCTTTGCTTGTTCCTCCTGCAAAGTTAGCAAGGGGTCTTTAAAAATAAGGAGTCTCCCGCGTGGTTCGGGAGGCCTGGTTTTAGGGTGGAGGGACAGATTCTCTAGCTTTGTGAGTAAAGTTTCTGGGAGAATTGGACTGTCACTCTTTGTTTTCTGCTTTCTGAGGAGCTGGATATCGGCTTGGATATCCCGTAGGGCTTCGGCAATTTGAACTAGAAGCTGGATTTGGGTATTATTTTGCTTTAGAAGGGCTATATTTTGAGCTGAAACACTCGTATAATCACTGGGTTTGATGAATCCAACTGCTGGGTGTTCTATGGGTTCAACAGCGTGTAAGGCTTCTTGGTATGAGGAGGTTATTTTGGCTGGAAGGAACGTGTTCATTCACCGGGAGGTGTATAACAATTGATGAAGGGTCTAGGTACTCTGGGTTCAGGGTGTGAGGTATATATCCTACCTTATCGAACAAGAGACGAGCACTCCGAGAACTTCAGACGCTCACCCTAGTATCTGTCATGCTCATCCGACTGGCAGCTACTGCCTCTTGCAGATTTACGCGCACTGCGGCCTTTTGCAATTCAGACACCGTGATCGGCGTAAGAAACTAGCCATGTCTGGTATCAGTGTCTGAATTGCAAAAGGCCGCAGTGCGCGTAAATCTGCAAGAGGCAGTAGCTGCCAGTCGGATGAGCATGACAGATACTAGGGTGAGCGTCTGAAGTTCTCGGAGTGATCGTCTCTTGTTCGATAAGGTAGGATATATACCTCACACCCTGAACCCAGAGTACCTAGACCTTCATCAATTGTTATACACCTCCCGGTGAATGAACACGTTCCTTCCAGCCAAAATAACCTCCTCGTACCAAGAAGCCTTACAAGCCGTTGAACCCATAGAACACCCAGCAGTTGGATTCATCAAACCCAGTGATTATACGAGTGTTTCAGCTCAAAATATAGCCCTTCTAAAGCAAAATAATACCCAAATCCAGCTTCTAGTTCAACTTGCCGAAGCCCTACGGGATATCCAAGCCGATATCCAGCTCCTCAGAAAGCAGAAAACAAAGAGTGACAGTCCAATTCTCCCAGAAACTTTACTCACAAAACTAGAGAATCTGTCCCTCCATCCTAAAACCAGGCCTCCCGAACCACGCGGGAGACTCCTTATTTTTAAAGACCCCTTGCTAATTTTGCAGGAGGAACAAGCAAAGCTGAATGGCAGCAGTGGTATCTCAAGTCGTGTTGGAACAAGCGCCCCAGCCCCTAGTCGAAGACCAAATTCGAGGGCATAGGCGGAATCAGCGATGACTCTACACTGCACAACAAACAACACGGTGGATAGTCCGTCGCTTGACGGGGCAACCTGCCCCTCAACACGTCTTGGAACAGCAACTGGACCTGCAGGAACAATTGCGACTATCCATGCGAGAACGCGCAGCTATATCTCCTGCGGAGGTCCTTTATCATTCTGGAACAGATGATGAGCACCACCGAGTGTACATCCACCACTCGGAGGAGTCCATCAGTTGCGTTGGAGATGCACAGGTGGACCAGAACTTCATCTAAGAAGACAGTTACCAACAGCTCAGAAAAAGCGATATGAAGTTCATACACCTTGGTGTTATGCAGGTACGCCTGCAGGTGCTCCATTGACACGCAGAAGGAACATTGGCGCTTGTCGTGTTCCGAGACAATCGGTGGCAGGGTGATAAAGCACTAATTGCCACCATGGAAGTTGACCTCACGCAGGGGAGCCAATTAGTTTACATTATCCCGATATTATGATGACTATTGGAGATTTTTGCAGGAATGTTCAAATCTCCATTCTAACTCGGGGCTATGATACATGGCACCATGGTGAGGCCAACTTACTCGTTACCCGAGGACTGATCGGAAGGCTGTCAAACACACCAAACGTGGCCTTTGCATATGAAGTCGCAGGAGTCACTGACTATCTAGCAAGTCACGGTGTTCATGCCCTCCCTGGACGACGGTACTCGACGGCACAGCTGTGTGGGATAAACTGGCTCCTGAAGCCCCCTCAAATCCTGCCTATCCTGACACCCACCGAAGTGTCCAGTACGACACTCCTAGATGGGAAGGATCTCACTCAGCTTCAACCATCATGCCTCTATTCCTGACACCACTGAGGATGAGATTGTTGCCATCCTCACTCAAGAAGAGGCTCCAGATGAGACGACGGAGGAAGTTTGGGACACCTTGGGCGAACCAGCGGAAAATATGACTATTATGTCAAGTATTCTGCTCCTCCGTCCTTCTTCACGCCCTTTCCTACCACACCAACGGGATGGGACGATCTGGAAGATGACCTACCAGGACAACAGCCTGCCATCATAACAGGATGCAAGCAGCCTCAGCATCCGGCTCCTCGAAAGGTGATGCCAGCTAAGAAGTGGCGACGCCGCTTTGCCCAACAACAGCCAGCGAACGGGCATCTTACGTGGCAACCCAAAGGACGGGAGAGCCAGCGTCCAACTTGCGGAACCCATGCAGGAGATACACGCCCAGGGGCCTCTGTACTCCGGTCCATGGAACCTCTGCAGGAAGGGACTGGTGACAACACCCACCTTCTAGCCACGTGGCGTCTGACCAACCAAGAAGGCAACTCTGATGCTGAACATGACCCAGATGAGTATTGTGAGTATTTGCAATATTATACTTGTTTGGGAAATACAGATGGAGAAACAGAACTCGTTGCCACTTTAGAAGAAGAAGACTGGGGTATGGAGTATCCCCAGCGGGCACCACCGGCACCACCTCAGCAAGCAAAGCCAACGGAGCGGCTTTGCTCCTCTTCCATTGTCTCCGAATACAGGCCCCCAGTGGAATCAACCATGGGCCCTGTTAACTACCCCCCAGCGGCGAGACCTACTGAGCCTGGTCCAAGCCAAGGACCAATCTTTGGCGACTACCAACCCAAGAATCTGAGGTTCAAAGCCAGGAATACCTCAGAATGGTGGAACCTCCCTTCTGCCCAGCAGCAATCAGGGGCTATCTTTGTTATGCCCCCCCAGATTGGGCAATTCAGCGACGTCTTCATGCGTTGGGAGTCCATCACCAAAAATTCAGTGGCTCTACAGGGTTTCACAGATTCCCGGACAAAGACTGAATTTATTGAAAACTTGCTTGGGGAGTCTGAAAAGCTCGCCTGGATCCAGTGGAGGATGGCCTACCCCATGGAATACCAGCACCTGTTGGATCATGCAGATGGTGCTGACGGTACGCAGAACATCCTCTCACAGATTCGGACCATATTCGCCCTGGAAGATCCCTACCAAGGCTCAACAACAATGCAAGAAGAAGCCTACAGGGATCTGGAACGGTTATCCTGCCAGAATTTGCGGGATATCATTCCTTTCCTTAATGACTATATGCAGGTAGCATCTCGGACTGGCCGGTTATTCACTGGCCCGGAGCTCTCAGAGAAACTCTGGTCAAAGATGCCTGGCTCTATTGGCAAGAAAATCAAAGCAGCATTTGAAGCCAAACACCCAGGTAACACCATCGGAGTTTATCCTCGAGTCGTATTTACTTACAAGTACCTGGAAGAAGCATGCAAGGAGGCAGCCTTTACCCGGGCCCTCAAGGATTTGTCGTTCTGTCACGACATTCCAATCCCGGGGTATTATCAGCGACCCCAACGAAAGGTTGGCGTTCGGCGATCGACAACCTACAAAGGGAAGCCACATCCTTCGCATGCCCGCATCGAGAAGAAGAAGCACCTCATCCGCAACAGGAGGTGTAGATGCTTTCTCTGCGGAGAAGAGGGGCATTTTGCCCGAGAATGCCCCAATGAGCGACAGAATGTCAAGCGCGTCGCCATGTTCGAGCAGCTTGACCTTCCTGCCGATTGCGAAATTGTGTCCGTTCAAGAAGGCGATGACCCTAGCGATGCCATCTATAGCATTTCTGAAGGGGAGGAGGACACGGCAGTCTTGCAGGAAGAAAAGATTTTCATGTTTCGGGAAGAAGACAGGACCTGGTGGATTGGCCCGACAGGAGGCTACCGCGCCATGGTCAAAGTTTCACAGCAACAGTACGAGTGTAGCCACACTTGGGAATTACATCAAGATGTGCCTGACGCTTACGAAAGATGCTCTTGCTGCCAGGCACCCTCCCAAAAGTGCTACCGTATGCACTGCCCAAGCTGTAAGCTGACAGTATGCGGCAGATGCAGCTGGTACTACTTCAGCAAAAGAGTTCCAGTGGCCCAGACATCCCTTCCAAGGTATGAGCCCAATGACTTACTACTTGAACAACAAAATTACATTTCTACTTGTGAAAGGGAAAAGCGGCAGCTGCAAAAACAGCTCACTCTCGCCCGTGAAGAGAAGGAGGCCCTTCAACAACGCCTCCTCCTTGCCCAAGAGGAAAGCCATCACTGGCAACGTGAGTCTGAAAACTGGAGGCTGAAGCACAAAGAGCTCGAAAATACCACCATGGAGCTTGACCGCATGGTGCTCGAGCGAAGTGATTTGCAAAAGGAAATCCAAAAGCTCCAATGGGAAAAAGGAGCACTCAAGCAGCAGGAGGATGAGCCAGCGGATACCGACGACCTTAACGTACTTCTCGTCGACACTACTCAGCGGCTCCTCTCAGCTGAAATGAGGGTGACAACACCACCCCGGCGGACGAAGAATATGCTCTACAACATTAAGGTGAAGTTCGATATTCCCCGTATAGTGCCATTTGAAGTCAATGCAATCCTCGACACAGGGGCTACAACTTGCTGCATTGACCAAGGAACGGCTCCTGCCAATGCCCTGGAGGACAACCCCTTCCTCGTGCATTTCAGTGGCATCAACTCCCGCACTTCGGCCAATAAAAAGCTTAAATTCGGCCGCATGATGATTGGGGAAAACGGCTTTCGGATCCCTTACACATATGCCTTCCCGATGAAGTTGGGGGAGGATATCCAGATGATCCTTGGCTGCAACTTCATCCGCGCCATGCAAGGCGGCGTCCGCATCGAAGGAAATACGGTTACGTTCTACAAAAACGTAACCACAATTCATACTCTCCCATCTGTACCGACTGCAGCAGCTATTGAAGAGCTGGACCTAGATGAGGATGAGTACATTCAGATACAAGAGCTAGTGCAGTATGCAACGGACCAACAGCCATCACGGAGCTTCACCAGCAGCGTTGGCTCCCTGCTTGAAGAACTCAAACGCCAGGGATACATTGGTGAGGACCCACTGAAATATTGGTCCAAGAACCAGGTGCTCTGCCACCTGGATATCAAAAACCCGGATTTCACTATCGAAGACCGGCCCTTAAGGCATATTACACCACAAGCCAAGGCTACGTATGCAAAGCATGTGAAAGCACTACTAAATCTTGGCCTTATTCGCCCCAGCAGAAGCCGGCATCGCACCACTGCAATCATTGTGAATTCCGGTACAACAGTTGATTCCCGAACGGGCCAGGAGATCAAAGGCAAGGAGCGGATGGTCTTCAACTATCGGCGCCTAAATGATCTCACCAACAAGGATCAGTACAGCCTGCCTGGGATCAACACCATCTTACGGAAGGTAAGCAGAAGCCACATTTACTCAAAATTTGATCTGAAATCAGGTTTTCATCAAGTGGCTATGCATCCTGCCTCCGTGGAATGGACGGCATTCTGGGTACCAGAAGGCCTCTATGAATGGCTCGTAATGCCATTTGGCCTGAAAAATGCACCCGCCGTATTCCAACGGAAGATGGACAGTTGCTTCAAGGGGACAGAAGACTTTATTGCAGTATACATTGATGACATTCTGGTCTTCTCCTCCTCTGAAGCGGAGCATGAACGACATCTGAGGGTCATGCTCCAGATCTGCCAAACCAATGGGCTAATCCTGAGCCCAACAAAGATGAAGATAGCAGTCTCGGAAGTAGAATTCTTGGGGGCAGTACTCGGCAATCAGCGAATCAAGCTGCAGCCCCACATTATCAAGAAGATTGCAAACTTCCAGGAACAGGAACTGACCACCATGAAAGGCCTCCGAGCCTGGCTCGGGATCTTGAATTACGCCCGAAGCTATATCCCTAATCTAGGGACTCTACTCGGGCCACTCTATGCAAAGACAAGTCCTACGGGAGAAAGGCGCTGGAACTCCCAAGATTGGGACTTAGTCGCAAAAATCAAGGCCTTGGTGCAAAAGCTGCCGGATCTCGAATTACCTCCAGAAGCCAGCTATATGATCCTTGAGACCGACGGCTGTATGACGGGATGGGGCGGAATTTGTAAATGGAAGCCCCAAAAGTATGACCCCAAGTCCATGGAGAAGGTATGTGCCTACGCTAGCGGCAGGTTCCATCCAATCAAATCCACCATTGATGCGGAACTCTATGCCGTCATGAATACGCTGGAAGCACTAAAGATTTACTACCTGGATAAGGCTGACTTGACTATTCGAACAGACTGTCAAGCAATCATAAGCTTCTTCAACAAGTCAGCTAACAACAAGCCTTCCCGCGTACGCTGGCTCGCCTTCACCGACTACATTACTGGCACGGGACTCGCCATCCAATTTGAACACATCAGCGGAGAGGATAACCAGCTGGCGGATACTCTCTCCCGCTTAATTACTTCACTTGTTATTTCAGGATGGCCTGCACCCGAAACTCTGGAAGGACTCAGCCTCGTAGCAACCCGGTTACAGGAGGCACACCAGACACCCTCTCAGAAGGCAAAGGAGGAACACTTGGCGGAAGCCCAAGCCTTGTGCTACAATATGAATCACAACTGCAGCTCCTACAGAGCCTTCCAATGTCCCTCGATACCTACGACGCCATCAGGCGGCGGCTTCAACAGCTGGAACGACAAAGTGCCCAGGAAGCACTTACGGCTGTTCGACAGTTCCGGGACCTCCATGCCCTGAAGCTATCCGAAGCCACAAAGCGCGCAGGACGCAAGACCACGGGCAACTTCTGGGCCCAGTGGCATCCTGTTGTAACCCAGATTGATGTCCAGCTTGAAACAGCAGTCAAACTCACAACTGACGCAGCCCAACGACTGCCTGCCTTCATGTTCTGAGCACAGCAGAAAGCCTGCGCAAGAAGAAAGCGGTAGCATTCGGCCCAACAATCCAGCCCAAAGGGTCCAGAGTTGCTTGGACCAGACAGTCCAAAGAATAACCAGCCCGGCCCAGTCCAAAGGAAATCGTATCCTGATGGTGTAAAGTAAAGTTACTTTTATAAAGTAGCTTTTAGAAAAGCCACTTTATAAAAGAGACTTTTGTAAAGTAACTTTAGACTTTTGTAAAGTAGCTTTAGGAAAGCTGCTTTTGAAAAGCAGCTTTAGCTTTTATAAAGTAGCTTTAGGAAAGCTGCTTTTGTAAAGGCAGATGCGATCTTATCGCATCTGCTAGGTGTAAGGCTTCCCTATAAAATGGGAAGCATATCATAGAACTGATCGAAGAATCACCGAAGAATTCTCTCTTCTGGGTTTTGAGTCCATCTTTTCTTTCTTCTAACTTCACACTTCCGCAACTCTTCCACAATCTAGAGCTTAGTTGCTCTTCCACAATCAGAGCTTAGTTGCTCTTTCACACAGATTTGTGGAAGAGCAACTAAGCTCTGATACCAGATTGTGAAAGAGCTTAGTTGCTCTTTCACAAATCTGGTATCAGAGCTTAGTTGCTCTTTCACAATCTGGTATCAGAGCTTAGTTGCTCTTCCACAATTTTTCGAGTCATAATCTTCGCAAAGATTAATTCAATAATTTTTTCTTAGGAGTCGGCCATTTTATAAACTTGGATGATCATTACTAATCTTGACTAAACAAACCTGTTAATTTTAAATTTTATCATCATTAAAATTTAAAGTTTAACATACTTATACTTACATACGGGAAATAATGTCTTTTTGTTATTTTCTTTAGAACTATATTTATGTGTATAAATTATTTTACAATTACAATGTGAAGGGAAAGACCTTGATCACACACATGTGCTATTTTTCAAATTTGAATACTATCATGAAAATTTTGAAGTATAAGATGTCTAGAAATTACAAGAAGTTAACAGAGACAATACAGTTCACAAAATTTTTGGATGTCCAAGATATGGATAATGATAAACTATTGCAGGATGAGGGCAGCTTTGTCATTAGAGCGAAGGCTTTCATGTTCAGGCCTTAAGACATGTGCTTGTCATCAGGTCTTCCACTAGGAGGTAAAAAGTGGAAATCACAATTAGCAATCATGTTTGTATTGACTTTGTTGGTTATATTGTGGCGGACTTTGAGTGTGAGAAAAAAGCTTATCGAGCTTATCTCAAAAGAACAGTTCTTGGTTAGACAAATTAGGAAACAATTGACTGCTCTGGAAACAAAGTTGACGGATTTTGGTAGGGAGCCAACAATAGTTCATGAACCCAAGTCTTTCGAGCTGCATAAGACCAGAAAATCTTCACAGCAGGAGAATGTAGGCAGGAAGCTCACTAAGCCATCAACACAGGTTGAGGAGGACATTTTTTTTTTTTTTGAAACCTGATTTACCCTTCCTATTGAAACATTATTTACAAGGCATATTTTGAACAAATAACATGCGCAAAACTTGCACATGTGGAAGAGCAAATACAACCCATCCCTACTGCATGAGTTGGAAGACACATGTAATCGCATATGTGAATATTACTATTGTTAATTTCATTATATTTAGAGAAATATTTAATTTAAGCTGTTTCTGTATAATGTATATTGATTTTAGTTATATATGTTGGGTTTTAATTATTTACAGTTATTTATGATCATAATGCATTGGAAGTGGTTAGGTTGATGAGGTTAGTTGTGAATATTTCTTTGTGCTCACCTTGAGCTGTAATCGTGTAATTTTTTTTGTCATTTTTGCCTTCTGTTTTACTTGTTCCTCTGCAACAATGGGAGAGCCATAGAGAGAGCTAGTTATTGCACTCGGAAGCAAGCATCACCCCAGGCTTTTCCAACTTCTCTCTGATATGTTCGTGGGGCTTGCGAAAAGGAAGGATGCCCATTCAAGGCTTGGCAAGTGAAAGAAGAAAACTAAGTCAATATTTGTCTACTACAAGGGAACGTACAGGAGGAAGAAATAAACCAAGGAGAAGAATTAGTTGGGAGGACTGATATTCCCCATGAAAGTATACAGCCCCTAGCTATGGAAGTGGAGAAGTTGAGAGACAAAAAAGCAATTGACAACAAGTTGGTAATTGAAGACTCTGCCAGAGAGTATCAAGGCTCAAAGATGTGGAAGTTGCTTGGACAGAAAACCTATAGTAGGTTATTGACCAGACTACTATACCAAGAGTAGTTCAGAAAAGAAATACTCATATATCATGATATAATGAAGGTAGACTAGTAACTCCAACAACACTGGCAAAAATAATCAAGTATGGTAAAGAAATCGACCAATTCCCAGAGCTAAAACCTACTTCTTGGCTGTGCCATTGGGGGCTCCCACGGCAGCTTCAGCTCCATCCTTGGGAGGGTTGAGCTCCTCCCAGGCCTCAATCCATGTAACCATGGCATCAGCCAGCTTAGTGAAGTAGGGATCGACCTTCCCAAGCTTCGCCCTCACCTGCTTCGAGAGCTCAATATAGCATTCTTGCACAGTGGTGTGGTCCTTGGAAAGGGTTGCAGTCTGGAAGAAGGGGATGATCTCTTCCTGCCAGAAGATACCATTGTATTCCTTCTTCAGGTTCACAAATGGGTTGCTCGCCTTGCTGTGCCAGATGTAGGGCAAGCCTGTCTTCACTCCCAGACCCAAGTGATCACAGATCACCTGCAACAAAATCATAGTCAGAATCAAGTTATAATGTAGTATTTCCGGAACTTGAAAATCAGAAAGCTTCAGTAAAAAAGTCCAGACCTTGGTGCACCATCCAGCCCACATATCGTCGTAGCGACCAATAGGCTGGCCATCACCCATAAGCCCAAAGTACATTGCCGGGCCAATGAGTTCACGGTTGAAGGCCAGATTCATCCCACACATGGGAAACAGGGTTCCTTTGGGAATGGTAAGCACTGCATCAACATACCTGATAGACAAATTAAAGAAGATCAGAGAACATGACGTAGGCTTTTTGGATGTCCAAAGGTGGTAATGCCATGATGCAAGATTTGTATACCTGGTATTCCGTTCGAGCGGCTTGACAAGCTGAGTGGGAGCATCGTAATCAGGGATGTTCATCCAAAGGCCATGGGAAACAACAGTAGGAACACCTTCCCGAAGGCTGAATGGATACCCACGGACAAAATCCGCACCTTCACGGTAAGGATCATACAGAGTGTTAAAAAAGAACGGGGTTGAGGGGCAAAGCAGATTCTGTATGTGCTGTGCCAGGGCATTGATTTCCTTGCCAGATGGATCCTTCGCAACCTATTAAAAAACAGTTTGGAAGTTCAGAAAAATTCCCTTTGGAATATCAGTCCTGCCCATGGCTTTGTTGTATAAGCTGAACATGTTGCTATTGTAGATTAGAATATACATGAACAAGAAAAAAACAGGACTCAGCTCATCTCAATGCTCAACACAGCATAGAAAGAAACAAAACAATTCCTAAAATAAGGAATTACAGAGACTAAACCATTAACTCAAATGAATTCTGTAGCAATTAAACTAGCAACCAGAATATTATAGTCATCATAACCCTTGGGTAACATAGCATAAAAGAATACAATTTACTTTTGAGTTATCTATCGTAAGTCAATATCACATCAATTCCAAGCACTCAAACCTCAATTAATTAGGCAGCATGTGAATTTATGATATTTTTAACACCAAATCAAATTTAACACTCCACTTGAAGGAAATATCAAAATTTCAGAACAATTAATTATCAACATCAACACTTTCCAAGCAATATGAATCATGAGTCCAAATTAAGAGCTTGAAGATCAAAATGGTGCAATTCATGGAAATGGATCTCAGTCCTGATAGACATTTGACACTGGTTTAAAGGATCCACGAGATAATTTATTGTTAACACGATATACAACTAAAGAACAATAATAAAGGGTATCTGGACAAGTTATTGTCAAAGATGTGGATGATTAACAGTTGAACTTAGTTTTTTTACCTACCACAAACTAAATCTGAATATGTTGGACACCTACAGACCCAAATTTCATTGTCAGATGAGAAAAAAGTCAAATTTTCAAATAAAGTGCAGACCGTGCCATCAAACAAAATGATAGAAATGCAAGAAACACCATACGTAAAATCTAAAAATAAATCAAGAAAATGTACCAAATTAGATGCATAAACATGATCAACGTGTCCAACAAGATAAGATTTTATTTTAATTCCAACGAACGAAATTTAAAAAACATAAACACGAAATACTCACGATAGGATAAACAAAATTATCAAAAAGTAACAACTTCATTCCACCAGTAATTCAATATATGAAATTATTTTAAATCCTCGATCACTGAAAAAAAATCCCTATTTTCACCTAATATCAACCAAATCCGCCTCAAAAACATCGAATCCATCGCCAAGATGTCATTTTTATCAGAAAAATAGAACGAAACCAAGATACCCAAAGAATCTACAAACACTCGACCAATAAATCCCCTAATAAAACTACGAGTCATGATCCCCAACAAAATCCCATTTTTCACCCAATGTGCATCAAATTCGCCTCAAAATCTGATTTTTTTTCTCCCATGCCAACTAAAAAAAATGGAAAACCAAAAGAGCCAAAGATGAAAAACAACTCACGAAGCAGTCGTCGTCGATGGTGAAGATATACTTCTTCTTGGACACCATGTATCCGAAGCAGCGGCAGGCGGAGTCCTTGAATGAGATGCACGAAGCCCTAGGGCCAAGGATGCGGTTGATGTCGTTGCGGTTGTAGAGCTCGTAATCGAATCCGTCGGGAACCTTAATGGTCCTGGACGGATCACCGTCCTGAACGATGATGAGGTGGTAGGGCTGGAAGAAGGGGCGCCACATCTCGAGGAAGTCCAGGTTGCGTATTGTGGGGATCACGATGTCGAGATCGTCCTTGAGAAGCGGGGTCGAGGGAGGGGAGGACGAAGACGAAGCCATTGGTGGAGCTGGGTGCTAGTCGGAGGAGGATGATGGAGAATGGAGAGAGATTGGATCTGATGGCAATTTGGGACGGGACGAGGGGGACAAATATAAAGCGACGGGTCACGTGATGGCACGTGAGTAAAAAGGAGCGTGTTGGACGTGGCCCGTTCAAACTTTGAAGTCGCCGGAGTTTGGAGGATTCTGTGGCCCGGATGATGACCACTGGGAAACGGGCTCTTGTGGACTTTTTTTTCGGTCGGTCGGACATTTTGCATATGTACCCCTAAATATTTCGGAAATTCCATGATAGACCCCAAATGATATTATTTGTATTATGATTTTAAATATCAGTCGAAATTATACCGAAACATTTCGGATTTTTTTATTTCGGTCTTTAGTACTGTTTATATTTAGATATAATATTTATTTTTATATTAATTTTATATTAAAGTTTTTATTTAGTTCAAGTGATTAAAATTTAATTTTTTCAAAAAAACCATGCAATTATCTCGTGTTACATACTTTTTTATATTGAAAATATTTTTAATCAAAATTTTTTTTATTTAATAATTTTTTAAAATATGTATATAAATTATTTTCACTTTTTTATTATTTTAAATTTTAAATCAAAATTTAGTAAAAAAAGTTTAAATAATTTTAATCAAAATTAAAATAAAAATAATTTCGACCAAAACGATTAGAAGATATTGATTTCTTTGAATATCAAAATCCATCTCGAAATCAAAATCTAAAATCTTGATTTGCATCATTTTTTTTTTAATAAATAAAAAGTTGGCAGGGCAGGGCGCGATTTGGATACCACTCTGTTTTAAGAATATAATAGTTTCTAAATAAATATACTATTTTCAAAAAATAATTTCAATAAAATATATTACATTTTAAATAAATAGCTCGAGTCCGTCAAAGTGGTGAAATAATTACACTAATATGGCAGCCTCTAATTGTTTGTTTTTGATAAAATTCACCAACCAAGTAGTAATGCTCACAACTATAATTTCGATACTCATGTTTAACTTTCAGAATTTAATTTTAAAAAATATAATTATGAAATTATACCCAAATAATAATGTATGAAATGTATCTAAGAATCACATTTTTTTTTTAGATAGATAGATTTTTACAGCAAAATATGGCAAATTTTGAAAACATCATGCATTATATGAATTCATTCTGATATGTGCAAAAAAAATAAAATAAAATTTACTAGGTTCAATATAAAAATTAGCTCGATTGACTCGGTCCAACCTGACCCGTTAAAATGGCCGAGTCCATGTCCAGGGGTTCCGGTTTCGCCCGAGTTTCCCCAAGATTCCCTGTACCTTTTTTGGTTCCGGTTTAACGACCGCAATTATCACAGGGACCGGTTTCCCCCTGGACGACTTTGGGAACGACTTATAAGATCGGAACGTAAGCATTTGATCGAATCTGAGGGCGTGCGCTGGCAGCTTCGTGTTCCCGGCGCGTGGGAACGGGTTAAGCGCGCTAGATTTCTCGGCGGAGATCGGGATCCGTGCGGGCGGTATTCGTTCTCGCCGCAGGTGGTCAGGGCATGTCGGGTTCGGTTTAGAAGATGTCAGTGCGGGTCTGGTTTAGGGTCAACGTTCCTTCTTATTATAATATTTATTTATTTTAGTGATTTTTGTTTGGGTAGTACGTAGAGCTGTATGGCGTAAAGGCACATGTTCATGCTTCAGATCTGTAAGTTAATTGGTTTTATTTATTGCGGGGTGATGAACATGAGCTCATAATGGAGGAGGATTCCTCGGTTGTGTTAATTTGCACTAAATTCAATTAAACTTTAACATCTCTTGATGGGCATGAGAATAGTAAAAAATCTTAGTTTTTTTTCCCTTTAAATCCCCTAAATTATGAAACAAGGTTAGACTCATCGCCTAATTTAGCTTTTTCTCAAAATAAACAATGTTCTGCTACATAGGAGCAAGGTTAGACTTAGGGCAAAGGAGCTCCTAATAGAAAAACAATCTTTTTTTTATTCCAATCAGTGCAGAGAATGGCATGGAACGTCTCTTTTTCACTGTGCTAACACAGCTTTCACCAGAAAAGGGAACAATATAAGTAAGAAGTTTGATACAAGTACAACAACATGATTGCAAACTAGGTAAAATGGTAATGAATCAAATCAAACAGATAAAATAAACACAACCTGGTCTGTGTAGCCATGAAACACTTGGATCTTTTCTCTGAGTCAAGAACTTCAAACCAAAACATGTTGAATGATTCAAGTTCAAGAAATCAAAACCTGGATTCACAAGATTCAGCACAGAAAGTTGAAACCTACTGGTTCTAGACCAGTAAATATGCCAAAATTGCCCAGAAAACCATAGTAGGAAGAAGCAGCGGCCTAGTTGATAGAGGACTAGAGCTTGGTAACCAGGGATAAGCATCAGGAGGTGGCATTACACAGTTGTCACCGTTGAAATAAACCCGCCGTGGAAAGGCCCATCCCTTCTGGAAAGTAAAGGTTGATTGATCTTTCTGGAATAGAAGTTCTGATTGCACATTTCCATAAGGGCCGGCCTCCATGAGCAAATCATTGTAGTACTTGACTCCCCATAGCATTGCAGTATCATCTGATATCCAAAAACACAGACCATTTAAATCAGAGAGACTTTTTAGCTCAAACAGAAAGCTGCATATTAATAATAATTACTTACTTATGGCTTGATAAGGATTTAATGCCTTGTAGTTGAAGCTGAAGATTTGGGTGAGGTTATCAAAATTAGGATGCTGCACAACCAAGTTCCACTGTGTGTAGTTCATTCGGTAATTGAAATTTGTAATCGTGATCTTCACCCGCCAGTATTCCTTGTAGTTGAGTTTTACATGCCAATGAACTCGAACTGGGCACATATGTGAAGTGCATTGGACCAAAGGTGCAAAGCTATTTTTGCCAGGTCCGTTGATGGCGGAAGCTAAGTAAGGTGAATCTCCCCTGTTGGACATAGTCAAGAATGTCATCTCCAAACTAGACATGATGCTTTTGAAAAGTAAAAAGACCAAAAAAGTTTTACTAGAACTAACTCAACACAGACTCCTGGTTGTGTTATATTGTTTTGGCAACCACATGTGCACGTGGGGCAGTTGACTATCGTGTCATTGTAAAAAGATGACAGGGATACACAGCATGTCGGAGTCTTCTGAGCCAGAAACTGGGAGTATGTACACGTCACGTTCCATGTCACTGCAGCAGGATGAATACCAGTCATGCTTTTGCTAATGGGAAAGAATTTATTGTATACAGTAGAAGCAGAATTAAGAGGAACCAAAAGTATTGGTTCAGTTATAATTCACAATGGAAAAAAGGTAAGTAGAAATCTCCAATCAAATTAGTGTAAAGCTTTGTAGCCCTTTACTTGTTTCGAATATTATGTAACTGCACTAACCAAAAGCAAGAACTGAACTTTCAGGTTCTATTTATGCAAGGATCTTCAAGTGTTCAATTTACATATGAGACAAACAAATAACATGAATCACATTATTTTCAAATGTAGATGCAACTTGTATGATTTTTTATCTATGATTTTGGCAATTGATTGGGCAGTTTGGTCATTGAAAGTTTTGGGCAACACACATTGCAAGGAAAAAGCCCTATTTTATCAGTATATTACTGTTGGGATTCGCAGCGAAAGTTTCACGGATCGCCTTTGCGTCAAACAACATAAGAAACGAGAAGTAATACAAGATAAAAGGAAATAATAAAATAAGACAACGGGAGATCCACTATCAATAGATAAAGGCTTTTACAAGAGTTTACAAGAAAGACTTCACTCTTTCTTACTCAACTAAACTCTTTCTCCAAGTCTCGGCAACGCCTCCACCTTTAGAGAGAATCTTCAAGAGAACACCACGAGAAACCGCCACGAGAGACCACCGAGAAAAAGCACTAGAAAGACCCACACACGAGAGTTAACTCTCTCTCTCTTTCTCTTCTCTTTGTTCTCTCTATTCCTCTCTCTCTACTTCTCTCTAGTTCAACCTTAATATTACGCCACGCTTAAGCCCTATATATTATAGTATATTTATAGACTTTTATTGGGTCTGAGTTTTACTCAATTACAACTCCTAATAATATAAATCTAAATCCAACTTTGGATTCCTACTTTAACTCAAACTCTAATTAGAATTCAAAACATCTAAAACTCAACATATTACCACTCAGATTTGCAAGTCCGAGTTTTATACTGTTTTGGCAAAAACATGTTCCCTTGGAATTTGGAAGACTAATGGTATCCAAAACTGTTTTAACATCAACCAAACAATAAAGACATCTACTTTTTTAGAAATTGGAAAGATAGGTGGGCTATCAAAAAATGAAAGTAGATATTGTTTAACATTGTGAACGCAACCATGGTAGGATAACTAGAATCAGATGTACTCATGTATGGTATTTTTAGTCTATAGAGCATACTAATTTCAGGAAACATTCTGTCTCCACTAATAAATGAACTGAATGAGCTTCCATTGACTTACTCAAAGCTTGTGTCGTTCTCCTTCCATCCTGTGTCATAAATCTAGTAGCCCCAGCAACCTTTGCAATTCCACATGTATACCCAGGTCCAGGAGCTTTGAGTGTGAAGTTCTTTGGCACACGGACAGTCTTGTTTGTTGTCCCCGCTGCACCAACACTGACTTGGAACGAGCTTGCAGCATTGGCTGGATCTTGGACCCATGAGTTGATCACTCCACCTTTGCAGCAGTTTGCAATCTGCATGTTGTATGGAGTTCCTGGCAGTAGATCAACAACAGTGGGATCCTTCTTACAGCAATGTGGGATGTTCCCCTTAAACCGTGAACAATCACCCTGCTCAGTAGTTTGGGCTCCAACCATGGACCAAATGACCTCTTTCTTCGCCCATGTCCACCCCAATGTCCAACCGGGGGATTGGATATGGCGATATTGTTGGAAATTGAACATAGTGACGACTGCCTGAGAATGTTCATGAATTGGCAGTAAGACAAACATTAGGACAAACTATGAGCATAAGCTAATAACAAGCGAAGTGTTCCTATCCACTTCACTGATGATATAGTTGGTTTCTGTATACTTACAACATAGCCGTCAGGAGTCCACTGCATGACATCCCATTTGATTGTTATGTTTCCATTTGGATCAAGAGAATCATAAGCTTCTGCAGAAGTAAAACCAACAGTACAAGAAAAACTGTTACAACTAATCCAATCTCGTTCATTAAAAACTGAAAGAAACATTGAGAAACCTATTCATTTAAAGAATTGAATGCGATAGATCTTGATTATGCAACAACATTCCAAAGTAGGGATTCTGCATCATTTAAGAAACGCTTCCATCAGTTTGCTCCCAAAACATCCCGAAATAGCAGATAAATCTCCTTCTTGGTATTACAGTGGAGCATGAAAATAAATTGAGGAATCATTGTCACTTTTAGGATCATTGAAAATCTTTGGATCAGTGGAGAATCTTTGCTAAAAATTCAAAGATTAAATTGCTAATACATTTGGCTACTCCATGGAAAAGGAAAATTGAAATTCTTTTGTCCATGAAACAATCACAAAAGGAACATCATGAGAAATCGACACCGAAAAAAAAAAAAGATTTGCAGAAACTTTCAGTAGGGAAAGATCTCTCTTTCTCGGATTTTCAGAAATTATATAGCAGCATTCATTCCAACAAAAACCAATTGCACCGACACGCAAGCAATTGGACTGAAAACCGTAAAAGGATCTAATGTTGAGGCATTGAGATGAAAATGAGGAAAAATCAGAAGCGAGTCACTCACCAACTGAAGTCAGAGCGGAGCAGAAGAGGAAGAACACAGCAAAAATGGCCAAAGGTGGCAGCTTTCTGATAGATGTACAACCTGCGCAGGAGTAGGAAGAGATTGGACCCATCTCCATTGCAGATTGTGAAGGTCTTCTTGGATCTGACCTCTGCTTCGATGCAAGCAAAAGAGAGAGAAAGGAAGAGGAGAGAGAAGCAAGCGACTCTCTCTCTCAACTCTCTCTCTAACACGTGCTCCAGGGAGAGCGCATTGTGTCTTTGCTCTCGACTAGTTTTAATCACTTGGCTGTAACGATGACTGGAAATGAAGTCTTCACACAACAATTGCATTCCCAAAATACCCTTTTTTATTTTATTAATTTTTACTAGTTTGGGTATGTCTAATTTTCTTATTAAAAAAATAAAAAACGTCAATAACAAATTAGGATAATTACCCATGAGTCTATGTAATTAGCTTTAATTATCTACAACCCCATAATTTCCGGAATTACCCATACTTGCTCATTTTCGAAAATATTTATCCACACCCCCGATTGTTATTTAATTAAATTTTTTTCAAAAAATTTTGATTTTACCCCGTTATTTTTACAATTAAACCCTTAAAAACTTTTTTTTATATTTAAGGCCCCGAAATTCGGATTTTTGCAAATAACACCCCGAAATTATTCCGATTTACAAAAAAGCCCCAGGAATTCGACAATGGCCAGGTGGCGGCGAGCGGGCGGCAATGTCGGAGCCGGTGGCGGGAGCGGAGGAGAAGGCCGGCGCGCCGGCGAACCGGCACGAGGGCGCGGACGGCTAAGGCCGAGGCCGTCCATGCCCGCGTGCCGGGGACGGAGGCTCAGGCCAGCGCGTCGGCATGAGGGCGTGGACGGCCTCGACACACGGGACGGACGCCGAGGCCGGCGCGCCGACAGCGGACGCGGACGACCTCGGCCTCGGCCTCCGTCCCCTGCACGCAGGCGCGGACGACCTCGGCCTCCGTCCCCTGCACGCAGGCGCGGACGGCCTCGGCCTTGACCGTCTGGGCTCTCGTGCCGGCGCGTCGGCGCGCCAGCCTCCGCCTCCGCCTCCGCTCCCGCCGCTGACTTCGGCGTCACCGCCCGCTCGCCGCCACCTGGCCGTCGTCGAATTTCGGGGACTTTTCTGTAAATCGAAATAATTTTGGGGTATTAATTGCAAAAATCTGAATTTCGGGGTGTTATTTGCCAAAAACCGAATTTTGGGCATTAAATATAAAAAAATAAGTTTTTAAAGGTTTAATTGTAAAAATAACGGGGTAAAATCGAAATTTTTTGGGAAAAATTTAATTAAATAATAATAAGGGGTGTGGGTAAATATTTTCGAAAATGAGCGGGTGTGGGTAATTCCGAAAATTACGAGGATTGTGGATAATTAAGATTGATTACATGGATTTATAAGTAATTATCCCTAACAAATTTTATATTTACAAACGGAGTACAATTTAAAACTATATATTGATTATATAACATGTACATATTTATATAATCAAATAATTACTTATAAAAATAACAATTAAATGAGCTAAAAGGCTTGATTGTCTATATAGGTGCTTTTTATTGCGATAATATCATCTTGCCCTGTTTTATATTTTTTTGCATATATTAATTTTAAATATACAAATTTTGAATTATTCATTCTTTAAAAATAAAAAAAAAATAGTCATTTCGAAATATAATAGTATTTTCAGTTAAATTCGGCCTTTTCACAAAGTCCATGGGTATAACAGTAAGAAGAAGTGATTTATTTCCCCTTCTCTTTTTTTTCCACAAATGCTTAATAGTTTATAAACAACATTATTTGTTCTTAATGGCAAGGAAATAATTTTCTTGTAATTCATGTCCTCTTTTGGAACGAATGAAGTGGAAAATATTTGCGAACTTTATTCACGAGCCGACAAAAGAGTGTCGGTGGTGGCCTCAGAATTCATGCCTTTCACTGGAAACCCAACTTAATGAAGAAACTAATAATAGATTAGCAAGTAATTAAGTAGACCAATAATAATTGGTAGGTTTGCAACACACGTCAGCTTCAACAAATTCTCATGGTTTGCATGATGCATCTCCTGGTTGATAGTGGTGTCAATGGGCCGTCCCAGGTCGGATGGGCCCAAGCCCGACTTCAAAAACTAGATTCGTATACCGATAATAATACAGATCCATTATCATTTCATCGACAATTGCCCCCGACGTCCTGAGCATCAAGCACTTTAATTGCAACCTACTATCATTAACTATTATCACGATAAATAATCATCAACCATTATAAATCATCACAGCTAATTACTATCAACCACTGCTACTGCCTCTTTATCATCCAACTCCTATGGAATTGAATAGGGTACCGACCATTCATGCTACTATAAATGTTGGGAAAGAATTACCATAACGGTAAATAGCATTTAACTCAAAATGCCTTGAGATAAAAAATTTTTTTAAAAAACCAAACATGGAAGGTCTCGGAAACAAAGCAATCAAATACGCGTCAAGTATTGATTTGAGGGTTATACCAATATCTTTTATATGAGAGATTATTAATTTAAATACTAATTAAAGTAATATTTTAAAGGTAATTCTAAGTTACTTTAAAAAAAAATCTTTTGTAAAGTATGTAATAAACTAAATTTTACTTTTGTATTTTTTTTTATTCTGAAGTGATTTTTGAAAATATATATAATGATATTTTAAATTATAATGGCATTAATAATCTCATATACAAAAATAACATAATTTTTTATAAATTTAATTTGTTAAACTTTTAAAATAAATAATATTTTATATATTAATAATTGTAATTTCGAAATACAGTTTTGTTTAACCAACCATTAAAAAAATTGAAAACAGATCGAAGTAATTTCTCCACTTTTTCTTCAATCTTTGGATAATTAAATAAGTCCTTGGTCAAAATATTTTTGGGCTATGACCTCCAAACAAACAATATTGTGGATAGGGGCGTCAATGACTCCAAACACCTTTGGACTAATGGGCCCAAGATGCTAAGAAGTTATTTAGAGATTGTCTAATAAATCCAACGCTAATGGGATGGTCTATTGAACTGCAAATTTTCTTGACAAAATTTAAAAGCCCATTCAGAGCATGCTGGGAGTCCATTAGAGGATAGTTAGAGTCCACTGGTGACATCCTCCTCCAACGTAATCTTTATCTCAAGCGACTCCCACTACCTTCGCCCCTACCTCCACCTCCCAACTTTTTTTATCCTCCTCTCATTTTTGGCCTCCACTGTCATCTTCTCCAATCAACACTGTTTCTTTTCTAATCTTCATCACTTTTTTGACCGATTTTCAGCTAGAGTGATGAACATTGTCTACTATAGCAAAACTTACCTTCTATCCAAAACATAGCTCCATTTTTGCATTTAGGAGCAACTGATACTTTAAAATTGGAAGGAGGTAATAGAAGTAATAAATAAATTGTTTCATATAGCTTAGTCTTTTCATTATAAATTACCTTTTTCTCTGCAATTTTGTGTAGTTAATTTAGTTCTTTATTCTCTAATCTGCTACCGACTTGCTAAAAAGTAATTACTATTTGTTGTGCAAATTGGCCAAGAAACAAACTCGATACTAGTGTCATGTACTTCTTTTGTGCGAATCAGATAAATTGTTTCAAGATGCCCTACTTCTTGCTAACAATTGTCTTCTTTATTGGTCAATATTGGCAACCTTTGAAGGGCAAAAGAAAGATTGTCAAATACAAAATATAATTATAAAGAAGATCAAGCCCCAATATAATTCATTGAAAAAATTATATTCAAATTCCAATGAAATTAAATCATACCATAAGTGCCAAAATATAAAGTAAGATAAAAAAATGCACAATAATTTTTGCTTGATTTGCATACTAACTACTCCTACTTCACAATCTCTACCTCGCTCCTGAGGTATTGGATCACTCCACTAGTGATGTTACTTCTTAAGATAAAATCAAACCTTTACATCATACTCTAAATTGGAGTATCGCTTCTTTTTGGTGAAGTCATACCCATATAACCAATCTCTCCATCCAAGATGATCTACTCTATACCGGAGCTATTATACTCTCACACTCCTAACACCTATGAGTGTTTACAAGTGAAAAACTTAAAAAGATAATACATTTGAAGCTTACTACAAATTCTTTCAAGATAGAGAACAAGGGCTAGAAGATTTAGCTTGAGATTTCAAGGTTTAAAGCATTTCTTAGTCTAGTAGGTTTGGGAGAGTTTTGATCTCTTCTCTAATGATAAATGAAGTTTTAAAACTTATTAGGAGAAGTTTAACTATGCTTATTTATAATCCTTGGGTTGAAACTAGCTGTTAGGGGTGAAATCCACAACTAATGTCACTCCAATACTCAGGAAACTAGTCATTAGCTATGCAGATTTTGCGAATTGGATGTCTGATTTTCAACCTGACATTTATTTTTGTTAGAGCTAAAATCCCAGCCAATTATCTAGTTATCAACAGGACATCTAGTTCTATATAGGACTGAAGGTCAATTCCTTAATTTGACCCAACCGATCATCCAGTTCATAAGTAGATGTCTGGTTCAATCAAAAAAGTTTTGTTAAGAGCTTCCTGCAGAACTCTATGTGACAAATGATTTAAACTATAAATCTTAAAATAAATTCTCAACTCAACTAAATAAATAAAAATCTAAACTTAATTGAGCCGAGCTTGATATCTTGAGCTTTCTTTAAGCCATCTTTATATCTTCAAATTCTGTTCATTGATCCACTATCACGCTTCACTTTTAATATGTCCATTTAAGCTTTAGGTTTCCAAATAGGCTTGATTTTTATTTTAAGTTTGGCTTACTTACAACCTACACATGCTCAAAAAATCATCAAAACTACAAAGGATAATAATTTTCTCCTTTTTGATAATGACAAACTCATATGAAAATAAAATGAATAAACTAGTTGATAAAGAGATTTACAATTTAATACATGTATCAATTAGAACAATACGCATGAAAATATAGAGCAAACACATGAAAATATTACTTTACCAAACAATAGATTGCTCCTTCTAGCTCTAACATTTCTCCCTCTATTTAAAATAATTTAGCCATGTCATTTATCTCCCCCTTTTAACATCAATAAAAAGGGTTATTTCAATATGGACAATTACAAGAAAATGCACAAAAAGAAGTCCATATAAGAAATAAAAGCCCTAATTATGAAATAAATTAATGGCCCAAAATTTTGAATTTTAATAAAATATCTAATTTTAGCATTTAAGTACATAAGAATATGTATTCCCATGTACTCCCCCTATGTATAGTTCTCCTCTTTTTGAAATAATTTCACTATATTATCAAAAGTTGCCACTGGAAGAAAAGGGTCAAAAAATCATGGTTGTTAGACAAGAAGTCTGAGCATGAGACTTTGATACCAATTATTGGCCAATATTGGCAACCTTTGAGGGGCAAAGGAAAGAGGTTATCAAATACAAAATATGATTATAAAGAAAATCAAGCCCCGATATAATTTATCAAGAAAATTATATTCAAATTTCAATAAAATTGAATCAAACCGCAAGTGCCAAAATGTAAGACAAGATAAAGAAAAGTGTACCATGATTTTTACGGGTTTCAGAAACTAACTACTTCTACTCCACAACTACTATCTTGCTCTTAAGGAATTGAATCACTCAACTAGTGATGTTATTTCATGAGGTGAAGCCAAACTTTTACATCATACTCCAAACTAAAGTATTATTTTTTTCGAGTGAAGCCAAACTTGTTGCTTTCTTAGGGTGAAGTCATGCCCGTACAATCTCTCCATCTGAGATAATCTACATCATATCGGAGCTATTATACTTTCACACTCCTAAAATCTAGGATTGGTTACAAGTAAAAAAATGAAAAAGATAATGCATTTGAATCTCACTGCAAGTTCTCTTAAGATAGAGAACAAGCGCTAGAATATTTGGCTAAAGATTTCAAGGTTTAGAGCATTTCTTGGGTTAGTAGACTTGGAAAAATTTTGATATCTTCTCCAGTGATAAATAAAGTTGTAAAACTTATTAGGAGAAGTCGAACCATGCCTATTTATAATTCTTTGGTTGAAACTAGCTATTAGAGGTAAAATCAAGCAACTAGTATCATTTCAACAATCAGAAAATTAGCCGTTAATCGCACAAATTTCACAAACTGAACATCCAATTTCTAATCGGGTGTCCATTTCTATTAGAACTGAAATCCTAGTCAACTGTCTGGTTATCAATCGAGCATCCAATTTTGCATAAAACTGAAGGTTGATTTCTCAACCTGACCCAACCGATTATTCAGTTCAGTCAAAAAACTCTATTAAAAGCTTCCTACAGAACTCTACACAATGAATAATCTAACTACAAATCTCAAAATAAATGAAAATCTAAACCTAGTTGAACCGAGTTTGATCTCTTGAGTTTTTTTCAAGTTATCTTCAAAATTCTAAATTTGGTTTGTTAATCTACCATCACACCTTATCTTCAATATGTCCATCCAAGCTTAAGGTTCCAAATAGACTTGATCTTCATTTTATACTCGACTTGGTTACAAGCTACACATGCTCAAAAAGTCATCAAATACATGATTTGGTTATCATCAAAACTACAAAGAGTAATATTCTTTTATTTTGAAGCAAAGTCTGTTGTCTCAAGCAATTTTACTAAGCATTTTGCAAATTCAGTACATTATGTTGCTAAAGAGTAGGCTAAATCTTAAATGCTCTTTGTTAATAGAAGGCTTTGAAATGAGCGACTAACCAACCTGCATGGCAATGCTATGGAGGAAGGTATCATATTTTACCTATATGTCACCTTTGGTCTTTTAAGTTAGTTTGAAGGTTCATGAACAAGGCCATTTGGCTTTTATCAAAATCGACTCTACTTGAAACTGGTTAGAATTTTGTTTACAACTTTATCATTTTAATTCTTGCCAAGGATTTAAAGAGATGATGTTCATCAAATAACCTTAAAATTTTTCCATAGGTACAAGCCAAAGGAAGTTTGGTTGGAAAAGGACCCTATACTTTCATATGTTGTGTGATACTATGGGATTGATTTTAGTAGCTTGGGAGTAGCGAAGACCCCAAAGAGAAACCTTGATGCACAAATTGAAGTGTATTTTAATTTTAGTGCACTATTAGGTGTTGTAAAAATATTAATTTTCAACAGGCGCAAACCCCTATTGTTAAGTACCCCGATAATTGTGAGGAACCTCCTAAAATAAACTTAACTAATAAAATAGAAATATAAAAAAGAAGAAGAAGAAAGGATCACTTGATTAATTTTGACAAAAGATGCATGACTTAAGAAAGAATGTACCTCCACAATAAATTTTAACATCAAGTTATAAAAATATATGAAATAAGTAAAGAGAAAGAAAGAGTGGAGAAGAAGCTCTGACATATGCTATTATCATGCTCCCTTATGCTGGACCACATGATGTCAAACTCAAATGGGGTTTGACTTTATCTTCAACAAATGTTGGTGGTGTAATTCAGTGGAACGTGGAAGGAAATGAGGGAAGTTTGAAGTATTTTCAATAGCTTTAAACATCGACGATAATTTCATTTGGTTTGAAGTATTTTTGTTAGCTAATAAGACGTTAGTGATAACTTCATTTGGTTTGAAGTATTTTTATTAGTCAATGAGACATTAGTGATAACTTCATTAATTTTAAAGTATTTTCATAACTAATAAAATATAGGTGATAACTTTATTAGTTCGAAGTATTTTTATAGTTAATAAAATATATGCAATAAATTCTTTAAATTTAAAATATTTTCATAGTCAATGAGGTGTAGGTGATAACTTCTTTGAGTTTGAGGTATTTTCATAGCCAATAAGGCATAGTGATCACTTCTTTAAGTTTAAAGTGTTTCTATAAAAATGAGGTGGAAGCGATAATGTATTTGAAATCGAAGTGTTTCCATAATCAATAAGGCATAGATGATAATTTTTTTAATTTTTGAAGTATTTCCATGGTTGATGAAGCATAGATGATAACTTCTTTGAGTTTGAAATATTTTCATAGCCAATGAGACATAAGTGATAACTTTTTTGATGTTAACATATTTTCATAGCCAATGAGATGATAACTTTTTTGATGTTGAAGTTTTTTCATATCCAATGAGGCATAGGTGATAATCTCTTTGATTTTAAAGTATTTTCATGACCAATGAGGCATAGATGATAACTTTTTTGATTTGAAGTGTTTCTATAACCAATGAGGCATAAGTGATAACTTCATGATTTTGAAGCATTTTTATAGTCGATAAAGCATAAGTGATACCTTCATAATTTTAAAGTGTTTTCATAGCTAACGAAG
This sequence comes from Trichopus zeylanicus subsp. travancoricus, assembly GCA_005019695.1. Classification (NCBI taxonomy): domain Eukaryota; kingdom Viridiplantae; phylum Streptophyta; class Magnoliopsida; order Dioscoreales; family Dioscoreaceae; genus Trichopus; species Trichopus zeylanicus. The sequence goes on along the minus strand of RXID01010958.1, from coordinate 358,982 downwards.
CCTAGGAGATAACTTCATTAATTTTAAAGTATTTCTATAGCCGGTGAAGTGCAAGCGATAACTTCTTTGATTTGAAGTGTTTCTATAGCCGATGAGACGTAAGTGATAACTTTATGATTTTGAAGTATTTTTATGGCCAATAAGACATAAGTGATAACTTCTTCGATTTTAAAGTATTTTCATGGCCATTGAGGCATAAGTGATAACTTTATGAATTTTAAAGTGGTATTACCCACTATTTGTGGAGTTAGGCTTAGTCTTGGAGTGCTATTAAAGGATTTTGTAACACACCTAGTAGGACTCAATTCAACCCAATTTAATTCTCTTCGAACTAGTCTTGGTTCGAGTTAGAATGATAACATCACTCATTGTTCATAGCCTTGGAATGTCGCTGAAGATTTAGTACACTTAATGAGACTAAATTTGATCCCGTGTAGTTTGATTATGTTTGGATTTGAGTTTGATTTTATTGTTGGACATCTACAATCAAGACATCACATGTTACTACTAGAAGTTCATCCTTGGGTTTCCAGTGTCAGAACCTTCAAGCAAAACTTTGAGTTCATCAAAGAAGAATTCCTCAAGAGTTACATGATTTTTTTCTCCTTGGACATATTCCTCCAGAGTATCAATGTATTCCTGGATGGCCGATCTCTTGACATCATATTTATCTAGTTGAAACAACTTCTTCTTGCTTGCTTCTATTCTTTTCCTTTTTGATGTTTTGAGCAAGTGGGAAAGCTTGTTTTGATGAGGGTTTCTTCATCATTATCCTAGGCTCTTCAGGATTTCTAGTCATTGTGGGATCGATTTCAGTAGCCCGGGAGTAGCGGAGACCCTAGAGAGCGACCTCAAATCACAAATCAAAATTTATTTTAATTTCAAGTGTACTATTAGGTGTTATAGAAATATTGACTTCTAACAAGCATAAGCCCATGTTATTAATTACCTTGACAATTGTCAGGAATCTCATAAAGCAATAAACTTAACTAATAAAATAGAGACATAACCAAAAAAGAAAAGAAGAGAGCATTCGATTGATTTTTAAAAATAGTACATGGCTTAAATAAGAATATACCCTTACTTCACAATGAATTTCAATATGAAATTATAGAGAACATGGAAAAAAGGGGAAAGAGAACGAAGGAGTGGAGAAGAAGCTTTGATATGTGTTGTTGTCCTGCTCCCCGGTGTTAGACCATATGACATCTAACTCAGATTGACTCGATCTTTGGCAGATGTTGATCACATCATCTGATGGAACATGGAAGAAAATAGTAGAGGTTTGAAGTGTTTTCAATATCTTCATTAGTAATACTTTTATTTAGTTTGAAGTATTTCTGTTAGCTAATACAATGTTGATGATAACTTCAAGTTTGAGGTTTGAAGAATTTTGGTTAGCCAATGAGGCATTGGTGATAATTTCATTTACTTTAAAATATTTTCATAGCCAATTAGGTATAAACAATAATTTCATTAATTTTAAAGTATTTCCATAGTTTGTGGGACATAAGTGATAACTTCTTTTGATTTTGAAGTATTTCTATAGTCAATAAGGTATAAGCAATAATTTCATTTGGTTTTGAAGTATTTCTATCCCTAATGAGGTGTAAACAATAACTTTATTTGGTCTTGAAGTATTTCTATAGCCAATGAGGTGTAAGTAATAACTTTATTTATTATGAAATATTTTCATAGTCCGTGAGGCGTAAGTAATAACTTCACTAATTTTGATGTATTTTCATAGCTAATGAGGTGTAAACAATAACTCCATTGATTTTAAAGTATTTCTATAGCCCGTGGAGCATAGTTGGTAACTTCTTTTGATTTTTAAGTGACTTTATTACCAATGAAACATAAGTAATAATTTCATTTGATTTTGAAGTGTTTCTATTAGTTAATAAAGCATTAGCAATAACTTCATTTAGTTTTGAAGTATTTCTATAGCCAATAAAGCATAAACAATAACTTTATTTAGTTGTGAAGTATTTCCATAGCCATGGATCTGGATCTTAAGCAATAACTCCATTGATTTTAAAATATTTTCGTAGCCCATGGGGCATAGGTGGTAACTTCTTTTGATTTTAAAGTATTTCTATAACCAATAAGGTATAAATAATAACTTTATTTGATTTTAAAGTATTTTTATTAGCCAATGAGGCATTAGTAATAATTTTATTTAGTTTTAAAGTATTTCTATCGCTAATAAAGTGTAAGTAATAACTTCATTTGATTATAAAGTGTTTGCATAATCCATAGGGCATAAGCGGTAATTTCACTAATCTTGAAGTATTTCTATAGCCAATGAGACGTAAAAAATAATCTCATTTGGTTTTGAAGTGTTTCTATAACCAATGAAACCTAAGCAATAACTTCATTTGGTTCTGAAGTATTTCTATAGCCAATAAGATATGAGCAATAACTTTATGAATTTGAAATATTTTCATAACCCGTGGGGCATAGATAATAAATTCATTGATTTTGAAGTATTTCTATAATCAATGAGGCATAAATAATAACTTCATTTAGTCTTCAAGTATTTCTATAGTCAATAAGGTGTAAGCAAAAACTTCATTTAGTTTTAAAGTATTTCTATAATCAATGAGTCATAAGCAATAGCTTCATGAATTTAAAGTATTTCTATAGTCCGTTAGGCATAGGCAATAACTTTATTGATTTTGAAGGTAACATTATCCACTATTTATGAAGTTGGACATAACTTTGGAATGCTGCCAAAGGCTTTTGTAGCATAGCTAGTAAGATTCAGTTTAACTCAGTTTAGTTCTTATATAAATTAGCTCTCGTTCGAGTTAAAATAATAAAATCACTCATAATTTATCACTTTGGAATATTGCCGAGGGTTTAGCGCACCTAATGAGACTCAATTTGACCCAGTTTAGTTCTTATCTAAACTAGTTTTGATCTAGGTTAGGATGGTAACATCACTTATTGTTCACAAAGTTAAAATATTATTGAAGGTTTAGCAAACCCAGTAAGACTCAGCTTAACCCTATTTAGTTTTGTCAGGATTAATATGGTTCGGGTTCAAGTTTGATTTAGAATCAGTTCAACACTCAATTTCAATTTGAGCCTGAATTGATTCAACTTAATATTTAAAACTAACTCCTTGAAAGATAGTGATATATTCTGATTTTCTATTTCCAGAACCTTTGGTGATTGGATTTGCACTAATGCTTATAGCATAACCAGGGGAACCATGTGAAATATTTATTCGAAAATTAGGTTGAGACCCAAGCATTTATTCAATGGTCTAACTTTCCTTTCGGGAGCATCCATTGTTGGTAAATTCAATTCACCAAGATTGGTATTAATTTTTAGAAGAATATTTATTTAATACTAATCATTAACTATAGTTGGAGCTGTGCTGATTTTGATTCACATCCAATTTGACTTTGTTCAATGTTCAATACTCGATTTTAGTTTGAGTCTAGTTTTATTTAATGCAGGTCAAGTCTGACCTTGTGTTAGACCTTTATCAGGTTAGAATTTGCATCTTGATGGACTTTAGTTCAAGCTTAAGTCAATTTGGTTCGGCTTGGTTTTAGTCTAGGCTCGGCCTAGTTGTGGTTTGACTTTGAGTTTAACCCTTTAGTTTGAACTTGATTTAATCCAATTAGAGTTTGATTTTAGCTTAGTTTGATCTAGATTGGATTTGATTTGAATTGATCTTAATTGACCCAACTCGAATCTGATTAGACTTGAGACTAAGTTGATTTGGTTTGGATCAATTTAATTTGGATTTTAGATCTAATTTAATTTGAGTTTTAATTCATTTATTTGGTCAATTTAGGTCCATTTGGTGTCTGTATCAATCAATTTAGTTTTGCTCATTTGATATAGCTAAGTCCAATATGAATGTTTATCAATTTGTGCTAATCAATTTGATTTATGAGCTCATAAGTTATCATGATAATGTTTGGCGAATTTGCTAATTGGCCTTACTCTGAATAGATGTTTAGTGTGCTTACAAATTGGCCTTAGTATAAATAGATGTTCGGCGAGTTCATAAGCTAGCCTTGATCCAAATAAGAGTTTGGCAAACTTGCAAGTTGGCCTTAGTTTGAATAGTTATTCGATGAATCCACGGACTAGCCTTAGTCCTAATAAATATTCGATAACATCAAAAATTAACCTTAATCCAAATAGACATTCGACAAGCTGACAAATTAGCATTAGTTCAAATAGAAATTTGGCGAGCTCACAGACTAGTTTTAGTCCAAATAAACGTCTCACGAACTCACAAACTAGCCTTAGTTCAAATAGATTTTCGGTGAGCCCGCAGACTGGCCTTAGTTTGAATAGATATTTGATAAGCTTAAAAGCAGCCTTAGTCCAAATAGATGTTCGGTGAACTCACAAGTTGACATTAGTTTAAATAGATATTCGGCGAGATTGCAAGCTAGCCTTAGTCAAAAATTGGTTTCAAGTGAGCCTGCAGTCTGGTCCTAAACTAGAGTTGACTTTCAAGCGAGTACATAGACTAGTTCTAGGTTGGTGGTGGAGGACCATCGATGTGTAGAGGCATGGGTAACTGTAATATTGGTGGAGATCTGTTATTACGCAAAGGACTACAAGTAACCACGGTGTTGATGAAATTTCATCGACATGCTAAAAACCATAGTTGACTACAATAGTGATGACACTAAGATTGAGACAAGAGAACTCATCTTGCTCTCCCCACGTGGCTGCCCTTTTTTTTAAAAAAAAATTACTTCACCATCCCTCCCCTCCTACTTCTAGCGTCCACCACAACTCTTTTTTTTGTTTGTCTCAAACTCTCTCCCTTTCGCTCATGATTTATGAGCAACATCTTTTTTTTTTTTTTTATTTTTCTTTTCTTTTTCCTACTTTCCTTACCCATTTTCTCTTTCCTCTTTCACTGTTTCTTCTTCTTCAAACCCACATCCTTCTCCTTTTTCTCTTGCACAACTTCTTCTTCCTCTTCCTCCCATGGTCCTTGCCTTCATTAATCGAGCAAGTCCTGGTTGGCTAGATCTCGCCCTACCAGATGGCAAATGTAATGCGAGGGTCCTTCTTGGTGGGATCCATGAGGATGTAGGTGTGGCTGAAGGGGCTTGATTGCGATGCAAGTTGAGGCCGACAGGACTAGGGTTCCGGTGTGTGAGGCCACCAACAGGTCGTTAGGGCGAGGCTGTGTAGTTGGATCTGGGTGGCAACAACTAGTGATAAAATCACAGGCTGCAACGGCCCATGGAGGGGGCTTCACGACGATGTTGACGACTTATGAAGGGGATAGAGTAGAGGAGCATGGCACAGGCCTCGAATGCAGCATGGGGCCAATGAAGACAGCAAGAAGGGAGTTAAGCAGAAAGAAGAAAGAAGAAAGAAGAAAGAGCAAGAGGAGAGGGGGGAGGGGGGAGGGGGGTGTTGTGGGGTGAGAATTACCTATTCCCAATCCCTCTCAATTCCTCCCATTCTTCCCTCGGTGACAATTTTCTTTCATCTCTCTACAACTTTTGATCCCCTTTTGCTTCTCTATCTCTCCAGTTTTTTTTTTTTTCTTGCAACTTCTCACTAATTTATAAGCCTCCAGAAGATCCGTAATTGAATTTTTGATTTATTGATTTTGAAATGTTTATGATTGTGATTGGACCTTGATAACTCTGATTGGTCTCATTTTAAAAATATGTTGGATTAAATTGGATTATATTTTCAAAATCTTGTGATTGGTATATAATTGATTGGGATTTGCTTTGCTGATGAAGAGATTCAAAATCTGCACTATTCTGGGATGTTAAATTTTTAGAGAGATTATTTATAAATTTTTTTCTGAAAAATTAAACTAAAATGTAATTTTGTAAACTTCAAGATTTCTTTTTGCAAAAAAAAATATATTTGTAAAATTTTGAAACCTTAAAGATTCTTTTTGAATGAAATTTAAACTTATTTGTAAATAAAAATTTTTGATGAGTTTATTTACAAAAGTCAAAAATTTCAATGGTTTATTTGTGAAAGTTAGGATTTTTAAAGATTTATTTATGAATATAAAATTTTAAAGGGTTTATTTGCAAATCTTAGTTTTTGCAGTAATCAATTTGAAATTTTAGAACCTTTAAGGACTTCTTTCATAAAATTTTTATCTTAGGAACTTATTCATAAGAAAAGTCTAATCAAAGACTAATTTATAAAATATATTTAGTTCAGGAAGCTATTTGTAAATATTTTATAATTTTTATTTTTGGTCTAAATATATAATAAATTTTAGGCTCAATTTTGATCCAAATATCTGATCCAATCGGCTTTCTTTAGTTTAAGCCCAAATTTTTTAACAATTTAAATTTAAATTAAACCCAATTTTTAGTCAAATTTGATCACGATTTATGTTTAATTGAAGTCCAAATTTGGATCACAATCCAGTGGTATCCAACTTTATACTTTGACTAAATTTTGATTAAATTTGATTTTTGGTCAAAAAATTACTCAAACAGTCATCTTCTTCATCAACTTCTTTAACCTTTTTGAAAATATAGATGTTTCATAAATACTCTTATTAGGGAGTACATTATGCTTCCTCCCTAAAGAGGAACTCAGTAAGTGGTTCATGCTTCTTGAACATGGTAATATAATTGATATGTTCATTAGGTATTTCAAATAGAGCTACTTTTGAGAGAGCCAACTTACCCTCTTAGTACTACTTTTCAACCCAATTTTTGAATATAAAGCAGTTTTCAATGGCATAGCCCAATATTTTGTGATAAGGACAATATTTTAGGTGATCTTTTTTGTTGACCTTATCCGACCTTCTGCATTCTAGCAATTGAAGACCTAATTTTAGAGTATTCTGGAAGATTTTACTCACTCTCTTTCTCTCTCTTTTGAAAGAATATTTCTTTCTGAACTTTTGTTAGAGATCATTGAATCACTCCACTTTCCCATCTTCTCCAAGAATTAGTAGTTTTGAGAATTACCTTTGCTCATAGTAGGATTCAAAGGCTTCTTCTGCTCGGTTGTGATGAATATCAAGTTAAGGAAGGAAAAAAGGAAGAAAAAAAGAGAGAAAAGTTAAGTTAGTAAATAAAAGAGGAAATGAAGAAAGGAGACATTAGAGGAGAATCAGAGGAGAAGATTCAAAGGGAGGAATTGGCTTACCCCTATGATTGCGACCACCTGTGGCTTTGCTCAACTCCGCTACATTTACACTCGCACGACTGTCATCTTCATGCTTACAGCCACCCATGGCTCCTTGTGCATCAATGGACTACATCACCATTGCAGCCTTACACATTAGCATATCATTGGACTATAGCCCTACCTTCAAGTTTGTCATAACTATAGGCCAACCTTTAAGCCTATCGAAATCAGACTAGCCTTCAAGTCCACCAAAATCAGACTAGCCTTCAAGCCCACTGAATCAAGCTAGCCCTCATGTTCGCATTCATAGAATAGGCTTCTAGTTCGCCTAATCAAACTAGCTCTTAAGCTTGCACCTAAGTCAGCCTTCAGGGTTGTAAATCAAGCCAACCTTTAGGCTTGTAAATCAAACCAGCTTTCGAGCTCGCACTTTCAAGCCAGTCTTCAGACTCGTACATCTAATGCTAGCCTGCAAACTCACCCAAAATTATCTTGACAGTTCAAAGGCTCTTGAATCAAATTGATAAACATAAATCGATTAAATTAATTAATCTAATCACATTGAAACTTTGGCTAAATCAAATTAAATTGATTTGACTTGAATAGACCACCAAATGGATCTCAAATAATAAAATAAATGGACTACGACATAAATTCAATTGGACCCGAATCCAAATTGAATTAATTCAAACCAAATCAACTCAAACCCTAATCAGGTCAATTCAAGATCAAGTCAAGTTCAAGTCAAAAGCTAATTGGGTCAAACCAAATTCAAATAAAACCCTAATTAGATCAAGAAAAGTTTAAACCAAACTCGAATTGGGTTAGATCGAACTCAAATTCACACAGATTTAGGTTGAGCCTAAACCAAACCAAATTGAACCTAAATCAACTTGAACTTGAACCCAAGTCCATTAAGCTTCAAACTTAAACCACATAAGAGTCCAACATAGGTCAAACCTAAATCCATTAGTGGGTTAAACTCGGATCCAATAAGAATCCATTAAGGGTCAGGTTCAAAATTCATTAAAAATCTAATAAGAACCTATTAAGGGTTTGGATCCAATATTCATTAAGGATCCATTAAGAACCGATAAGGGGTCCAACATAAGGTCGAGCTTGACCAAAATTGAATTAAATCAAACTCAAATCAAAATTGAGTCTTAAATATTGAATTGAATCAAATTAGATTCAAATCAAGATCAAGTTTTGAATATCGAATTAAATCAGATCAGACTTAAACTAAACCAAGTCTAAATCTCCAACCAAACTAAACTAAACGTAGACTCAAACTCACTCAATTAGTTAGCCAGATTTTATATTTGAATGAAGTCAACTAATAGCATGTTTGAAGTTGTCGGCCACACTTTGAACTAAGCCAATTCATGCTCAAAGGTCATTGGCAATGCCTCAAATTTAATCGATAGCATACTTAAGAGGTTGTTAATTATCAAATCAAACCTAGTTAGCATAAAGCCAAGGTCGCTAACTATTTTAAACCAAACTAAAAGCAAGCTTGAACTCATTTAATCAATCAGCCAAACACCTTATTCAAAAAAAGTCAACTAACAATACGCTTGAAGCCATCAAGCATACTTTGTGCTAAGCCAACACATGCTCGAAAGTCATTGGAACGCCTTGAACTTAGTTAACAATACAACAATAAGGTCATCGATTATCAAATAAAAAATAGTCAGCATACACCAAGGCTGCTAACCATTTCAAAATGAACCAAAGGCAAGCTTGAACTTCTTAGTTAATCTGCCAAATACCTTGTTTAAAAAAAATCAATCGATAATACACATAAAGCCATTAGTCATACTTTAAGCTCAACCAACACAAGTATGAAGCTATCAGTAACACTCCAAATTTAATCAATAACATATCTACGTGGTCATCGATTATTAAATCAAACTGAACTAAAGACAAGCTTGAACTCACTTAGTCAGTTAGCCAATCACTTCATTCAAAAAAATTAACCATCGATGCTCAAAAATATTGATAACACTTCAAGCTAAACCTGACATGCAATCGGTGATGCTATCAAAGGAAGTTAATCGACAATATGCCTAAAGTAGTTGGCCACACTTTAAGACTCTCCCACTTCTCATCTCCTTTAATGTCCCACCAGATGTCCCACCAGATGGCACTATCAAACCAAGTTATCAACATCTGTTGAGGATCAAGTCAAGACCCATCTGAGTCAAATTACACTCAGTCTAGTACACGAGAGCGAGTTCGTAGTAAAAATCAAGCTCTTCCCATTACCTTTCTTATTTTATGTCATTTATGTATTCAATTTTATTAAATTATAAATTGAGGGTATATCCTTACTTAAGCCATGTATTTTTTAAAAAAATTAATTAAATAATATTTTTTTTTTCATGTCTCTATTTTATTAGCTAATTTTTTTGTTTAGGAGATTTCTAACAATTGTTGGGGTAATTAACAATAGGAGTTTATACCTGTTGAAAGTTATGTTCCCATAATACCTAATTGAACACTCAAATAACATATTTTTGAATTTCTGTTTCAAGATTACCCCTTGAGGTCTTTTTTTATCTCAAGTAGTCAATTCAATACCACACAATGTTATCAGGGATTCCAAAAAATTGGGGATTGAGTATTCCTTATTAGAGGAGAAGGTGCTTGTGAGGGACCTACATTTTTGTGGATCTCATCTATAGGAGATGCACCTTCCATCGCCTCTACTATTTGAGATAGTTGTGGAGATTATTCCAACTTATCGAGCTAATGGCTCATTTGTAGCATCATCTCCATCAACACCATGACTCTCTTTTGAACTTCATCTTTTTATTTTCCTTGTAGCCTTATGTGGGATCAAAATTAACTACACAGGATAGCGAAGTCCCCGAGAAGTAAGCTCAAAATAACAAATCAAAAATATGGGTTTAAATGTACAATCAAATATTATGGGAATATACATTTTAATAAGTGCAAATTCTTGTTATTAATTACCCCGATGATTATTAGAAATCTCCTAAAATGAGAAACCTCGCTAATAAAGATAGAGACACAAAAGAAAAGAAGAAAGTATAATTTGATTAATATGAAAAAAGGTACATGACTTAAGTAATAGCATACCCTCATCTTACATTTTAATAAATTTAAATATGAAATAAGAAAGGGAATGGGAAAGGCTTGATATTTGCTGGTGCCCCCCTCCCGCATACTGGATTGTGTAGAGTTTGACTCGGGTAGGTTTTGATTTGACCATTAATAGATGTTGATGATTTAGTTTAATAGTGTTATCTGATGGGATATAGAAGGCGATGAGAGGAGTTTGAAGTATTTCCAATAACTTTGAGTTTCGGCGATAATTTTATTAGAGGGTGTTGTCGGCAGCTTGTCTAGATTAGGCTGAAGTGTTTTTGATAGTTTTGAGTTTTCGCAATAACTTCATGATTTGAAGTACTTCTGTTAGCTAATAAGGTAGTGGTGATAACTTCATATTTTGAAGTATTTTCATAGTGAATAAGGCGTAGGTGATAACTTCATGATTTGAAGTATTTCTATAGCCAATGAGGCGTAGGTAATAACTTTATAATTTGAAGTGCTTTTGTTAGCCAGGTGGTGTTGGTAATAATTTTATTTAGTTTGAAGTATTTCTATAGTCATAAGGCATAGACAATAACTTCATTGTTTGAAGTATTTCCATAGCCAATGAGGCATAGGTGATAACTTTGTGGTTAAAGTATTTTCATAACTAATAAAGCATATGCAATAACTTCATAGTTAAAGTATTTTCATAGCCAATAAGGCATAGGTGATAACTTTATTAATTGAAGTATTTTCATAGCTAATAAGGCATAGGAGATAACTGTGAGATTTGAAGGATTTTCATAGCCAATAAGGTGTAGGCGATGGGTTTGAAATTTGAAGTATTTCCATAGCCAATAAGACATAAGTGATTACTTCATTTGAATAAGGCATTGTAACTGATTGACTAAGTGAATTCAAGCCTATATTAGTTCAATTTGTATAGTTTAAAGTATTTTCATAGCCAATAAGGCATAGGCAATAATTTCATGATTTGAAATATTTCTATAGCTAATAACTCATGGCAATAACTTTGTGGTTTTGAAGTATTTCTATAGCTGATAAGGTGTAGACAATAACTTCATTGATTTTAAAATATTTTCATAGCCAATAACGAGTAGGGGATAACTTCATTTGAATAAGGCATTGTAGCTCACTAACTAAGCGAGTTCAAGTTTACCTTAGTTTAATTTAATTTAATAATTGATAGCCTCTTAGGTTGGCTTAGCTCAAAAGATGTGTTGTTAATGGCTTATGGGGTTGACTAGCTTCAAAGTGTAGCCAACGGCTTAAAGCATATTGTTAATTAACTTTGTTTGAATAAAGTGTTGTGGCTCACTGAATAAGTAAGTTTAAGACTATATTAATTCGGTTTGCATGGTTTAAAGTTCAAACTTGACTTTGGTTCTAATTTGATTTAATTCAATTCAATATTCAGAATTTGATTGAATTATGATTCACTAACCCCTCCTAAAGAATAATGACATGTTTCGATTCTCTCATCCCAGAATATTTGGTGATTGGGATGCGCACTTATGCTTTATAACATAACTAGGAGAACCATGCGAAGTATCCATTCCCAAAATCACTGTTAGCATCAATGGTGAATATTCAATTTGCAATAATGAATTTAATTCACCAAGCTTGACATTGATTTTCATAAGAACATCTATTAAATATTGATCATTAACTCTAGTGGGAGCAACATTGATTTCGATCTAAGTTTGATTTGATTCAATTCAATATTCAAAACTTGATTTCAATTGTCTGATTTAACTCAATTCAGGTTGAGTTGGACCATGTGTTGGGCCCTCATCATAGATCCTTAATGAATATTGGATCTAAATATTGATAGGTTCTCATTGGGTCTTTAATGAATCTTAGATCTGACTCTGGATGAAATCTTAATGGATCTTTAATAGATTTTAAATCTGACCCTTAATGGGTTCTTAATAGATCTTTAATAAATTTTGGATATGATCCTTAATGGGTTCTTAATATACCTTTAATAGATTTTGGATCTGACCCTTAATGGGTTCCTAATGGATCTTTAATGGATCTTAAATCTGACCCTTAATGGGTTCTTAATAGATTTGGGTTCAAAACTTAGTGGACCTAGGTTCAAGTTCAAGTCAATTCAGATTCAACTTGATTTTGGTTCATGCTCAACCTAGTTTTAATTTAGGTTTAACCTGATTTTGGTTTGAATTTAAGTTTGACTTGACCCAATTAAGGTTTAATTTGAACTTAATTTAACCCAATTAGGGTTTGATTTGAATTTAATACACTTTCGGACTGACCGATTTAAACCTGAATGGGGTTTTGGTTTTAACAAATTTGTTTAGGTTAACTCAATTTTGATCTGAAGTCCAGTTCGATATGAGTTTTAGTCCATATATTTGATTGACTTAAGTCCATTTAGTATTAATTCAAGTCAATATGATTTTATTTATTTGATGTTATTGAATCAATTTAATTTAATTGATTTAGTTTGAAAGCCCTTAAGCTGATCTTGAATCAATTTGGATTCTCGACGAGCTCTTAAGTTGGCCTTGATTTTATTCAGCGAGCTCGCAAGCTAGGTTTAATCCGAATAGATAATCAGCAAGCTTGTAGGTTGGCTTTAGTCTGAGTAAATATTTGGCGAGCTCGCAAGCTGGCTTTAGTCCAAATAAACATTCTGTGAGCCAGTGGATTGGCCTCAGTCTGAAAAGACGTTTGGTGATATCACAAGTTGAACTTAGTCTAAATAGACGTTTTGCAAACTTGCAAGCTGGACTTAGTTTGATTAGATATTTAGTAAGCTCGTGGACTAACCTTAGTCTAAATAGATGCTCGGTAAGCTCACAAGCTGGCCTTAGTTCAAATAAACATTCGGTGAGCCCGCGGGCTAGCCTTAGTCTAAATAGACATTCGGCAAGTTCACAAACTAGTTTTAGTCCAAATAGACTATCAGCGAACCCACGAACTAACCTTAGTCTAAAATGGCTTTTGAGTGAGCCCATGGGTTGGTCCTAAACCATAATTGACTTTCAGATGAGCCCGTGGGCTAGCCCTAGGTCGATGGTAAGGCACAAAAATCAAAGCAGGAGAACTCCTTTTTTGCAACAAATTTTTTTCTTTTTTTTCTGCTAGCCAAATTTCTCACATTTTTTTTCCCTAACCACAAGTTCTCCTCTTTTTTTCTTTTTTTTTCACATCAACTTTTTTTTCTTCTTTTTCATATTTCTCTCTTTTTTTTTTTTTACTTTCTTCATCTTCATCCTCTAAGAACTACATAATGGACTTCAAAGTCCAAGTTTATCCGTAAAGGATGGTGCCATGATATACAAGGGGCCACAGTAGTGGTAGGGATCCACCGACGTGTAAGGCCGCAGGTGGCCACGATGGTGATGGAACCCTTCAATGTACAAGGGGCCGTGGGTGGTCGTGATGGTGAGGAGAGTCCATCAATATACAAGGGATAATGGATGGTTATAATAGTGATAAGAGTTTGTCAATATGTAAGGGGCTGCGAGTGGTGGCAATGGTGATAGAGTTCACTAGTGTCCAAGACCGCGGGTGGCTACAGTTATGAAGGAGATGTCCGTGGTACGATTTAGGCATTCAATCCCTTTTGATTTGATCATATGAACTTGAATTGTTGAGTATTTACAATCAAGACGTACAGCAGCTAGAGGAGAGCGAGGTCACAGGTGGCTGCAAGCCTTGAGGAGGAAGAGGCAACAACAACAAAAGTGTGGGAAAATAGAAACTTTGCAAGTGATAAAGAGGAGCAACAAAAGAAAAGACAAAGAAAGGATTGGAGCCTTACATATTTTTATTCCTTAACGATACCTTTTCGCTCTCTTCCTTGATTACGAAATCTCCTTCAGAATTTTTCCTTCGATTCATACAGATGTTCCCCAAGAATTGATATTAAATTCTCTCTCACATACTTTTTTCTCTCTTTTTTTTTGCAAGACTTTTAGGATTTTTATAGCCGATGAGTAGATTGGATCATCTCCATTTAAAAATTTGAATTACAGACATGGATAATGATCTTTTGTTTAAATTTAAAATATAAATAAATAGATATATATGAGATTTATTTCTGTTTTACGTTGAATGAGGATTTATTTTGATAAAAATTTATTTAGATGAGAATTTGTTTGGATGAGAATTTATTTGGATAAGAATTTATTTGAATAAAGATTTATTTAGATGAGAATTTATTTGGATAGGGATTTATTTGGATAAAGGTTTATTTAGATGAGAATTGGCTATGGATAATGATTTATTATTTGAATTGGTTGTGGATGGATATGGATATGACTAGATGAGTATTTATTTACTATAGATAATAATGATTTAAAAAGTATATTTACCTTGGATATTAAATTTATAAGGGGCTATTTTTAATTTTTTAAAAAATTTAGACTAAATTATAATTTTATAAATTCCAAAGGCTTTTTACAAAAAGCACTTATTTATAAAAATTTTAAAACTTTTAGGGTGTTTTTCGAATAAAACTTAGACTTATTTATAAATAAAAATTTTTGAGGGATTTATTTATAAAAAATAGAATTTTAGGGGTTTATCTGTGAATATAGAATTTTGGAGGGGTTTATTTGTAATCCTAAATTTCATAAGAATCAAATTATAATTATCAATCTTTTGAGAGGTTTATTTATAAACTCTAAATTTTGTGGGACTAATTTGTAATTTTAGAATTTTATTGAACTTTTTCGTAAAGTTTTCGTCCTAAGGATCCATTCATAAGAAAAATCCGGCTAGAGACCTTTTTGTAAGAATTTATTCAATTCAAGGATTTATTTATAAATTTTTTGTATTTTTTTCATTTTAGCCCAGATTATAGATGAATTCTGAGTCTGATTTTGGTTAAAATATCTAGCCTACTCAGCCCACTTTACTTTGAGTCTCAATTTTGTAAGAATTTCAATCTAAATTGAACTCAATTTTTGGTTAAATTTGATCGTGATTTAGATTCAATTGAGACACCCACTTGAGGTATAATTTAATAACATACAAGTTTCAATTTTGATCATATTTTAATCAAATTTGATTATAGTAAAAATCACTTCAAATACCTTAGTTGTTTTTGCGGTGCTTATATGATGATTTCTTGATTGGAGCTTTCAATTATGACCAAGACTTCTGTCAGGACATAACGATCCATGTCTTGAGAGTTAGGTATGGGTTTCAAGTCAAGGGTCGCTTCTGACATTAGTTGGGTTGTCTCATTCAAAAGTCTGCTCATGGAGCGAGTCACCAGACCTTCTCTTTGACATGGTAACAAGGAGTGGTTCACAAGAGTCATTTCCTCTTGAATGTCTTCTTTAGTAAGACTTATGTACATAACCTTCTTTTGGCATTTAGCCGATTGGGGTACAAGTTTATGGTCCCTCCTAGAGTCATGATGAGAAATAATTTTGACAATATGGGTGGTCTCCTTTGTTGAGTCTCCATGCTGAGTTATAGGCTTACAATGACTTTTTTGATTTTTCTTGTCTATTCCCCCTTTGCCATATTCTTAATGTAAGACTATGTCCTCTGTGATATACTTTTACCTCTTTATAAATTTCTTAATGGAGCAAAAGAGTTGGAGGTGGGAATAGTAATGACCGACTTCATTCGAGGTGTGGATTTCCCAAGTTGGCAAAAATTTCCAACAACTTTTCTTTTTCTTGTGATAGTTAGGATAAGTTCTTTTTCATCCATGCATATGTTTCAATTTGCTTTTGGTTGATCCTTGTTAAGAGTTGGATGAAGGTAATCAAAGACTCAGCTTTGTTTCGGGTATAGTCTCTAGAAGATTGGCATTCTTGCTGGTTAAGGCATAGTTTCTAGCTCTTCAACAAATTGACCTTTCTTATTTAGAATAATGACATTGAACCTCTTTCCCCTTGATGAAAGGCAAGGAACAAGTTTTTTCTTTTATGATGACAACTTTATTTGGCATTGTAGCATGTGCCTTCTTGAACTGGATGACCTCAGAAATGCTTGTTAACTTGATTTAAATTTAGCTGCTTCTGTGACATCCATCGGCTGAGGTAGATGCACAGCTGATCCTACTCCCAAGATTCAGCTACTTCTATGACATCCATCGGCTGAGGGAGATGCATAACCGATCCTACTCCCAAGATGATGGTGTATCTTGTGGTGGAGATATTCTTTATTGATATCATTTGATACTTTCTTCTACAAAGGAGAACACAATTAATCAGTATTTAATCATAATTCTACCTTGTTAATGTCTCTATAATATTAACTAGGTTTCTACACTTGGAGAAGAAGTCGAGTCCCACCGGACGTGCTAAAATTAATGGGATTGATTCAATAATTTAAGAGAAGTGGTGATCCGGGTGAGCAATCTCAATACACAAATCAAAATGTGTTTTAATTTTAGTGTACCGTCAAGTATTGCGAAAACATTGACTTTCAATAGGCATAAGCCCCTGTTGTTAATTACCCCAATAATTATTAAGAACCTTTTAAAATAAGAAATCTAGCTAATAAAATAGAGACACAAAAAGGAAAAACAGCATCATTTGATTAATTTGACAAAATGATGGCTTAAATAAGGCCTCACTTCACAATAAATTTTAATATGAAATTATAGAAAATATCAAAGAGGTAAAGAGAAAAAAGGAGTGGAGAAGAAGCTCTAATGTGTGTTATTGTCCCACTCCCTTGCGCTGGACTACCCCATGTCTTGCTTGGATGAGTTTTGACTTTATCTTTGGCAAATGTCGGTGACATAATTCAGTGGAACATAAAAGGAAATAAGAGAAGTTTGAAGTATTTCTAATAGTTTTGAGCATTGACAATAACTTTATTTGGTTTGAAGTATTTTTGTTAGCCAATATAGGCATTGGTGATAACTTTATGTGGTTTGAAGTGTTTCTGTCAAGTAATAAGGCATTGGTAATAATTTTATTAATTTTGAAATATTTCTATAGCCAATGAGGCATAGGTGATAACTTCATGAGTTTGAAGTATTTTTATAGTTAATGAGACAGATAAACAATAATTTCTTTGAATTTGAAGTATTTTCATAGTCAATAAGGTATAAGTGATTTTTTTTGAGTTTAAAGTGTTTTCATAGTCAATGAGGCATAGGTGATAATTTCTTTGAGTTTAAAGTATTTTTATAGTCAATGTAGCATAGGCAATAACTTCTTTGAATTTGAAGTATTTCGATAGCCAATGAGACGTAAATAATAATTTCTTAAAGTGTTTTTATAACTGATGAGGAGTAGATAATAACTTCTTTAAATTTAAAGTATTTATATACCCAATAAAACATCGGTGATAATTTCTTTGATGTTGAAGTATTTCTATAGCCAATGAGGTATAAATGATAATTTCTTTAATGTTGAAGTATTTCCATGGCCAATGAGGTATAGGTGATAATTTCTTTAATGTTGAAGTATTTCCATGGTCAATAAGGCATAAGTGATAACTTTTTTAATCTTAAAGTGTTTTCATAGCCAATGAGACATAGATGATAATTTCTTTGATTTGAAGTATTTCTATTGTCGATGAGGCCTAAATGATAACTTCATAATTTTGAAGTGTTTCTATAATTGATGAGGTGTAAATGATAATTTCATGATTTTGAAGCGTTTCCATGGCCAATGAAGTGTAGACAACAACTTCATTGATTTTGAAGTGTTTCTATAACCAATGAAGCATAAATGATAACTTTTGATTTGAATTATTTCTATAGCTAATGAGGTGTAAGCGGTAACTTCATGATTTTAAAGTGTTTCCATGGCCAATAAGGTATAGGTAATAACTTCTTTGATTTTGAAGTATTTTAATGGCCAGTGAAGTCTAGGTGATAACTTCATGAATTTAAAATGTTATTACCCACTGCTTGTCGAGAGTTTAGTTTTGGAATGTTGCTAAAGACTTTGTTAGTATACCTAGTGAAACTCAGTTAACCTAGTTTAGTTCTCTTTGAATTAGTTCTAGTTTGGATTAAGATAGTAACATCAACCATTGTTCATAGCCTTTGAGTATTGCCAAATATTTAACACACACATAACTCAACTTGATCCTATTTAATTATATTCTAGTTTAGGTTCAAGTTTGTTTTGGATTTAGTTTAATATTTAGAATATGATTTTGATTCGATTCTGAATTGATTTAGTTCGATGTTCACAACTCGATTGAATTGCAATTCAGTAACTTCTTCTTAAAAGATAATGATTAGTTTGGTTTCCTCTTCTCGGAACCTTTAGTGATTAGGTTCATATTGATGCTTTATGGCATGGAATCAGAGGCCATTGTCGTGAATCGACCACTACAATCATAAAGGGTCATCATATTAATAAGGAGAATCATGTTAAACATCCATTCCCAAATTCATTATTGGTATTGATGGTGAATGTTCAATCTATAATGACAAATTCAATCCACCAAGTTTGGCATTGATTTTCAAAAGAACATTTCTCAAATACTGATCATTGACTTTGGTTGAGACGACACTAATATCATCTCAAGTCTGATTTGATTCAATTTAATATTCAAAACTCAATTTTGACTCAATTCTAATTCGTTCAATTCGGTTGAGTTTGACCTCATATTGGACTCTTATTAGGTTCAAGTTTGCATCTTAACATACTTTGATTCAAGTTCAAGTTATTTTAGGTTCAGGTTGATTTTTGTTCAGGCTTGGGTTGATTTTGGTCTGACTTTGAATCCCATTGATTCGCTTAAATTTTAGTTTGAATTTGATTTAACTCAACTAGAGTTTGATTCAAGCTTAATTTGACCCAAACTGGATTTGATTTGAATTTGACTTAATTTTAAATTAAGCTAGGTTGAACTCAATTAGGATTAAGTTTGAGCTAATTTGGTTTAGTTTAACTCCATTTGAATTTTGGGTCCAAGTGAATTAGATTAAAGTTAAATCCATTTGGTGGTCTATTTGAGTCAATTTAGTTCTACTCATTTGTTCTAGCTAAGTTCAATTTGCTTTGAGAGCCATTGAGCTATTATAATAATTTTGGGCAAAGTCTGTATGATAGCCATAAATGTGCGAGCCTGAGAGTTGGCTTGGATGTAAGATCGAAGGATGGCCTATGAACATGGTGAGCCCAAAGACTAGTCTGTAGTTGCAGTAGGCCTGAAGGTTGGCTTATAGATGCAACGGGCTTGAAGGCTGGCATGGTTTCGACAAACCCGAAGGCTGGCGTATGGTTTTGACCGGCCCAAAGATTGGCCTAGTTTCGCCCAGCCTAAAGGCTAGTTTATAATTACAGAGAACCCAAAGATTA
Organism: Trichopus zeylanicus subsp. travancoricus; assembly: GCA_005019695.1. Lineage (NCBI taxonomy): Eukaryota > Viridiplantae > Streptophyta > Magnoliopsida > Dioscoreales > Dioscoreaceae > Trichopus > Trichopus zeylanicus. The sequence continues at coordinate 339,522 of RXID01010958.1, read as the reverse complement.
GCCTAATTTTGGCAGGCCTAAGGCTGGCCTATGATTTTGGCAAACCCCAAAACTGACCTAGTTTCAACTAGTCTGAAAGCTAGCCTATAGTTTTGGAAGATCTGAAGACTAGCTTGGCTTCAGCAAGTCTATAGACTGGCATAGTTTTAGTGGACTCAAATACTGGCTTATTGTTGTGATGGACCTGAAGGCTAGCCAAGTTTCAGCGGACCTGAAAGCTGGACTATAGTTTCAACAAACTTGAAAAGTGGTCAAGTTTCAGCAGATTTGAAGGCTGACCTATAGTTGTGACCAACCTGAAGACTAGCCTATAATTGCAGTGGATCTGAAAGCTGGCCTATGAATGCGGTGAGTCCGAAGGCTGGCCTATAGTTGTAGCAAACCCAAAGGCTGGCTTGATTTTTGCGGACCCGAAAGTTAGCCTATGGTTTTGGCAGGCTTGAAGACTGACCTATAGTTGTGACGGATCCAAACACTGACCTGATTTTAGTGGGCTCGAAGGTTGACCTATAATTACAACAGACCCGAAGGTTAGCTTATAGCTACGGTGGATTCAAAAGCTTACCTATAATTGCTATAGACTCGGTGGCTAACTTGGTTTTGACATATTCAAAGACTAGTCCAGTTTTGGCTAGTCCAAAGACTGGCTTAGTTTCGATGGATCTAAAAACTAGTTTATAATTACACAAAGTTATGAGTGTTGTAATGGTGATGGAGGTCCATTAATGTGTAAGGAGCTGCAGTTGACTGCGATGGTGATGGAGGCCCGTTGATGCATAAAATCGCGGTTGGTTGTAGTGGTGATAGAATTCGCTGACCAAGCAAAAGACCAAGATGATTGTGGTGTTGATGAAGTTTTACCAACGTACCAAAAACTACGGGTGGCTATAGAAGTGATGGCACCAAAATTAAGGTCAGAGAACCCTTCCCTTTTTTGTTGTTGACCGGATCTTTCTTTTTTCTTTTTTTTTTGCTAATAACTCTTTATTTTATTTTCTTTTATTTTCTTTTTTTTTCTCCGAAAAGGCCCATGCTCTCTTTCTACTTTCTCCCAAGTACTCCTACTGGGACATGATGGCCCAACGTTCTTCTTAGCCTGATCCAACCGGATCTAGCCGGCGAAGTAGCTAAAGGTCGTGCACAATTTGCAAAGGGCAACCGAGGCAAGGGCCTAGCATGAGTGGGACAGAGGCACGCCTGAATAGAGCTAAGCAAGTGCGGCAGGAGCATGTCACGCGAGCAGAGGGCTAGAGGTTGCATGAGAGAAGGGAGCTCGACAGTGTCTTGGGTCTGCGATGGGGTGCAAGCCGTGGGTGAGACAGGCATAGGCTAGGGTTCGAGCAGCGACGGAGTGGCACAAGCGAGCGTGGCTACGGCACCAACGGGGCCAGGCGGGTGGATCTGGCGAAGGGTGGCTCGAGCATAATCAGAGCAGGAATGGCAGCTTGACCGCATAGCGATGCTCCGACGAGGAGGCTAGGGCGCGAGGGCTAGGTGAGGTGTGAGATGCGACTGAGCTCTAGGCGGTGTAGGTGAGGTAGAGCTCACGAGCAAAAGGCAAGCAGCACGAACTGACGGCCACTTGGCGAAGGAGGATAGCAGTTCAATAATCCTACAAGAAAGGTGGAGAGTAGATAAAGAGAACAAGAAGAGAAATCGAGCTATGTTCAAGTTTTCACCTTTTAATCTTTAAACTTGATGAATTCTTTGACAATGCCTTTTTATCCCTTCCTCGTTCTTTTAATCCCTATTTTTTTGAGCAGGTGCCTTGATCAATTTATAGGTTTCGAAGAAAAATGGAGATCAAAATCTTTAATTGGTTTATTTTAGAATATGATTTGATTGTAATATTTGATTGAAATTAAATTTTGAAAATTTGAAATTGATCTATAATTTATTATTGGGGATTATTTCCCTACTAAAACTATTTAAGATTTGTACTATTTTCTAGATATTGAATTTCCAAAAAAGTTATTTAAAATTTTCTAAAAAATTTGGATCAAATAATATATAAATTTTAAAACTTTCAAGATTCTTTTCATATAAAATTTGAACTTGTTTGTAAATAAAAATTTTTAGATGATTTATTTGTGAAAATTAAAAATTTTAAAAGTTTATTTATAAATAAAAAAATTGAGGGATTTATTTACAAACCCTAAATTTTGCGGAGATTAATTTGAAATTTCAAAATTGTTAAAGATTTTTTTGTAAAACTTCCATCCTAGAAACTTATTCGTAAGAAAAGACCAGTCAGAAATCCATTTGTAAAATATATTTGATCCAAAAACTTATTTATAAAGATTTTATATTTTTTTATTTTATTTTAGATATTTGATGAATTTTGTATTCGATTTTGGCAAATATCTAACTCACTCAATTCATTTTAATTTGAGCATGAATTTCTTGATAATTAAAGTACAAAATTTTCAATCAAATTTAATTATAACTTTAATCCAATTGAGACCCACATTTAGACCATAATTCAATGACATTCAATTCTATATTTAAATTTTTGATCAAAATCGACTCAAACAAAAACATTATATTATCATATTAAATGTAATGAATTAATTTTATATCAAATAATTAAATAAATAAAATTTAATATATATATAATAAAAAGTTTATGATTTATCCATTTAAATTTTTAGAATAATTTGATATGTAATTTATTATGTAATTATGTTGATCCAACTTGATGGAGGAAGATAAAAAAAAAAAAATGCGATGTATGATTATATCCCTGCCGCGAATGAATGTGGGCTAAATGGCACTGCATTTCGCCTTGGAATACATATTTGTTCTGACAATCTGATCGAGTTTTTTGGACCGATCGTATGGTTCCATTTCAATACGGTCATTTACATTTTCTCAAGATATGTGTAGAACCATTTCTTATTTCTTATTGGAGAGATTGATTGAATGTTGGAGATCGTAGAGAAGTTGACATTTATTGAGTGTTTAGAATTCTTGTTTTGATAAATCAAGAATTTACGCTTAATAATTTCTTGACAATTTTTAAATTTTTTATTTATAAAAATAAATTTTATACTAAGGAAATTTTGTATAATTATAATAATTTTAGAGGTTAGGTAGTAAATTTATAATTTATAAAAATTTGAGAGAATATAATTTTTTAAAAATTTTACTACTAATGTTTTATTTTAAACCGGCTAAAATGAATGGGTCGGTTTCTTAACGGGTTGAAATTTGATGGGCCGATCCTTAATGCGCTTAGTACAAAGGTGAATTGGCGTTACTGGATTGTAGCCCGTTAATCGCTGGACTTTGGGCGGGCCCAATCTCGCGCAGGTTGGGCCCACTGACACACCAATTGCGGGCTTTGTAAATGGGCTTTTCTTAGGACTTAATTACTTTGAACTTAAGTCCAGTTGAAGCCGTATTATAGTAGCTTTCAGCATACTGGCTAGGCATAGATCTCAATAAAAAATTCAAAATGTTCGATCCTATCACTAAAAAAATTGAATCTTAAACCTCTTCTTTTTTAAAAAAAAATACATTTTTCTATTGTGCAACCGGTTGCTCGACCAAAATATATGATTTTTTTTTTCTTATTCTTTTCTAATTTTTTAAGTAAATATGGTACCATCAATTGTATTGGGGGCTACGATGAGCCATTATTGGTATAGTGGAAAATATTACTTTTGAAACATATATTTAAGATTGAAGGGTGCGTTTGATTCGGAATTAAAATTAGAATCAAAATTAAAATCAAAATTAGAATTATTTTGTCATGATCAATATACCATTCAAATACTAAAACGATACTTAGATAATCTTTACGTTATTTTAAAAAATAAATTATCATATTATTTTTATATTTATTCATTCAAATTTTAGTAAATAATATATCCAAGGATATAAAGATGCAAAAAATATTTAACCATTCACTAACCAGACTAACATCCAAATATCAAAAATTTGATCAGATTTTTTTTTTTTACTTTAATCTTGATCTTAAAGACTGACTTTGATCTTGATCCCAAACCAAATAGTGCTCAAATCTCGATAGCAATAAAATAAAATAAAAAATAAGTTTCTCATTAGGGCTCATGCTAAGAGTTATTTGTAATATAAAAAGTATAGGTCTTTTGAAGAAGTTATACATGGAATGAAATAAATTTTTTTTTTTGTATTATGGTTACATATATTTTCCTTTGAATATATATCATCTAAGAAATTCTAATTGACACTTTGGATGTTATGCAATCATATCCTCAACTTCCATAGATGATCAACATTCAAGTTAAAAGACAAGTTTTAAACATAATATACTCTCAAAAAAAAAAACATATTCCCATTTCTAATCATTTTCTTCTTAATTGAATCCAAAGTTTGCAGCCTTTGTGATCAGCATCATGTCCAAGTAAACATACCTTTTGGATTTGACATCAAATACTTACACAAACTTTATACTGAACAATCATAAAAAATTTTCTTACCACTCCAAATAATCTCTAGTGTTTCGTTATAGAATATAACATTTGTGATCTATTAATCAAGTAAACAACAATAATAGTTGCAACTTCCATTCAAAAAAGACTTTTCCATACTTGATTCAGACAATATATTTGTAACCCATTTAATAATTATTTGATTCATCTTTTTTGTTACACCTTCATGTAATGTTGCATAACATATAGTTCTCGCTCTGGAAATGTCATTTTTTGCAGAAAACAAACATATTCTATAAAATCATAAGAGAAAGTAACAAAACACGATTCACCTTCAAGAAATCTAATATTCATCGGAACACAAATATCAAAATAAACCAATTTTTTTGCTTTTTTTATCCTATGCGCTTTATTTTTTTTACAATTCACTCTCTTTGCTTGCCCCTAATGCAATTAGAATCGACGATTTGGGTTTATGGGTTAGATTCGGATTTGATCAACTCGAATCCAATTCGTTTATTAAATGGGTCAAATTTAACTTGATTTTTAAATAGGTCGGGTTTGAACATGATCCGATTTGACATGAATTAATCTATTTAATTAAATAGATTATAATTTGATCCAACTTAAATTGATCTAATTTGCTCCAATTAATTCAGGTTGACCCAAATGGATGTAAGTCAATCCGACATGTTTAATTAATCTTAATAATTTGTTAATATTTCAAAATAATTAAAATAATATTATTATTTACAGCTAATTATAATTAAAAAAATATGTAATGCATAAATAATAATTTTAAAATTTACTAAAAAATATTGTAAAATAAAATATTAAATAATTTAAATTGGTTTAATTAGTAAATGGGTTGATTCGACCCTATCCAATTCATTCATAACCCGACAAGTAAACATATCAATCGAATCATAAATAAGTTATGCGAATTAACCTGATTACGAACTAAAGTTTTTCGAGTCATAATCGAATCAATCCGATTATGATCCAAATTCAATTATACTAAATCCAAACCCACTTAATTCGAATTAGGTTCGGATCAAATTAAGGAATTAACTTATATATTGTTAGGTCTAAATGCAATAAACACAAAGTCAAGAAATGAATCCTTACAAATACGAAGAAAAATTTGTTCTTGCAATACTTTCATGTAATGCTGATTATGATACCCAAGCGACTATGTCAAACTTATCAGTGCCCACTATTGTTGCCGCATCCTTAGTACAATACAACTTTTCAACAACACCTAGAGTACAAAGCGTCCTGATTTTCTTTTCTATCAAAATTGACAAGCAACATCAGGTTGTTAGTCAAGTTCAAATTCTTTGTTATTTTATTAACATGCCTCACATTTGTCAATATATGCTTTTCGCCGTCAACGTGTTTGATTAAACATAAAAAGATGAACAAAATCACCAGTAACATCTTGATATTTAGAAAAATATGATCGATTAGGACAATTATAGAAAGAGACACCTGAATTCAATATCCATGTATCGACATTTGAAGATGTTGAACACGCCATACTTAAAGAGTTACTTCATTTCCATTAGTACTTTCACCACCATTTGAATCTTTTATTCTAGCTACTTAGCTTGCTTTCCATCGTCCAATAATCACGTCTAAGATGAAATTGCTTTCATAAATCCAACAAGTTAACCTTCATCATTATTGGGACCTGCCGTAGTTTTGAAAATTTTCTCTATTTTCAAAAGCTCAGCGTTTGTGCAATGAGCTTTCTCTCTGTCTCCAACAAAAAATACTTGGCTCCACTCAGCAGGCAACTCCTACGAGGCTGATATACTTTTTCTCGTTCAACAAAGCGGCAACAGCAGCATTTAGCTTGATCTTATTGCCATTCTGTTAATCGTTATAGCAACTGAAGTATCTCAACTAAGAGATAGCTAGAAAACTCAACCTAATGGCGGCCGTACACTCTCTCTCTAAGATATCCCGTTTTCAATATTCCATATCTTCAGGTTGAACCGTCTTGCTCTTCCATGATAGACCTACCTTCTTTACGACCAACATGATCTTCCATATAGACCAATTCCCTTCATTTAAGTTTTCAAATGTCATTGCTTTCCCAAAGCAAGGATGAACCAACAAATCCATGTTATGATCCCAATTACTGTGATTGGAGCTCCACATCAAACACCTAATAACCGATGCATGCAATACCCTTCCACACAAATAGATTATCAATAAAATGAATCAACAAATATAACAAAACAATAGAGACACACAATTTTATGTGGCTCAACCCAACCTCCTTGCCTTCGTCCGTAGAGAACAACGCAAAGGTACCCTTTCATTAATGGAGATTACATAAAACAAGAGAGATACCACCTTATAAATATCGAGATAATCGAGGATCTCTGATTTTGGACATAAAGTCCACCATCTTCCTCTACAATCATCATAAAAACTCCAATGCTCGGTTTGGTTTGAGATCATCCAGATCATTATTTTTTAAAATTATTTTTTTTTTACAAAATTAATATTACTTATTTTACACTATTATTAAATTAAATTATTATAAAAAATAAAATAATTTTTCGAATTTTAAATTATTATAGCGTTAATTTTGATAAAAAAATATTAGTTTACAAAAGTGATTTCCTAATCTTAATTCTTATTCTGATCCCGAACGAAACGGTGTTCAAGAGATCCCAAAGTGTTGAGATTTACTCTTCTCCTTTCCTCTATTTTTTCTCTCCTAGCTGCTGCTCTCAATAATTCATCGTTATTTTTCCACTCTCTTTTTACCCTAACGTGTCCAAGTTTGCAAGAATACCAACCATTGGATTCACCTAGGCTTATGGCTGCCAATACAAGAGTAACTAATGTAAATAAATACAAAGAAAGTTTGACTGACTTGGCTCAACAAGCCACGACAACTTGGCTTCCCTTCGAATCATTCTTGACTTGCTACGTATCAAAATCAGGATTTTGGTCTACTAAATATGAAGTTACAACTTGATATTCCACAGAAATCACTCCACATTGTTTTTCTGTACATCTATCTGAAACTACGAAATGTTTCAGAGAAGACTGAAGTTTCACTCCAATTCCTTGGTGTGTAATAAAATCCAATGAACATCTTCAGAAAAAAGAAGAGAAGAAAATCTAATGGAAATCACTGATTCCATTGAATCAACTATTTAGTTCTTCTGTCTGTTTATATGAAACCAACAACTTTTGCAGACTATCACCAAAAAGACCACGAATTTTGCAGACAAGAATCTAGTTTTACTTCAATTAATTCCTTGCTATGTAAGGAAATCCAATGTCCTTTTCAGAGAAAGAAAAAGAAATCCAATGAAACCAAGTTATTCCATAGGAATTATCCACATTTATTTTTTCTGCACATTTATCTGAAACCAACAAAAAATGCAGACAATCATTTAGCTTCACTTCTGTCCCTTGGAAGTGAGGAGATCCAATGGAGGTGGCTGATTCCATAGAAATCATCATGTGATGCCTCTAGCAACTCATCTGAAACCTCCAAATGTTCCAGACAAGCAGGAATTTTCACTTCAACTCCTTGGAAACTGAGAAAATCCAAGGGAAGTCATCAAGCAAAGGCTATTGGATGCCATAAATTTTCTTTCATGTTGCTTGATAACCTTATTAAATGATGGTAATGATCCAATCTGCCAGTTATATGAAAGTGAACAAATTATTAATAAAAGTGCATCATCTAGTTTTTGCTTTCTTTTCTTTCTGCAATATTTTGGACTACTCAAGGCATCTGAGCTTCCTATGAAATTGCTTTCCAACTACGTTTCATCTCACTCTCACTACATGCAACCTCCACCTTCTTAGAAAATCATAAAGTATTGCATGAATGTCTACTTAGATCATTCCAAGACGAGTTATTTTCCATTAAGAAGTTTCCATTCAGCGTGTATTGTGATCGATTGCACTAAAAACTAAATGCTATATGATGGGCAGTCAATGTACTGTTAATTTTTTTTTTTTTTTCAAATCTATCTGTACTTTGAAATCATCTGCTAAATTGCAACACAGTTCGAAGAATCTAATCAAGGCACCAACTGGAAAGTGTTGTACTGAAAGGTCATCTCAGGGTACATTTACGTGCTAAAACAAATTCTAGTTGGTTTCTAGTACATTTTACATACTACAAAATTATCATGGATAAGTCTCTAGTTCACACATCTTGCACGACTCTTAAAAATCCAACCACTTTTGTCATCTCCTCCACACTTCAACCTAACAAGTTCTCCCTTGTTTTTGTCCAAATTTAACCTAACAAGTTACAACACTGAATGTGTGCAGAAGAAGATGAATCGATTGACATGCCTTGCAAACAACCACGAAATTTCTCAAGTTAAGAGTGCTGAACTTCAAAAAAACACTCTTAAGAAACTCAATATGATAATATTTTAGTGCCTACTGAGGATGATGCAGTCCTTTATGTAATGCTCATGCCTAAAGAATATGCTGCTCACCAGGTGATTTATAATGTTAGTCTAGCAGGGAAGAAAGAACAACTCATGCAACTTTAGACCCAAAGGACCACTAGAACCGAAGGTCACACGTGAATTCAGATTAAGAAGTTCAGTGGCAAATGAAAGTTGTTAGAATCCAATCTTAAATAGGCATTTGCTTTTTCTGTGGAAGGATTGGAGAAGGTAATTAATGGTAAAATAATACTAACAAGCAAGTTAGGACCAAACTCTGTAGCTAAGGTTGTTAAGGAAGATTAAATAATTGCCTCCCTTCATGTTGGACAAGTTGCCCGTAATGATTGGCTTCTCATTCTTTGGAACTTTCATCGATTCCGTGCTGGAAGTTGCCCCACATTTCCTCATATCAAGTAGGAATTGTGGTGCATGCCTCATCTTCCATCATCAATTCCTCTTGAATCACATGTTGCGTGTATAATTACAGCCATGAAATTGTATTATATGGGCATAAAACCCAATTGTTTAGTCGATAGATTCGATCGGGGATTCCTAAGCTTGACCATATCGTGATGCAACTTGTTTAAGCATTACTCTATTGAAGAAGTATTCCAAAACTTTGATCGATATCTGCACGCCGAAAGTTTATTATAGCGAGCGTGAGATAGGCTTAGTGTTGTAGGGTCTCTCGATCTTTCATCATTTTTGAACCCTTTACAAGCTTGAAATGGAATTGGAGGGATATATTCAATTTGTGGCCAAAATAGCTACACCTCCTCCGCATGCTCTTGTGTTCTTTCCAACTTGAGCAATAGTGATAAAAAAAGAAGAGGATTTTCTTGAAATAGGAGTGAAGGACATGACATGAGAGGTAAAGAAGAGAAAGGCGGGCGAGTTGCATTTGTTATTAGGCCTTCCAGATCGAGTTGGAGGCTCAAGAACCAAACAGAAATCCCTTTGCTTTAAGAAGTAAAGCTACAAGTGTTTTGTAGAGCACCACCAAGTGGATTTGGATCCATAAAAGAACACTACTTTGGGATCACATAATTGGTTTTTGGTTCTTATATTCCTCGATCAATGGATTCAGCAGTACAATAAACTGCAAATCAAAGGTTACCAACTGTCTTATTAGACCAGATACTCTTAATAGACAGTGACCTACAGAACCTCATTTTCCAAAGTACATGTGAAGATCCTCAATGATTTAACAATTGGAATTTAACATTCCTAAGGGCATTTCATAATGAAGATTTAACAATTGGGATTAACAAACAAAATTACTGTAAAAGTTACTAATTGGATGTTATCAACAAACTCCAATTTGATGCAAACATGCAGAAACACAACCAATTATTAATACTCTCAACCAGTAAGTACTAGCAAATATAAGATAATACCCATTAAGAAGTCGTTAACATCATCCAAGTGCATTAGATTAACAAACATCACATAAAGTTCCCATGCAACAAAAAATGGAGGTGAAAACTAAAAACAGAACAATGTGCAAACAGGAAACTACTACATAGAATCCATATCACCATCACTTTGTTGTCCATAATCTTATCAGTGCCTTGGCATAGCCTTACAAAACAAAGGCTTCTTCATCTCAAGAGACATCTTCAAGCACTCCGACAAGTCGACGCGGCCGCCCTCCGGCGAGGCCCAAGAGTAGCTCTGCAGCAGTTGAGACAGCCAGACATGCACGGTGGTCAAGCCTAACGCCTTGCCGGGGCACACCCGCCTCCCAGAGCCGAACGGGGCCAGCCGGAGATCGGAGCCCATAATGCTCACATCCTCCTCCATGAACCTCTCTGGCCTGAATTCCTCTGGCTCAGGCCAGACAAGTTCATCATGAGCAATGGCCCACATGTTCACCATCGCCGTCGTGCCGGCGGGGACCAAGTGGCCCCCTACATGGACGTCGTGGACGGCGAGACGGGCCCAAGAAAGGAGCGGGCCCGGCGGGTGCATTCTGAGAGATTCCTTCACTGTAGCTTGGAGATAGGGGAGGTTGGGGATGTCGGAGTAAGAGACCAGCCGGGAGCTACCGACGACGGCGTCTATCTCAGCTTGGGCTTTGGATTGTATATCCGGGTGCAGAACCATTCTAGCCATGATCCACTCCAACAAGATAGCAACTGTATCAGTTCCGCGAAAGATCATCTCCTGCAACAGGAACATGCAAAGCTTGCGCGATGAACAAATATCAAAATTTTACAAAAGCAAAGATCAAATTCTTACCCAAAGAACAGCAACCATATCAGAATCAGAGAGCTTCTCCTCCTTCTCCAAATCAAGCAAAACATCTACGAAGTCTCCAACTGCACCATCAAATGAACTTCTTTGAAGCCTCCTTTCTCTGTGTTCCTTTATGATTCTTCTCACAAATACGTTTACTTTGTCGACTAAAGCTTTGCTTCTCTTCCTCACCCTTTGCAAATCTAAGTATCCAATCAAAGGAAGGTGATCACTCCAATTGAAGATTCCCAGAAGCTCATACCCTTCCATCACTAGTTCTTCTAGCTCCATTCCTTCTCCTTTCCAGAAATCAAATCTTTCACCAAACACACTCATCATAACATTGTTCAGCGATCCAAAATGCAACACTCTCCTTAGTTCCACTACACCATTTTTCAGCATTAAAGCTTCAATCTCTTCCATCATTTGTTGGCCTATCGCCCTCTGGTGCCCCCCGAATGCGGTAATCCGTCTCGGGCTGAACAAGTGCGTCGCTGATATCCTCCGGAGGGTGCGCCAGTACTCCCCAAAGGGTGCGAAGCCCATCGCCCGGTGGAACAGGAGCTCGTAGGCTGATTCCTTGATAGGCCGGTCGGCGAAGGCCGAGCTGTTGAGGATCTCCTTGGCAGTGTCGGGGTGGCTTGACAGTATAAACCGGGTGGAGCCGACAGAGAAAGCCATTAGAGGAGTGGCTTGGAGTGATCGAGCAAGCTTTGCAAGGACCCGGTGGGCAGCGGTGCCGGAAAGGGCAAGAACAATGCTCGGTGGCCCCGGAATTCTGCTCCAGGCACTCGAGAAAGCCCAGGCTGGCCCGCCAGGCGACAAGAACAGTAGCAAAACAGCAATAAGTACAAGTGCAACAAGAGGAGAGATACCAGCCTTGGAAAGAAAGATTAGAAAGAAGGCAGGCTCTACACCAGAAGGCGACATAACTTAAAAAAGGCTGAATTTTGATATGAAGGTCACTGACAATATGGGAGTTTGATGGAAAAAATGATTGAATTTAAGAGAATGGTGATGAAGGTATTTGAAAAGTGAGGGGTTTTAGGGTTTCAAGATGAAGAGTTGGTGTCCTATTGTGAATTTTTGAGGAGATATAGAGATAGAAGAGAGGGGTTGAGGAGTAGATGAGGGAGAAGGTAGGCATGGAGGGAAGTGTGGGAGGGGGTGTTTAAATACGAGGGTTGGGGCAGTGCGAGGTAGGGTCTGAAATTTAACCCGCATTGGTTCGTATTTAACCCGAGGTTTGACTAGGGTTAGCTCAGCAAGGATAGTTTTTTTTAAAAAAAAAAAATAATTGTGACGAAGGTAGTGGTCAGTTAGTAGTTGGTCGTTGCATGGATGGCAGCAGAACTTACATTGTAACTTCTAAAGTGACTTGATTTCTTCAAAGAAAAAATTGCGTGTTTACACCGCGAGGAATAAAATATACTAATAAAAAGAACCATTGCAATTTATTTTACTAAAATAATTTCATCAGAAATTTTATCTTGGTTAATTTTTTATCCAAATTTATTTTAATTAATCAATTTCAAATGTTGTGTCAACAACACACACAGAAAAAGAAAAATATATGAAATGGCTTTTGTTATATTTCATTTAGATAATTCTGTAATTCTCTAATAAGAGAACTGAGGAATTATAATTGAAAGAAAAATTTATATGTGAACAGTTATATCAGCGGAAGATACTCCAATACTTAGAACAACAAAAATATGAAAAAAAATATTCTTTGTTAAAAAATATAGAAACAAAGTTTGGAGAGTTAGTGATTACCAGATGTCTCTCGTCCATAATTCAATGAAGTATTGGAATTATTATATATATTTTATCCCAATTTTTTTATAAACACATTTTCTTTATTTATTTTGTAGCGAGAGATACAGTAGAGTGTGATGTAAAAGATGATTAAAAATTAATATAAATACTTGTAGAAATTCAGCGAGTTTTGAATCAATTTAAAAACCAAAATAGGGTGGTTTAGAAATTCAGTCAATTGACAGATCGTTACATTAACAATCAAATCGGGTGGAAAAGCATTGAAGTATATAACTACAATAATGTTAACAATATAGTTTTATAGAATATTAATATACCATATATGGTAAATTTAAATAAGCTATATATATTTATAAATATATTTGTATATAAAATTTTTTAGAGAAAATTTTTATATAATATAATTGCTAATTGTAATGTATCAAACTATAATTATGGGTATTTGTAATTAAAAAATTGTCCTATTAATATTTTTTTGTATTTTTCTTCAATTAACAATTTTCAACGGAATGAATTAAGAATTTCAAATGAAAATAATATAATTTTAAGGGGACCAAATACTTAATCATCTTAAAAATACATATTTAACCAAAACAGAACCAAAACCGAACCCAATTTTCAATTCGATTCGGATTCAAACCGGGTTCATCCCTGAAAGGCTGACGGCCCGTACCAACGGGGCTTTTCCGTGCACGCCAGCCGCCAGAAGGAGGCGGAGGGAGATCGCGGGCCTGGCTTCTCTGAAGCTCCGAAAAGCTGCTGCGCGCGAGCGCTCTCCAGCACGGGAGGAGCAAGTTCTCGCTCACTCTCCATGAGCTCAGCTAATCACCATGCTTAACTTTGATTTCTTAGGGTTAGGGTTTTGCCAGATGGTTTCTGAATCCATGCAATCATTTGCAATTGTCTTTAGAATGCTCTGCCTGGGAGAAGAGAAGCTGGAAGCATTTCTCTATGTACCAGTTTGAGCTTGTTAGAAGCTTTAGTAATTGTTGTTTAACATTTGCCTCCTTGTGGTAAAAATGCCAAATTTTTGGTGGAAATTGGATAGTTCATGCCCATGTTATCATAGTGATACTGTTTGTTTTGTTTTGTCTATTGTCTGATTAAAGTTACTTGCATTATGCGGATTAAATACTAAAATTTTGAATCCGTTTTGATTGAGCGGACCGCGGAATAAATCCATTTAGCGGCTAGTATGAGTAGTGAGTCATGGTGGGATTTATTTTAACTGGATGTTTATGTGGTAGTGTTTAGATATAGGTAGAAATTTGTGGGAAGTGTTTGGGTGAATTCGTGATTGGGCGGTATGATGATCATGTGCTGATCTTCTTGAATCTCTGTATTTGTTGCCAGTTATTTGAGTGAACGGTGGTGTGTTATTGTACCTGAATTGGATACAAATTGCAATAATACAGCTATAGTTTGGCTAATCCATAATCATGTCATTTTAAGTCCTCTAATATGTCTTTTTCTTGTTCATGCCATTTATCCTCATTCTTTTCTTGTTTGTGCTATGAAGACAGTAATGATGCAGCTGATAAGAAAAGCGACAAAGTTTTGTTTTTTTTTTTTTAATTTGCAGATGATTTTGGCAGGAACTTGCTTAGTGCTGGAGATGATGAACCCTAATTCCTTTTAAGGAGAGCTGGACAACTTCAAAAAGTTAAACAGAAATTTGGGAGTGGACCCAATATGAAGGATTGCAGGTACTCCCATTCTACAGATGGTTTGGGTGAAAGTTTTGATACATTTTTCAGATCATATGGATGCAATGTTGAAGAAAGGTACAAGAAAATTTGCCTGCAGTGATGAGACACAAAATGAAGGTGCCTCATTCTAGCCTGATGTGACATTTTTACCTGGGACAACTTACACTCCTAGGGTAATGGTCATGACAATAGACAACATTAAAGTCTTTTTTTTACTCAATCTCTGGACCTTTCTATATATTTTTGTTTGACACTACCTTCGGGTTATCCCTGTCACCAAAAGATGGAACTGGATGGATGTCTTTCCAACTAATTTTGTCTTGTGTTCCATGATATCTTTTTATTCCTGTTGTTAGACAACTGACTACTGAATATTTTGATTGTTATCTTTTGTAGCGTAGTAGAGGCAATTAAGGTTTATATCATGTTGTAGCCTTGTAAGATGGCCAATTTTCCTTGATTTATCAGTTTCTGGGGAGCAACAATAGGTGTTTGCTCTTCTTCTGTGATTCATTGTGCTAATTCTGTTTTCTATATGTTGGTTCTCTGTCTTCTGGCTTGAGAACTTTAAACATTTCATTTTCCTTTTCATAGCCTATAATTTGCACAAATATGATTGTATGTGCATGGATTTCTTTGTTTAAACTAAACTCTATTCATGCAGTGGATTATTCAGTAGTTTCTTAAGAAAAATCCTCTTTCTCATGTTCCTTGTAATAAGTTCTAAATTGTTATGCTGCATAATATTTCTTGATTTATGTTTTAATCCTTTCTAGGATAGTCAACAATCTTCTATATTCCTTTCTGTCCGTGAGATCCTAACCTATGATAAGCATTGCAAAATCCTTCCAATCACATATCTAGCAAGTACATCAACCTTGCTAGGAACTTGTCAGAAACTCCAAAACACTATACATCTGGAGCTAGAGAAATAAATCAGTTCTCTCCTTGACAAGGAGCAGGCACTTGACATATTGACATGAACTAGAGATCTCTTCCCCTTAAACTAAGGAACTCACAATTGTGATTTCCTTGCAGTTTGTTATGTTTGGGGTTGATTAATGCGATTATTCTGCTATTATGAAAAATTGGTGTATCTAATGTTTGTGTTCACTTCTGTGAATAACTATCTATCTTGCTTCAATGTTCTTATTTTGTTGCTACCAATGTATTTAATAGGACTATGCATTCGGTCTATTCGGTTATCAAACTGAACTGAATAAATCAAATTGAAAATTTCAGTTTTAAAAATTCAAAAACCGAACCAAACCGAGATACTACAAAAATTGAATTAAAATCGAACTGAAATATTTTGATTCGGTTCGGTTTAAATAGAAAATCAAAATTTTAAATTCCTGTGAATATATGTAAAATATTTTTTTCAGTTTGAATTCAAATCAAATTCAAATTGAAATTAAAAATCAAAATCCAAACCATGTATATATATATATACATGTAATTCGGTTCAGTTTTTACTATTTTTTAAAATCAAAAGCCGAAATTAAAACTGAATATCGAAAATTTCAGTTTTAAAAACCAAATCGAATCCAAAACTGAATAAATCGAACTGAATCGTTTATTTGGTTTTAGTTCAATCAGTTTGTTAGGTACAAACTAAATAGTGCACAGCCTAGTACTTAGTATTTTTTTATGATATTTGGAGGGGTTAGAGATTTCATATATGTGACGGAAATCATATAAAAAAAAATTGTCTGTTGCTTTTGTTTACAGGATGAGAGATTCCTCACAAATTTCCTCACTGAAGCAGGAATTATTATCAAGAGAAGTCAGGTAAAGTTCCAATTTCTATTAGCAATTTCATAACCAACCATTGAAAAAACACATCTTGGATATAAGTTGCAAGAATAATTTTAATAGCTTTACATTCCAGAGATATGAGTAAGTAGGAAAGCTCTAAGAAAAGTTGCGATGGGGATCAAGATGTATATCTTTAGAAAGTTGATGAAAGATGAGGACCAAGTTTACAAATTCAATGTGTACAACGACAACATGCAAGGCAATACCGCTGAACCTTTCAAAGAGACCTGATTCAAGTTTGTTCCTGAGCTCTTTCAAAATTTTTCTTCTTGCATGACTTGATGTTAACATTTAATTTTGTGTTTTGGGAAAGAAAAAAATTCATTATGTTAGTCTACATGTACTAGTGAAATATTGTCAGGTACTATACAAGAAAAAGAAGAAAAAGAATAAATTAATTTTATTTAAAATGTTGCCTGGCTACAAGATCTAATGCATGAGCAACTGAACTTTGAACTAATGACCTCTCTATTTGCACACATATATAAATCAGTGACTTTAGTGATAGAAAATAAGTAAAGACTAGTTTCAGTTAAAGTTGGATACCTTTATTTGTTTTTAGCAATATTGAATCTATGATATATTTTTAGTTGATGGCTGAGAAAAAGTTGAGAGGTAAAATATGTCTGTAAGATTACAGAATTTTTGACAAATAAAAAAGGATAGATAATGTTTGTTTGCTCTTAATATGCGGAAGGTTTTAATTTAAAAATTAATGCATATTATTCTGTTTTTCAATACAAAATCTAGGAACAAGATAACTAATTAATTCAATATGACGAATGGGTCCCGTAGCTCAGTTGGTTAGAGCGTTGGTCTTATGAGCCGAAGGTCGCGGGTTCGAGCCCCGCTGGGACCAGTTTTATATTAAAACCCTTTTGTTCTGTTTAAGTATTTATGTGAGTTTGTTCCTGCCAATTTTTCAAATTATGAAAGGTAGATTTTTTTTACTTGTAGAAAAATTGCTTCAACATGCCTATTATTTATTACAACATTTTCTATACAAATAAAGGACTTCGAAGTTTTCATTCAATTATGTTTTATAAAAAAAAATGTTCATTACATATATTGCAACAAAATTCATAATTCAGAAGGAAATTATTCGGAAATTGATTTCGTAGTTTTATAATATTGTATTTCCAAGCTTTTCTTGCATGATAGACTCATGCCTATTTAGAGCAAATTTTCTTAAATCTCATTCATTTAAAGAGTGCTTGTTCGGACAGAATTAAGATTGAGGCTAAAATTACTATTAATGAATTATTTTTTAAACTAGTATTTTTTTTATCAAAATTGACTCTATAACAAATTAAAGTATAAAAAATTAATTAATTTTATAATAATATACAATAATTAATATTAATTTTTTATAAAAAATTTTGATGGGACTAATTTTTATGAGCTCGTTATGAAACGATAGCTATGAGATTTTTAAATCCCTCAAATGAAATATTTCTATTTCTTACTAATTTATTTGAAAATCAAAATCACACCTCGTGAACGAACGGCAGCAAGCGGTGTCAACTCGTGGGAACGTATCAGTACATTAATGTTTTGCTAGAATTCAGTGCAGCGCAGGTTTATAGACCTAAATGCGAGCTCCAATGACGGAAAAAGTCAACTGCAGAGAAGTAGATCCGATCACAAGTTTTAAAACAATAAAAAGTGAACGGACTGCATTAAAAGTCTCCGCGTTTGGCTCCAACTCTTAATTATCCAAATCTTAAGCAAAAAACTCAAAGTAGGGTGTTTTTTGCAAGTATTATGCTGAAAACGTGCCTGTACCTATAGTAGTTATACCCCAATAAGTATCGTAATTGCACAATACTCTCAAAATCTAGAATATTGCACAAATGCCCCTATCCTTAGCATTCAATAATTTTCATATAATTTAAAATAAGACCATTTTAATTAAATTTACCATATTTATGAAACGATTAGTTTGCCTCAATTAGACTTTCTTACATTCTCTCACTGAAAACAAGTGTAATTAAGATGTTATATAGATGAAGCACAGGCAGAATAGTCTTTCATAAGGCTATATAGTTAAAAAAATATATATAAGTCCAGGACGT
This sequence comes from Trichopus zeylanicus subsp. travancoricus, assembly GCA_005019695.1. NCBI lineage: Eukaryota > Viridiplantae > Streptophyta > Magnoliopsida > Dioscoreales > Dioscoreaceae > Trichopus > Trichopus zeylanicus. The sequence goes on along the minus strand of RXID01010958.1, from coordinate 321,043 downwards.
TTGGGCAAAATTTTTGAATTATGAGGAACGAGTTCAAGGTCAAGGTCAAAGAAAGTGGTAAAGTGTAAAACGCTAATGGGGTCAAGTAAATCTTGTTTGGTTACTGATCTGACTAGCAAATGGTTAAAATTTTTTGTGGACAAAAATGTCTTCCGATGACTATTGTTCATATACTACTGTTCATCTTCTCCACGAGACTCACGACGTTGCCGGCCGAGCTCGCCAGTGGGGAAGGAGGCGGCGTCCGGGGGGAAGGGTGGGGTGCGGGGGGAGATCTGAACCGTTGGATCGAAATCCGACGATTTAGATGAACCGAGGACATTTTAGTCAAATTTTTATTACAATTTAAATGAATTAAATAATGTTAGTGTGGTCAAATTTTTAGAATTTAAAAGATAATTTGGTCAGGGCGAGGTCACCCTAGCCCTAACCTCATTCCAAAGACCCCCTAAATCCCCCCAAAATAAATAATTTGTCTCACCCTATTAAAACTCAAAAATCAAACAAACCAGCCACATGCTAGATTTTTGCCACGTTTAAAATACATGTTGGGTCCCACATTGTAAAAGAAAAGCTATTTGCTGTTTGTTTTCCTCAGCTGATCAGTCGCTCGCTCATCTCGGTGTCTCGAAATCTTGATTCCGCCTTTTTTTTTCCTTATATTTTTGCGTATTTTTTTCCTCTTCGGATTTCGAATCCCCAGAAGAAATCTTTCAGATTTTCCTCCATAAAGCCGATCTCTTCGCCATTCGGATCGGCGCAGGTTGGATTCTTGAGCGGAATGCAGCAGATGTACGTCCTTCTCTGATCGATTTCATTTGTCTACGGTCCTTGATCTCAATTTTATGTTGAAAGTCCTCTATTTTAGCTTGATCTTATGCGGTTAGAGTACTATTTTGGATAAATTTGCATAATTTTTGGCAATTTGGGAAAATACGGTTTTTATTTATGCATTTTAAGAGGAGCTTTTTGCTGCCCATGAATTGTTGGCCTTATTTTCTGGATTTTGGTTTGTTGATTCTTGCTTGTTATTTTTGGAAGCACGCGTAGTGGGAGTAATACAAAACGCAAATTGTATTGAATTTGGATTCCAAAATGCGGTATCTGTTTATTTGGAAAAAAAAATAAAGACTTGCTTGAGATGAACATTGGAGTTGAGGTTTTCAAAGTTTACTTACAAGAACTTTGATCAACAATGTTTCTTGTCACGTTTTGTTGAAAGAAATGCTGGTCTGATTGCTAATCTGACCCATCAGTATTTGGCCCCGTGATGAATGAGCGTGATTTGTGGTTTATGAATCATGATTAAATGTTTGTTAAAGGAGTAAACATAATGAAATAAAAAAATGGAAATTTTTTATTGTTTTCTGTTGTAAATAGGAGATATTGGTAGACTATTGTTGGATCAATTAAATTAGTCAAACGGTGCTTGTATCTTTAACCTGAAGTTGTTATCTAATGTTTGCTGTGCTCTTCAACTTTTTGATTGCATGTGTGATAGCTGAGTTTTGTATGTCTAACAAAACATGGAAGTGATCTTAAGTTATGCTTTCCTGTTAGCAAACCATCCTTCATATTTGTGCATCAGAACACTTTAATAAACATTTCAGTTTCCTGGCAAACTTGGGTTTGATCCACTACATGCCTGGGCACCAAAATCCAAGAAAATGACACCCAACAATTAGCTCTGCATTTTGTGTTTTTTTCATCTGATCTCTGTTTTAGCTTAATGCTCTATATCCCTCTTAAATACGTCTTTTTTTGCACCTTTTTAATCTCTCCTTTCGATCCCTAGAAAACTGTTAAAGTTTGTTTCATCCTTAGATCATCTTTGTTGGAATCTCAAGTGAAATGTGACAGATTTGAGTCTTTGATCCATTTTTTCTGTTTCCTGTTGTTGACTGATATATTTGTAGAAAATTTCTCTAGTTTACTGTGTTCTAAATCAATTGGCAGCATCATTTGATAGGTGTGCATGAATCATGGAACTTTTAGGACATACGTCCTGAGTTTTGCCATGTTTGCATTGTTTGTCAATTCAGGATGTTGTTAATTTGCTTTAGATTGCCATGTTTTAATTCGACTGGCAGCATTAGTTGGGATAAGTCCACATGAGGTTTGGATCTTTGTCTAATGCGATAAGTCCACATGAGGTTTGGATATTTGGGGAATAGGAAGTGAGCTTTACTATGTTTGCCTTGTTTCTGGTTTCAGAGTGATGTCAATATGCTCTAGACATGATCTTTCAACTTCCTTGTTCCCTTGTTGTTTTCAAATCGGTGTCCTATGAATGTTTAGCGACTTGAATTTCCTAATTTAAGAGCATTTTGCTTGCCTTTGAGTAGATTTAGATGGTGCAGTTAGTGGCTGCCAGAATTTGTGGCATTGACTTCTAGGATTTCATTGGTTGGTTTTGGTGTATGATGAGCTCCGTTTGCTTGAACAGACAGACATGCATATGACTTGAGTCAGATTTTGATTTGGGCTAGCAAACTTTTCTTTTTAGTATCTACAAAAAAAAAAAATGAACTAGCAGTAGTGCTGATATCTCTTGAAGTTTCACTTGTCTATCTGTTTCTTGAGAAGTAAATAAGCTGCGTAGAAACCTTGAACTGCAAATGCCTCTCACCACAATTTAAAGGAGTGGTGGTTTGGTTTCTAAGCTAGTCCATCAGTATATGGATACACAATAAATGATATTTCAAGAAAATAGGGGAAGAATTATTGTCTATGAATCATGAAGTTATCATTATCAAGATATGTAATGAAAAAGGAATAAAACATTATCCCAATCAGTTACCATTTAATGATGAAGTTGAAGGGCATTGGATTCATAGCACATGATTTAGGTGAAATTTTTTTTAGAAGATGCAGATAATTTAGGAAGCACATTTCAAAGTTTTGGACAAGAATTCTCAAATCTAGGCCACGTGAGTGTGGCAATGGTGTTTATTTTGCCTCTCAATTCAGCTGAACATCACAGATATTATAAAAGGGTCTGGCAGTACGGAATTGGTAGAACTGGTTGCCATTCACATAATTTAATTGGATAAATTTATGGACTCAGCTATTATCTTATCTCTGATGTACCGAGTTGAACAGTAAGATCTGTTACATTGGAATTGTTGGTAAACTCTATAGAGCATGAGGATCCAATCAAAATAGTTTAATTTTACATGTTTTAGGCATGTCTAGATGGTTTTTAGAGTCATGAGTATGCGGAGCATCATCTTATCTTATTGGGAACAATTATTATAGTACTTTTTGTGTGTGTTAATGTTGCTCTCAATTTATGGTAAAAAACTTGCAGAAAATTGGGTATTCTACCACTGATATTCTCTAACTCTTTAGAACATATGATTATAGACCTATAAAATAGTTGTTTAGCGTCATGATTTTTCTAGCCAGTTACTTTTATACTGAATAATAATTAGGATAAAATTAGGTTTTTGGTGGTACAAATTATGTTGAGGTTAGTATAAGATGGCATCGATTGTGGTGAAGATTTTGAAACTCACAGGTCTGGTAGCTTGATACCCATGGGTGCCAACTGCATGGTGGATGGGTGAAATTCTCCTTGCTTAGGAGATTGATAAAACCAAAATCAGGCACTTTCAGTGGTAAGGTTCTTGTTGAGCAAAAATAATTGTTGTTTGCAAACAATTATCAAGGTTGATGAGGGGCAACTTGCCTGTCGAGAAGGGTTCTATTAGTAGACAAGTATCCTTGCAGCTCCCTAATTGACATAGCCAAGGAGTAATTGCAATTTGGAGGTTGGACTATAGTTATGGATCTCTTCCTTAGAAAAAGCGTTGTCTCCCCTCTCTCTATGTGCAAGTATCATCAACTGCATTGTCCATCCATTTGACAGTCAGCCTTTTCCAGTGGACCCTGTCATACATTCAAACCCCCACCATTTAACATATCTGTTTTTATTGAAGTCTCCTATTAGTGCTTGAAGCATATAAACAAGACCAGCATTAAGACCGTTAGCGCAAACTATTGAAAAATCTTTCATTCTCAAGGAGTTTTATTCTTTTGGCATTTTCTAGCCCACCTATAGGAAAGCAATAAATGACTTAGCAGGTGATTGTTTGCATGTAAAGTGTTGACAAGAGATTCCAATATGCAGAGGCTCCTTGGGTGAGGATGATTTTGGTTGGAATTGAGGTAGCTATCAACTGAATGAACCAAGGATCATATATAGACAGAGGAAAGTCAACAATTGCTCAAGGAAAATATCCTATTCCAAAATATTCAGTTTTATGAAACACCAAAATTTTTTTCCAACTCCATGAGTATCTAAACGTGGGGCTGGAAGGATACTTGTAAATCAGATTGGCATTTTGTCCTTGCAGCCAGCTTGCTCACTGTTTTGGAAGCAGACATAATATTATTTTCATTATACGTGACTATATGTACATAAACAAGCTGCCTGTCATGATCAATTATCGAGATGCTAACAGTGAATGCTTTGCTGAAGGAGAACCTTTAAGCCAAAGTCGAGATTTTTGGCTTTTTAGGTTATTGAGCTAGTAGTTGACAAATAGATCACGTAACTTCTTTGGGCATGGTTCATACCACTTCAGACATGACCTTTTTGGTGACAACTCCTGTAGATGACATTGTTCATCATAGTTTTTCGCAGTTAATCCAGGCCGGTGGAAGATATCATGGAGTTGCTTGTATCTGATTACCAGTTCAAATTCTGTAGAACTTTTCAGCTAAACTATGCAACACCTAGATGTTTTGAACTTTTATGATGAGTTACACATGCTCTTAAGCCAGGATAGTTTCACAATCATAATATAAAAGCTGCTGAATTCTTTTGGCTTTTCTTGTGTAAATGAAGTGGTCCTAATAGGATTATAATGCAACAATTATTTCGACAGAGGGTAATTGGTATATATTCTACTTCTGAAAACAAGACAGATACTTTATTTTCTTCATCTATAACTTGGCCTATTCCAGTCTACTTTATATTCCATAGGGATTAGCCAAAACCCACTTATTGAAGTTATGATATAACAAAACCTACATCTTGAGGATGGCTCTATTTGTTTAAAGTTTATATGATGACTTGGGTTTTTTAATAACTTTATGGTGAAAATGCTGATATTTTATTCTTTTTAGCTTTTTTCACCACTTATTAAACATTATTATTATTATTATTATTTTCTTTTTGAGCAATTGCTTGTCACACATCCCACCCCTCTCCCCCATTCTTTTTTTCTTTTTTTTTCATTTCTGAGCTTTCTTAAAAATATGCCTTTTCTTTTAAGAGAAGTTTCTTTTTTCTTATAGTAAACAAGGACAAGCAGGAAAATAAAGCTTCCTTTCGGTTGAAGCTTGTAGTTTCAACATGTACTTGACGCTTCATAATATGTCTGAGCTTATTGTTATATCTTGTGCTGCATGATAGCAAGGCAGACAATTCTAGCATCATCTAGAATTTTCATTACAACTAGCTGAAGCTAAACTCATGAAGCTTTGCACTTGTCAACTTGTGTTTTGAGTTTGATCATCTGTAGCTACATTTTGCTTTGTGATAGTAAGTTGAACAATTCAGGCATATTGTAGAATAGCTGAAGCAAAATTCATGAAGTTATGTTGTGTTTAAGCAAAATGAAGTTTTAGGTTCTGGCCTGTGTTTTCGTTTACCTTTTCAATCATATATCAAGGTATTTTTGGCCAGATCACGTTATCTCTTCAAATCATACTAATTTCCTCTATTTCAGATGTCAAAGAATCCAGAGACTGCAAATGATGAACCTTCTAACAACAAAATTGACACATCTACCACATCAAAACTTGAGGGAAATTGGAACAGCATTCTAGGAAGCTTAGCACAACAAGCTTCAGTGTACGGAGTAGCTGCTGGTTACTGCATTTCAGCTTCACTTCTCTCCATTATCAACAAATGGGCAGTGATGAAGTTCCCCTACCCAGGAGCCCTAACAGCTTTACAGTACTTCACAAGTGCTTTTGGAGTTGTACTCTGTGGGTGGTTGAAACTGTTGGAGCATGACCGCTTCAATCTCCATACAATGTGGAAGTTCTTGCCTGCTGCAATAATGTTCTACCTCTCCCTCTTTACCAATAGTGAGCTACTCCTCCATGCCAATGTGGACACTTTTATTGTTTTCAGATCTGCCGTTCCCATTTTTGTTGCTATTGGGGAAACACTATATCTAAAGCAGCCATGGCCTTCTCCCAAGACATGGCTCTCCCTGGCCACGATATTTGGTGGCAGTGTTCTATATGTTATCACAGACTACCAGTTCACAGTGACAGCATACAGCTGGGCTGCGGCTTATCTTGTGAGCATGTCCGTAGATTTTGTCTACATAAAGCATGTGGTTATGACCATAGGGCTCAACACATGGGGCCTGGTGCTGTACAACAATCTGGAAGCGCTGATGTTGTTTCCCCTGGAGCTGCTGATAATGGGGGAGTTGAAGAAGATTAAGGATGAGATCTCTGATGAGTCCGATTGGTACTCTTTTGGTGTGGTTCTGCCAGTGACACTCTCCTGCTTGTTTGGTTTGGCCATTTCCTTCTTCGGGTTCTCTTGCAGAAGAGCAATCTCGGCCACTGGGTTCACTGTTCTTGGTATAGTGAACAAGCTTCTGACTGTGGTCATTAATTTGTTCATATGGGATAAACATTCCACGTTCATTGGAACAGTCGGGTTATTGATATGCATGTTTGGCGGTGTTCTTTACCAACAGTCCACCACAAAAGCTAAGCCAAGTGCAGTTGAGATGAAGGTCCAGGTTGCTGATGAGGAGCAGCAAAATTTACTGGAAATGCAGGCTCCAGTGGAAGATGGCCAGAGTGAAGAACAGGTTCCTGTTTCTGAAAAGCCAAGATGAGTATCTTTGAGGATCTTTTTGGTAACACCAGCCACTTATGGACACAATTATAAGAAATATTCTATGCTGCCATTTTTTTTGGTATTGTGGGTGATTGCTTATGAGCAAAGATTCCATTTGTAGGAAATTGATGGCCAATTTCTGATACATCATGCCGTGGCAATGGACTAGATAAAATTAGTCCAATTAAATAATTATTTTTTTTACCAACAAAAATTAATATTAATTATTTTACAATGTTATTAAATTAAGTTATTATAAAATTTATTTATTTTTTCTGATTTTAATTAATATAGGATTAATTTTGATTAAAAAAAATATTAATATAGAAAAGTTGTTCGCTAACTTTAATACTTGTTGGGGTGTATCACATGGGTGTAATGGGAAAAAGTTAATTCTGCACAGGACACCTATGTATATATTTTATAATTAAATTAATTATTATACTATATTAAATTATTTCATCTATTTCACAATATATTAAGTTATTATAATTAAATTAATTAGTTCTAGTTAATTATGTCTTGATTATTATAAAATTTCAAAATATATTAAATTATTATAATTTAATTAAGGGCTAATTACCAACACCTTCCTAAATTTTTGGTAATTACGAAAAATCCTCCGTAATTTTCGTAGTTATCTACACCACCCTTTTTTTCAAAATATTTACCTACACCCCCGTATTGTTATTTAATCAAAATTTTCTCCAAAAATTTCGATTTTATCCTCATGATTTTTACAACTAAACCTCTAAAAACTTATTTTTTTTTTCACTCTCATTCTTTCTCTCAAACCATTTACAAATAAACTCTCAAAAAATTTTTATTTTTAAAAAAATCCAACTATTTCTAAACGAGCGTCGAGCGAGGGCGGCGAGTGTGTGGGCGTGGGCGCCGGCACGCGGGAGCGGACACTCGAGGTCGGCGCGCGGGCGCGGACGCCAGCCGGCGAGGGTGTGGGCATGGCCAGCGAGGGGTCTATTTATAAAATTTAGTTTTAAAATAAATAAAATTTAAACTTATTTATAAATAAAAATATTCAAAGAGTCTGTTTTTAAATGTATAAATATTAAACTTGTAATTTTAAATTTTAAGTTAAAAAACCTTTAATATCTTTTTTGTAAAATTTTATTTAAAACATGATAAAAAATTTAGGCTTATTTATAAATTAAAATATTTAAGGGGTCTATTTGTAAATATACAATATTAAAGTTGTAATTTATATGAAACTTGTAATTTTAAATTTTAAGTTTTCAAACCTTCAATGACTTATTCATAAAATTTGGTTTTAAAATAAATAAAATTTGGACTTAGTTATAAATAAAAAAATTCAAGGGGTTTATGTTTAAATGTACAAATGTTAAACTTGTAATTTTAAAATTTAAGTTTGAAAATCTTCAATATATTTTCTGTAAAATTTTATTTAAAATATGATAAAAAATTTAGACTTATTTATAAATAAAAATATTCAAAGGATCTATTTGAAAATGTATAAATATGAAACTTGTAATTTTAAATTTTAAGTTTTCAAACCTTCAATGATTTATTCGTAAAATTTAGTTTTAAAATAAATAAAATTTGGACTTATTTATAAATAAAAAAAATTCAAGGGGTTTATGTTTAAATATACAAATATGAAACTTATAATTTCAAATTTTAAGTTTTAAAATCTTCAATGTCTTCTTTGTAAAATTTTATTTAAAAAAATAAAATTTGATTTATTTATAAATAAATATGTTTTAGAGGTCTATTTATAAATGTACAAATATTAAACTTGTAATTTGAAATTTTAAGTTTTAAAACCTTCATCGTCTTTTTTGTAAAAGTTTATTTTAAAGATGATAAAAATTTGAACTTATTTATAAATAAAAATATTCACGGGGTCTATTTGTAAATGTACAAATACTAAATTTGTAATTCAAAATTTTAATTTTTAAAACTTCGATATTGTGAAATTTTATTAAAAAATTGATAAAAGTTGGGCTTATGTATAAATGAAAAAATTTGAGGGGCCTATTTGTAAATATAGAAAATATTGAACTTGTATTTTAAAATTTTAAGTTTTAATGCTTTCAACTTTTTTTGTTAAATTTTTTTCAACTTATTTATCAATAAAAAAATTCAAGGGACTTATTTGTAAATTCACAAATATAATATTTGTAATTAAATTTCTTATGTAGGGTTTATTTGTAAAATATTTAAAATATTTAAGGTCCTTTTTATAAATTTTCATATAAAAAATATTAACATTTGGACTTTTTTATAAATAAAAAAATTCAAGAGGCTTATTTGTAAATATACAAATATTAGGGTTTATTTATATAATATTTAAAATATTTCAGCTCCTTTATAAATATTTTTTTGAAAAATATTAACATTTGGATTTTTTTTGTGAATAAAATATTTCAAGAGCTTATTTGTAAATGTTTTGGGAGAAAGAGTAGGAGTGAGAAAATAAGTTTTTAAGGGTTTAATTGTAAAAATTACGGAGAGTAAAATCAAAATTTTTGGAGAAAAATTTGATTAAATAACAATTAGGGGGTGTAGATAAATATTTTGAAAAGGGGGTGGTGTAGGTAATTACGAAAATCACGGGGGGTTTTACGTAATTACCGAAAATTTAGGAGGGTTATAGTTAATTAGCCCTTTAATTAATTAAATAAAATTCCCTTGCTATCTGCTATGCAACCTTAAATCAATAACAATTGATCAATCCCTATCTTCTTTTTTTTATCATAGATCATTTCTTATCTTGAGCATTATATTCCATTTTCGTTTTGGGAAAAGGCATAAAAATGTGGGAATTTTGAAATTTTTGTGAGTTTGTTTCGGAATATTACATTCTCAAACAACTTCTGTTAAGTAATTGAAAAGCCAGAATAAGAGATGATTAAGACTCGAAGCTAAATTCATCCAAGATCGATCTCATGAAGACCACTTGGATATTCTAACAAGGAATCAAATTTGCTGGGTAGTACTTCACTTGATTATCTACAAAATGAGTTAATCATGTTAGAATATCAAAATAAATGTTTTAAGCCAAGAAAAAAGTGTCTGGTTGTCTTGGAAGTTTGACCTTACAAATATTTGTTTGACATGTAATACTCATTTTACAAGGCAACATTCCTTATAAAAGGCAAGAAAAATAGACAATGCATCCCTTGCAAATTCTAAAAGTATTCACAAAATTTTCAAAACACATTATTACTATTCATGCATATTACCATGACAACAGTGATTAACATGAGATATTAAAAAGAAAATGAGCAAGGTACTCCTGATAAGAAAATTTCGCAATTCACATAACAATTGAACAAATATGGTAAAGGGAATCATGCCACCAGAGTTTCAAGAAATTAAAGATAAGCCCCACGGTCAGACAGATTTCCTACCAGATCTATGTAATACAGCCCCCTCGCACAGAATTCTTGGCTACAATTTTCAAACATCAAACAAATAACATTGTTCCAGTAACAACAAGAACCCATCAGTTGCCCCCGTCGCCAAATAAGTAGCCGAGGGAAGAGCCTCCGCCGGGCGCAGCGTGCACCTTGGTTGAAGGGCGGTCCTGCACCAAAGATAATTTGTTTTAGTGTCACCACTTTTAGCTGATAAATTAGTAACAACCTTAAGAATAGGGTAAGGGCAAGCTCATACAGTGATGAAATTGCCACTGTTTTGACCATCTGCTCGGAAATAATTGTTAGCAGTTTTCTCCTGGATGCCAGCCGGAATCTGCTTGGTGTTGTCAGCGGGAACAGCAGCAACAGGCTTTGGGGCAGGAGCAGCAGGCTTTGGGGCAGGAGCAGCATTCTCAGCAGCTGGTTCAACATGCTTTGGAATCTGCTTGGTGTTGTCAGCTGGTTTGGGAGCCTCATCACTCCCAAAAAGGTAGCCCAGGGAGCTCTGCCCTCCTCCGCTGCTGACTCCACGACCCATACCTAGGTTTTGCAAAAAGAACTTAGAGAAGTGTGAACTTCTAAACGTACACGGGCACTTACTAGAGTTTGTGCAGAATTTTTTTTAAAAAAAGAGCAGATCAATTTTAACACAAAAATAGCTATTAAACAGCCACTGCTGGCTATTCTTAATTACTTAGTCATGGACCATGAGAGACTAGTTAGAATTAGTTATTGCTCACAGCAACAGCTTAAGCTGTGGCCAGAGTCTATACATAAAATCCACTGCTCGTTGAAGCATTCTTGAAGCAACAAATACTGTGTTTTATGATTTGAGATAGCCATAGGTCTTCATGCAAATAGGCAAGAAACATGGTTTTGCCAAAAACTATCACAGTAGAATATATTAGTCTCCTTAGAAGATTAGGTAGATTTCAAGGTAGATGTTTATAATCCACACAGATGTTTATGTTCTACATAGGTCATCCAGGAAAGTTTCCAATGCCACCCAGTAGAGGTCCAACAATGATCTTCTCAAATTCATGATCATAAATTTGAGCTGAAAACATTAATCAAGGAATATTTATGTTAAATATTTCAACACTCCATGAATTACAAATCAAAACAGATCATACTTAATTTGCAATGATCAATCAAGTTAGCACCCATAGTAATGAATATTAATTGAAATGTGATAGAGAATTGTTGGAAGCCATTTCTTCATCTTACATTCCAATAAAATGTAAATTTATCCTGCTGATCTTGCTACACAATATACCAATGAAACTGCTCTCTACACAACGCCCTCCTCCCCAGATTTTGATAATTTTATTTAAGAATTCTACATTATTTATTCGTTAAAAGTATTTTAAATGTTATCAGCTCTCCAAACTCCAAAAAAACAAGCAAAAGACATGTCCTGCAGAGACTAACAAAATCTAGTTATAAAATCAAGGCTTAGAAAATCTCATTCTAAAAGATAGGCCATTACTCATGCCATTTTGCAATTTGGTTCTCGTGACCATTAAAAAAACAGAGATTTTGTCCAATATCGCTACAATATTATCTTAAATTTCCAAAGACTCCACACTCTCCCATGCCCCACAATAAATATCCATTCATGCACCTGATATTCTCTAGACCTCCATTATCCCCTTCCTTTCCCTAGAACTCTAGATCTGAAAATTGAATGTATCTACATTATACAGTACTAACATCTAATTCAAGGAATCGCTCTCAAACAAATTATTTTCATTAATTCCTCCATCAATCCTGACCCAAGACTCAAAATATGATCAATTCGCAAACAACATACCACATCAACAAGCAATTGCTAAAATAGATCTTTCATCCGTAAATAAACAAACCATAATCTAACAAAAGAAACCAATTAGAAGAAATCGTGCTAAAAAACCGATAAAATTAAAACAAATTCTGCAAAACACAAGATCTCAACCCAAATCAAAGCTAAAACAACAAAGCCCACCAAATTGGCGTCAGAAGCGAGGAATGCAGGATCCAAACCGTGATCCGCATACTAAACCCCCCAAAAACACCAGTCTATCACGATTCTAAGCAAGATCTAGCAAAAAATGCAGAAAAAAGGCAAGAATAAAAACAATAAAAGCAAAAGACACACAAATCTGGGCTAGGGTTTCTTCGATTTCGCACCTCTTCGACTTTCGAGACCGGATCCGGAGACGGGAGCGAGAGGATGAGATCGGAGCGGAAGAAAAGGGAGACGGGGTGGGAATTTATAAAAGGACGAAGTAGTTGGAAAGGACGGTGGCGATTCGTTTGACATGATCAACGTGCGATCTAGATTCGGATCGGACGGTGGGAGATGGATGATTGGGTGAATTCATTGCATCGGTTCCCGGCCTCACATGGCGTGGGCTCCACCATTGGCTGGGTGTCCGTGGCTGCACCGTTTGATTTGATTGGATTACCGGTTTTGAATTGTTTTATCATGGAAGCCCCTTGATGTTTTGATTTTTACGTATTAATCACAGAATTTCTAAATCGACATAATTAAATTTGGATGCGAGTAAACTTGGTAATGTTAAATTTAAACTACATTTGTATAAATTTATGATTAGTTATCGTGATGTCAATGTATATTCTCCGAATAAAATATAAAGAATTTCATTATCAAAGAGAAGTTACAGCAAATAGAATTTAAATTCAAAACAACTAATTGTTTCTTCACAAAACATAATGAATTATGTGGTATTTTAAATCGGATAATTTTTAAGTCGAATCTTATTAACATACTTGAAAGCCTATACAAATACGAACTGTAGCTCACGAGAAACGTACAACAATAATTATGATAATTCTCGATAAAATATAGTCAAAGAATATAAAATATGAGATAAAAGCAAACAAATATATCATTCACAAATGGTTATTGGCAATTGCCACTGAGTTAAGTCAAAAGCTAGTTTGTTCTACTTTGACAATTACGATACTAACGATCAATAAAACAATTGGTGCTCTTATTTGAATTAGTGTCTTATTTTTTAGTTACCCCATTATGTTTGAATATCTTATATTTAGAGCTCTAAATTGGGCTAGGATTCAAACTCAGAAATAATCATTTGCTTGAAATTTATATATATTAAAATTTTTTTCTAGTATTTGGCTTGAAATTATAAATAAGAGACACCAAAGTTTAGAAGATGGAGCAAGTACCATGGCTCCTTTCGGGTTCTACAAAAAAGTTCTCAACGGTAAAGGCACAATGAAACATGAGAAGAGATAATAAAAAAAGAAAAAAAAGAAGAAAAAGAAAATGGAGAAAGCGAAAAAAAAATAGAAAGATAAGATGGAGAAATAGTAGTGGCTCTTATCTATAATTTCTTATGAAATTTTGATATTTGATGGAGTTCTCTTATATACACTTTCTTGTTTTGAATATTTTGTATTGTGATTGGTATATATTTTCTTCGATTACTTCTCATGTCCAGTTTGATGGCATGCACATGATATTTGTGAAAAATGATCTCAAGCTTGACACAAATTTGTTACAAGGTATCTAACACATGGAGTGTTAGAGCGCTAGCACAAAACACAATGTTTATGAGACACTAAGTGATGGATTATATAATTAGAGATAGAGAGGTACAAGCAAACTAGTTATGGTAATTTTTGTTATATCTCTGTAACCTACAAAGTGCATCTGTCGCAAGCTTGTTTGGTTGATGGATATAGCCCAATATTTGGAGTCAACTACATAAATTCTTGTGTTATAGTTACTAGTACATCTTGTTACTTTTCTTGAATCTAGTGTTTAGCTTTGTTGATGGCTAGGGTTTCACTTCAATGATGAAAGAGCTTGTTGCTCTAACTTTCTGAGAAGTAATTTAGTTAGTTATAAACCCTAGATTTGCCCTCTATTTAATATGTTGTTCAACAGCCTTAAAACTCTAATTGAACTCTTAGTGGGCTTAACTCATGATTTGATTACATGTTGTTTTCTAGTGAATTTTCAGACATATTTCATTGGGTTATGATGATATAAATCAAGATTGCTAATATAGGAGGGCACTTGCTGCAACCATACTAAGCCTATTGGTCCCTGATCTAAGCCTATATTCTTCAATACCCCTTCATGAAGAGCATTCTTCACATCTAGTTGTTGAATGCTCTGTTCTTTATTTTTTGTAATGGATAATATTACTCTAATTGAGTTAAGCTTGGCTACTAGAGAAAATATTTCATAGTAGTTTATTTTTGGAATTTGAGTATAATGCTTGGCTACTAATCATGCCTTGAACCTCTCTACACTATCATCTACATAATATTTAATGATAAATACTCACCTACATCCTACCATAGACTTGTTTCAGGTTTTGGCACTAGTTCCTAGGTTTTGTTTTTATGTAAAGCATCCATTTTTGCTGCATTGCTGATCTCTATCTCTGATTTTTCATTGCTTCATGTATTATATTGGGAATCTTTTTCATTAGTAGTGCTTGAGACCATCTTCTATATGTTGTAGTTAATAAAAAGTATGGTATATACTTTTCAATTAGATATTTTATGCACTCATGTACCCCCTTTCTTAGTGTAATTGGTCAGTTATCTTCACTTATCTGCTCTTCTTCATTCTGCTCATACTATTGATATTGCTCAGTAAATTCTTCAACAAGTGAGTTTGATTGATTATTTTTGACTTGTGATCTCGTTTTGCTTCTTTCTTCTGGAGTACACCAAGATCTCCTTTAGTTGATTGTTACTTGGCTTAATATGTTCTATGGGTTCATCGGTATAAACAAGTAAGACTACCTCTTGCCCTAGGTTTTGGTCACCCAAAGTATCACTTAAATCTTTTGATTTTCCTTAGGATAATATGTTACTTCCTCACAAAATTTTATATTAGCTGGAATAAATATTTCATGTGTTCTTGGGTCATAACATTTTTGAGTTATGGAATACCCTAGAAAAATGCATTTGACATATCTATATTCCAACTTATCTCTAAATGAATTATTAATTATGAACATAACATAGACATCCAAAGATCTTTAGAGGTAGATAAAATGTATTTTCATTAGGATATAGGGTTTCAAAAGGACTCTTATTATTCAACTTTGGTGTGAAATTTCTATAGATGAGATATAATGCAGTAAGCATTGCATCACTCCAAAAAGATGATGATACATTTCTCTCAAATAATATTGCTTTAGTCACCTCTAATAAGTGCTGATTTTTTCTTTTAGTAACCCCATTTTATTGAGGTGTGTAGGCACAAGTGGTCTAAGATAATATAACATTATCTCTCAAGTACTTTTGGAACTTTAATAACATGTATTCTTTGCCATTTTTCGTTCTTAAAATTTTGAGGTTTGTCTGAAACTGATTTTTGACCTCTTGATGAAAAGTTTGGAAGGCATCAAAGGCTTTTGACTTTTCTTTAGTAAATATACCCATATTACTCTTGTATAATCAATCTATAAAGGTTACAAAATACTTGTAACTATTCTAAGATGATGTTCTTACAGTTTAAACATCACTGTGCACTATATGAAAGGGGCAACTACTAGTGTTTATTAATTTTGGTAAGTATACAAATCTATGATGCTTTGCATATTGACATGCTTGACATAATTAATTACTAGATAATTTAGAATGAGGATACAATAACTTAAGGGTTTGATATGAAAGGTGACCAAGCCTACAATGCCATTTTAGAAATTCTTCTTATTGAGCTAGCAAAACTTTGGAACTTGACGTATCTTTCTTTAGGACATAGAGACCACTGTGTTCAACACCTCCACCAATCTTTATCCCTGTTTGAAGGTTCTAAAAAGTATAATATATGGGATTAAAAGTTATTGACAATTTCGATTCTTTATTAGTTAATTGACTGATAGTAAATTTACTAAAAATTTTGGAACAAAGAGAGAAGATGTCAGCTACTAGAAAGATAGTTGTATATTTCCTATTCTAGATATTGGTGAGGCAGCTTCATCAACTAGGGTTACATGTCTTGTGGATATGAGTTCACTTAACTACTCAAAATATGACTTAATACCTGTCATATAATTAGAGACTTCATAATCAATGATCCAGGAGTTTCTCTGACTATTATGCTTTGATGCTTTGGAGGTTTTACTATTTGTTGTGAGAAGAGTCATCTTTTTCATCAATTGGTCATATTCCTCCTTTGAGATTGTTACTTGGCCTTTTGTATTTGAAGCTGGTTGACTTCAATTTGTTCTAAACTTTTTGGCACATTTTTTTGTGCATTCTTGGCCCAAGCTAGTTTGCCTATTACAAACCAACACATATCGACTATATGTCCAAGTTTCTCACACTTTGTATACTTCACATTACTTTTGCTTCTTCCTCTACTAGAGAAACCATTTCTTCCTCTTCATCTTCCTCTTCCTATAGATTCTCATCTACCATATGTATGTTTCCCTTTTGAGATCATGGCTGAATTGTCTCCTATATTTTGAGAAGAAGAAGAGAGAGTTCTTGCCCATTGAAGTCTCTCATATATTTTCTTTATTGAAGGAAGTTAACTTATAGCTAGAAACTTAGATATCGTGGCTCTAATCTATGAAAAAACTACATAATTTTTTGTTCCTCATGGTCTTTGTTGCTTTCTTTTGTTTCATCTAGTGTATAATATTCTAATTTATTTCACAGATTAGTAAGTAAGTGGAAGTATGTGCTGAAGTCTTTTTCCATCTTGTTTGCGACTATAAATCTGTTCACAGAGTGAGAAAACCTATGACAAATTGCTCTTGCTCCCATACATCTTCTGGAGCTCCTTCTAGATAGTCCTTGAGCTATCACAATGCAGTAGATCATGGCTTATTTTAGGGTATATATTATTTAAGAGGACAAACATCACTTCCGAGTCCTCCTACTCCCAATATTTTATTTTTTCCTTGATCTTTTACAGGGTCTTTTATTAGGAACTTGCACTTTCTTCTAGATTTGAGATAATTTTTTATACATTTTGCCCATGTAAGATAATTTTGTATACCTTTCAGCTTGATAGTGGTAATATATAAGCTTTCTCCTTCTTTGTAGGGTTTACAGTCTTCACTCATGGACATCTTAATGGCATTTGGAACTCAAGACTCTAATACTATGTTACTTTTCCTAAATCTAGGGTTCAAATTTGTTGATGGCTTGATTTTTACTTCAATGATGAAAGAGCTTCTTATTAGATATGTGAAACAAGCTATGCTAGATCGTTAATGCTGTTTCAGGTTGTGCCTAGCATGATCCAAAAAAAAATTTGGGTATCAAGCACAACCCGCAGCCCACAAGCATATGGGCCATGCATGGCTCGATTTTTTTAATATTTAAAATATAAATAAATATATAATATAAAATAATTGTTAATGAGTTATAGTTTAGTTGGTTAGAGTTTTTGGCTTTCTTTCAAAAGACTTGGATTCAAATTTTAGCAAAGAATTTTTTTAAAAAATAAAAAAAATTTGTAAATAACTAAAAAAATTGAAAAACTTAAAAAAATAGAAAATAATGTTCATAAAAATCAAAAAATATATACAAATATAAAAAAATTTAAAAATAAAAAAATAATGTTTATATTTAAATTGATTTATGAGTATCATGAGTAGTTATATTTGAGATATGAGAAATCTGCATCATTGTTTAAAATCTACGAAATAATTACCGAGGTGAGGGATCACACTTAGCGATCTCACTCTGACCCTCAAATCAGTAAGATAATTCAACTAAAATATGAAAATAATTTAGAATATAATAATACATACATGTATATTCCTAACTTATACTACAACATTTTGTGTTATTTTCAGTGCTAATATAACATCGTTAAAAGTAAAATTAGCACCATTAAATTTTTATTTGTGTTAATTTGTAGCATTAATCAAGTATTGTATTAAGTAGCATTGCAAATATTCGTGACACTAAATTAGCTCTCCTAAAAATTATTAGTGATGCTAATAACTTGTATCACTCTTGGTTTTAGTTAGTGTGCTAATGATTAGCCATTAGCAGTGCTAACTAGTTAGCGCCGCTATTGGCATATGCCATCACCATGAATGGTTATAGCCATTTGCGATGCTAGAGGTTAGCAATGCTAATGGCTTCCAAAAGAATTGCAATTAGTCTAATATCATGTATGAACACTGTTTTTATAGTATGTTAAATACATTTGTATTTACAAACAATACAATCAATATGTAAAATATAAATTTATTGATGCATATACAATCTCCAAAATATAATCATAATTCATACTAAAATACAAGTTGTTATAGTTATTATACAACATAAAGTTGTTATATAATACAAACCAAAAAAAGAAAAAGAAAATTACTTTGAGCCCATGTCTGCCTGTCCTGCTCACGATTGTCGGCTCTTAGATGTTCTTCTCATATAGGTCTAAATGAATATATTCATAAATAAAAAATTTATATAAATGATAGAATATATGAAAAATGCATTTGTACAAATAGGATCAATACAAAATTTACTCGAGCATACTAGGAAGTGGAAGGAATCTCCCTTGAACCAGCCTCACCTTGCTACTGGGATGCTATATCCGGAACCTCCTTGATTTCTCACAAAAAAATATATATTAGCATTTTAAAAATTTTTTTTGTGCATATTATAAAGTAACAAATTTTGGTTTATACCTTGCGCTATGGGATAGATCAAAATATGATATAAGAAAGCTACTCGAATATCTCCTTCTAGAACCTCTCTTATACTAAAGCAATATCCATCTAGAAAATTGTCTGCACTTAATTATAGGTATATCAAGGTTGTTCACCTTGCGAGAATCTAGAGAGGGAATTGGAGATAGTCCTCGGAGTTAGTCCCATACCAAATACCCACACCTGTCCATATTTGTTAGACCTAAATACCTATTCATGGATCATATTTTGGATGACCATATTTGAGAGAGAGTCATTCGGCTGAGACTACCTTAACTAAATGATCTTCTTCTAGAATATGAGCACTAAAAATATTAGCATTATTTCATTAGAATAAATATTGTCAAAAATAAAGTTAAATACTCATTATGGTGATTGTGAACACTATGTCAACTGGTTGTCCGTCCTTCTTTATATGGGACATAAGGAAGATATTAGGTTGGAAGGCTCAGATCCAGTGGATGCCTCAAGCTGCAAGTAATAAAATTCACAATAAATAGAATATACCTTAAAGAATAACCCAACTTTTAATTATAAGTTGAAAAATATATTTTAACTCTCAGATTAGCATACCCCCTACATCTGAGAGAGTGACCCATTGTCTAATGCCTTCGATACCTTCTATTTATTTGACTCAATTCTTGAAAGAAAAATGTGAAATTATTAGGTCATGTAGTGTTAATGATAATTATGTTCATATTCTAACAACCAAGGGGTTATGGTAATGCTTGGACTTCTCTCATTTGCCAATAGTTGACCAGAACATGCCACTGGTCTTTCTCTATCATCAATCTTAGCAGATAGCAAGTTTTCCTAGATTATTCTTATATAACATGAAGTATTTCTTCTTCACATGCACCTTTTAGTCTTACCAATGCTTGTCAAGAATTTGCATGATGACTTTTTTTTACATTTTTCTTTAAATTCGTATTAGTTTGAATAGAAAGATATTAGGAAAATCATAAACATATGAAATATAATGAATATAATTATGTGAGATAATATAATAAAAATAGAAATAATCTTTATATCAGCCTAAATTCGTTCCTTCCTTTCTTAAGATATAGCCCGCTAGTTAGTATAGATCATTGACAACTTTTTGCTGTCTCTTGCAAAAATTACCAACTGGGCTGAGAGCTATACTGAATTCTCACTAATGACTTGATTGTGAAGATTGACACTAAGTAATAATTTGAATTTGTCAATATTTCAGACTCCTATAGATTTGATGGGGCCATGATAGATCCTACTCGTGAAAGTTATAGAAGGACCCAAAATCACATAAAATGAAAGATTAAATTGCAATGTTAGAAATATTAAATCAAGTTGAATACAGACATGATAAATTTAGCAATGAGTTATATACTTTCATCATTATTAGGATTTATATCTTAATCTACCTGCTCTAGAGGGGTAGAGTTTGTGCTCTCATAGTAGTCATTGTCAGCATCTCTACTCGTCTCGAACTCCAGATCCATCGTATTGGCATTCTACAATCTGGCCTCCATGTTTTCTACATATCACATCTTTCCTTTGCGATCCATGATGACCTACAAAACGAAGAGCATGTCTTCCAAACAATAAAATAATATCACAATATAGGTATATCACAAACAAAAGATAAATGTCTAAAAGATGCTTACAAATATGAAAGAACTAAATTACGTTATGTGCACAGAGTAGTTTACCTATCGGATCACTTGGAATGTAATGAAATAAAAAATAACATCAATTAAATAAGCAATGTAACAAATAATATAACAATAGATAATAGTAAATAATAATTAATCAAAATAGTAAATTTTAATGTAACATATAATAATATTTATCCATCATTTTCTTTAGGCGTGAAATCGTCATTGTCATTATCATAATTGTATTTGTCATTTTTTGAGGGATTTCCTCTTCGGTATCAAATTCATTGGTCATGATGTTATCTTTATGATCTTCTTCTACATGTAGCTAATATCGCACATCTATCATTATTCCTTCAATGGTTCTGCATTTGAATTCATAATCAAAATCATCTAATTATTGTATAGTGCAGGGCTCCATGATTGACTCTCCATAATTTTCATTAGCTGCTATATAGTCAAAGGCATTAATGTACTCCCTTGAAGTGATCTTCATAATCACATGTCATTCTAGATCTAACGGATCTATTATCTAAAATACCCGATGTGTTTGATGTGTAAGAATACAAAGCTTATCTCAATATTGATTATGTTTATATATTAGACAATTGAAGTTAACTATTGTAAATTCAAAGTCATTGATTGTCACTCGAGTATCATTATAGACCTGGTCACACTAGAATAATATAAACTTAAGTTTATTATTGTACCATATCTCAATAATATTCGTTAAAATATTAAAGAATTATACAGCTTCTATTATGGGGTTCTTGTTCTTTATGCTTGTAAAACTTCTTGTAATTGCCTTTAAAGTTATGCTATTATTTTGCGTACGACGCCTCGTCTCTTGTATCTTTGTGTGAAATTAAAAATTATTTACAACATGTCCCAAGTATCTCTTCCCCCATTTGTTTAAACCGGCTATCAATAGTAATCTAAGATAAGTCATGTGTTAGGAATTAGACACAAAATTGCTTACATAATGTGTGTATTAAGTCTTAGTTATACTTATATACTCCTTGAACTACTTAGCAAAGGTGTCACTATGATTTTTTTCTCGTTCAAATTCTCCACCTTAATGTCATCTATCAATCTTTATTTTTTTCAAGTGTTTCCTACAAAATAAATTTTGATTCTTTCAGAAGGCAAGTAACTAATATTATAATTCATTAGAATCGATCAAACCATTGCACATCACTAAGTCTTGCCTATATAATGAAGTCCTTGCTGAGCCCTAATTAGATGCCTCTCTTCACTGTGAAAATAATGATCTTGGTTTCAAGAAGGTTGAGTGAACTTCGATCAGAAGTTATTTACGTATATTGTGCAAAAGGTCATGCATTTGTTCACCAAATAGTCTTCTATTATAGATTATTCTAGATGAGCTTGGCTTTGCACATAATTAATCAATTTGAAAGATATCTAAATGACAATATGATCATTGTTATCATGGATAGAAGCAATGTATGTAACTTAAAAATCATAATCAAATTTTACCCCTCACCCAAATACATACAATGATACTGAACTATCTTCGCATATATTACTTTCTCTATTGGGTGAATAGGCAAGTGCTCTATAATATCAAAAACAAAAGGGAGAAAAATTCTTTCAAGGTGGCAAAGAGTCAGGGCGGTTCTAGATTATAACGCTTCAAAGTCAGATGGATGGTTGCTTTTTGCATACAAATGTTAGAATATATTATTCATTTCGATAAGAGGTTTGGCTACATGCTTAAGCAAATACCTTTGCATTGTGATCGATAGCAACTATTGTATCAATATGTGATATTAATAACTCTTCAAACCAATGATACTCCAATCTTTGATATTCACTCATTTGAGAATGTTTGATGTATAACCATATGAAACTTTCACTTTTGTTAACACATTTAAAAAAATCTTTCTCTTGTTTGTTTATGATGAATGGAGCCAATTGCAAAAACGAGATTAGATGTACCTTTGGAGATTGCCAGTTCATGTGCACTTTTAACATCTAATTGATTCTTATATTTTTTATAAAAGACTTTTTCCTCACTTTTCACGACTATAATATCATAGTGTGTCCAAACATTACTAGTATTTCTTCATTCAAAATTTTCATTATGTTGGCTTGAAGAAGGTTGACCGATATTAACTTCAATTTTCAGTTGAGAATCCAAAAACTGAAATTCATCCTTAAAAGAAAAACAAAATTTGAAAGAGGAGTATGCCATTATCAAGAAAATTATGAGAAAAAAAAAATAAACTTAATTTCAAATATGTCAACTTGAATGACGATGAGCCAAAGAGTCAAAAATTGAACTATTGAAACTTACCGTTTGAATTGGAGATTAAAGACTTAAAATTTTAGAGAGTATAAAAGAAGAAGAAACTTGTGAGTTATGTAAAAAAATAGCTAGTATGAAAGAGTATTTATAGAATTTTTAAAGGTGTGAAATGTCCAAAATATCCTTTAAAAAATTATTGAAAAGGGTATTTTTATAAAATTATAAAAAAAATACTTTTGACTAATTTATAATTTTTTTATTATTTTCAAACTTATTTATTATTTTATAAATAAAATGTAAATAGAAAAATAAGTTAATAATTATAAAATTTCAACTTATATATTTTTTATATTTAATATTGAATTTTTTTAAAAAGAACAACAACGACTCCTTGCAAAGCTCCCTTTGACAAACTAAAGAGGGAGCTAAAGAGGGAGCAGAATTGGCATGGAGTTCGGAATCGGGACGATTCCAAATTCAAAAAAAAAATTGATGGGTGAGGTCGTATCGATTTGCACGTCATATCATGTTCAACCCAACCCAATCATATTACGGACCGTGTTTGACCGGCGAGTGGCTAGGGGAGTGCCAAGCACGACTGCACATATGGATTGTACTAGGCACAATTCAAATATTGTAAATTTTGTGTTGTGCTAAGTATGGCCCATTTCAGACCATGATGTGCCGACCTAAGGGTTGAATATCCATTTTGACATATTTACTTACTATTAGAACTTTTCTAAGAAATAATCTTGTTAGTTACAAATCCTAAATCTACTCTCTATTTAATATACTATTGCAGCATCCTTGAAATCTTAATTGAATTCATAGTGGGCTTAACTCATGACCTAATTATATATTATGTTTTAATGAAATTTTAGATATGTTTTATTGAATTGTGACGATGCAAAACAGAATTGCTAGTATAGGAGGACTCTTGTTGTAATCATTCTAAGCGTAATCATTCCTGATTTTTTTGAGCCTATATTCTTCAAGAGATCTAAAGGATTTGGGTAAAATTGAAGATGACGCCATGGTCTAGCTATTTGGAAATGACAATATATTTAAACAAAAATCCCATCCAGAAAATTTCTTTTTCTATCACATTACTACCAAGGGTCAAATCTGACCTCCCTTGAAAAATAGTTTTTTTTTATCACATTTGGAGGGAGGCTGAAACCTGACCTTTGGAAAATAGTACCTTTCCTGCACCAATTAGCATTGGTTCGACATTGTTCAAACAAATCTTAAAATGCAAAAAGGTCATTCAAGGCCCTCGTGAATTTACATTGGATAAAACTTGAATTATGTCCAAGATCGAACCAGTAAAAGTGATACGCACGTAGAAGTCCACGAGTGATCATCCAAAAATTGATAGTAAGATGCTGTATTACATGGGAAATAGCATCCAAAACAATGATAAAACATCTCACAGCCACCAGAGTTTTTGAGGGATAATAGCTGCAAACTGCACAAAATTAAGCAACATCCATTGGCGGCCGGTCACTATAGCTACTTCAGGATTTACAAGCAGTCTCATGCTGTCCCTAGTACATATCTTCCATACAAAATATATGAGCTAGACTTCAAATATGTAACAAATGATGAATATTGCCCAAAAAATAGTAACAAATGCTGAAGTCTGGCCGAATTGCGGAAACGAGATTTTCTAAAGTGAGACTATCTGAAAGGACTGATCAAACCCTGTTCATAGTGTTCCACACCATAATGCTAACTTCCCCTTTTGGACGAGGCCTTCCAGTGCCTTTGAGAAGGCTGGAACTAGTCTTTTGTGAACTACTGGAACAAGCAAACTATAGTCATCTCTTGCATGTATAATATTTTCTGACAAGCAGCACTACCTTGTTATAATGTCAGGTGTGATGAATTAGTCCCACATCGGATATTGGATAGATAGAAACCAAATCCATATAGTGAGCCAGACACCAAACCATCTCAAAAGCTTAATTTCATGGGATATGGGTCTTTTTCACTATATCTATTGGACTCTATCTATCCAATATCCGATGTGAGACTAATTCATCATACATGACATTATAACAATCTCCCCTTTCAGATGTGATTTGACTACATCAATTTAATACTGTTAATCAAGAACTATTTTATTCGACCACTTCCACCGTATGACTCATGTCCTTGCACCGTCCTCTAGTGCTCGTGCCCTTGCGTCGGCTTCTGGCACTCACATTTGTGGGCTTGCCATCTTGGCGCCAGCGCATGCGCCCTCTCTCCGGCCTCAAGCCGGTGGTCTTGCGCCCACGTCCTCTCGCCGGTCTTTACTATGAGACTAACATGTGACTCAATCCAGTCGCATCATCACGATAATTTTAGTATTAAGAATTTGCACAGTTTCGAACTTGAAGATCTGATATCACTTGTTGGGGGAGCCGCAAGAGTGTCAAACCAAATCCATATAGTGAGCAAGACACCAAACCATCCCAAAAGCTTAAACTCATGAGATATGAGTCGTTTTCATTATGACACATCATACTAGAAACTACAAACTTTCTCGCGAATGGCCCAGAAACTCAAGATCAGTGACTGATGGTGTCAGGCCAAGATCAGACAGATACCGTGGGTTGTAGAACTTACTGAGATGCCTCATCCCGCTGTCGCAAAGAATAGTTACGATTGTGTGCCCTGGTCCTAAAGACCTAGCCAGACGCACAGCTCCAACACAATTCATAGCTGAAGAGCTCCCAAGGAACAGACCATCATTTCTCAAGAGTAGGGGTGTGCATTCGGTTAAAACCGAACCGAACCGAACTGAACCGGTCGAACCGAATTTTCCGAAATTTTCGAAAACCAAAACCGAACCGAACCGAACAGTAATAGAACCGAACCGAACCGAACTGAAATATTTCGGTTCGGTTCGGTTATTACCGAATTGCAAAACCGAAATTGACAGGGTTTGAATCTGGTCATTTGCATAAGGGATTAAGGGGGAAAAAAATTTAGTACAAGATATACAACAACAACACAGCAGGAGCAAGTGAGCAACACAGCAGGAGCAGTAGGAGGCTAGGAGCAGCACAGCAGGAGCAAGTGAGCAACACAGCAGAAGAAGCAGGATGCTAGGAGCAACACAGCAGGAGTAATACAGCAGGAGGCTAGGAGCAGCAGCAGCAGGAGCAACACAACAGGAGCAGGAGCAAGTGAGCAACACAGCAGGAGGAGCAGCAGCAGGAGCAACACAGCAGGAGCAGGAGCAACACAGCAGGAGCAGCAGGAGGCTAGGAGCAGCAGCAGCAGCCAGCAGGAGCAATACGGCAGGAGCAAGTGAGCAACACAGCAGGAGCAACAGCAGCAACAACAACACAGTAGGAGGCTAGGAGCAGCAGCCAGCAGGAGCAATACAGCAGGAGCAAGTGAGCAACACAGCAGGAGCAGCAGCAGCAACAATAGCACAGCAGGAGGCTAGGAGCAGGAGCAGAAGGAGCAGCAGGAGGCTAGGAGCAACACCCCTAGGAGCAACACAGCAGGAGCAGCAGGAGGCTAGGAGCAGCAGCAACAACAACAACACAGCAGGAGTAACACAGCAGGAGCAGGAGCAACACAGCAGGAGGCTAGCAGCAGCAGCAGCAGCCAGCAGGAGCAGCAACAACAACAACAACACAACTGGAGCAACACAGCAGGAGGCTAGGAGCAGCAGCAGCAGGAGCAGCACCCCTAGGAGCAACACAGCAGGAGCAGCAGGAGGCTAGGAGCAGCAGCAACAACAACAACACAGCAGGAGCAACACAGCAGGAGCAACACAGCAGGAGCAGGAGCAACACAACAGGAGCAGGAGCAACACAGCAGGAGGCTAGGAGCAGCAGGAGCAGCAGGAGCAGGAGCAGCAAGAGCATGAGCAACACAGCAGGAGGCTAAGAGCAGCAGCAGCAGGAGCAACACAGCAGGAGCAAGTGAGCAACACAGCAGCAGCAACAACAACACAGCAGGAGCAACACAGCAGGAGGCTAGGAGAAGCAGGAGCAGGAGCAGGAGCAACACAGCAGGAGCAGCAGGAGGCTAGGAGCAGCACCCCTAGGAGCAACACAGCAGGAGCAAGTGAGCAACACAGCAGGAGAAGTAGGAGGCTAGGAGCAGCAGCAATAACAACAACACAACAGGAGCAACACAGCAGCAGCAGGAGCAACACAGCAGCAGTAGGAGCAACACAGCAGGAGCAACACAGCAGGAGCCAGGAGCAGCACAGCAGGAGGCTAGGAGAAGGCTGAGTAGTAACAGCAGGACAATGTATAGTTGCAGACTAGTAGTCTAGCAGAAGCGGGCAAGCTGCAAAACACTTCAATAGCTCAAATTCATGTAACAAGATAGTTCAAGACTTCAAGTCGCAGGAGCAGCAGTCAGCAGAGCAGCAGGAGCAGGAGCAGCACAGCAGCAGGAGCATGTATATTGTATAGTATCAGAAGCTGGCAAGCTGCACTGCTACAGAACACTTCAACAGTTATGTGGTTTAGAATAAATATGATCAACTGTAATTTTGTGGCTCAGAATAAATAACAGTAATTATGTGGTTCAGAATAAATATGATCAATTCAATAATCAGTTAGCATTTTAACTTTGAAGGATTATATCATGCCAAATGATCCATTAAGAAAAAAGCTTGAGAAATCTCCTGTAGTCCTGTGTACAGAAGTAACAAAACAGAAGCCAGGACTCAGAAGGCCCAGAACCAGAAGTTCCAACTTCCAAGCAGCGTAACATTACTAGGGTGAAGCCAAAGAATGAGACAATCGTCCAATCAGTCACTTGCCCATATGCGAGCATAGCATATGGCAATGAGCCAATGATTCAACATCTTCATCGCCTCAAACAGCTTATGAAAAATTCAACAAATATCATTAAAAAAACCATAAAACAATTCCAAGAGGGTCATACTATCATATTCCCTCTCTGGTTGTCCCCGTGAGCGAATGGTAGGTAGTGGTTGCCTTCACAGGCCATCCAAACAACCATGCCATTGCTACAAGTAGGGGTGTGCATTCGGTTAAAACCAAACCGAACCGAACCGAACCGAACCAGAGTAGGGGACCATTGGAACACCTCTGCATCAAAACACCAAAGACAAAAAAAACCTCAAATAAAGCAAAAATTCAAGAGGCTCAGATGGCTTTAATGCATCATCAAAAACGAAGATGTCTCCCCTCAGGCATCAACCTGCTTGGCTGCTCCTGCAAAATAATAGTTGGATACATACCTGTCCCTCGATAGTTGGATCATACTGTTGAACCTAAAAAACATAGTAACATATCATCATAGTAAAAGCAATTAAGAAAATAT
Source organism: Trichopus zeylanicus subsp. travancoricus (assembly GCA_005019695.1). Lineage (NCBI taxonomy): Eukaryota > Viridiplantae > Streptophyta > Magnoliopsida > Dioscoreales > Dioscoreaceae > Trichopus > Trichopus zeylanicus. Next base: position 292,886 of record RXID01010958.1, on the reverse strand, counting down.
CAGGTGAGTAGGTATCTGGGTAAGGAACTAAGGACAGTAAGATTATAACTTCACACATGCACTGATGCTGCGATGCACATGAATGATAAGGATATATAAGAATGAATCTGTAAGAGATGACCATAGAAAGTTAGGAACATGAACAGAAATGCATAAAAAATAAGTAAACATATTCAAACCTTAAGATGACTTTTCAAAATTCAACGATTGCGACATCCAATTTCATTTTTATCAACTCTGAAATAAAAAAATCAATCAATGATTATCTGATCATAATAAAGAAATATACAATACAATAATAAAAATATTAGCAATGCAAATCTTACCGTCTTGAATCTTTTCAAGTTCTTCCAAACTTTCCTCAACATTGATTTCTCTTTTTGAATTTTTAATCCAATCTTGAGTGCAAATAAGAGCTTGTACTAGTGTAGGAGTCAAAGAGCTACGAAAACGATCAAGTACGCACCCTCCTGTACTAAAAGCTGATTCAGAGGCCACTGTAGAGATAGGTATAGCTAACATATCACGAGCCATGTGTGACAAAATAGGAAATCTGCAGCTATTCACTTTCCAGAAGCCCAGAACATCAAAGTTTGGCTCATTTTTTTCAAGATCCTCTGATAAATACTTGTCTATCTCAGACTTCATTTCATCACCCATGAAACTTTTCCTATGCTCAGCAAATAGACTGCTTAAGATGTACTTACCTGATTGCTTTCGCATACTTGATCCTTCACCAGATGGCATTCCTCCCGGCTGTAGTCGCATTCTGTACTCTCTGAACCAATCATATACAACTTCACGCAACCTTCTCCTCATCATAACACCTCTTTCACCTTCATACATTTTTTCAACTCCAAACTCAACATATTCTAACTTGCGTCTTGGATCAAAGACAACAGGAACAAAGAGAAGCATATTAATCTTCTCTGGCTCACCCCAATACTTGTCATATTTGTCTTTCATCACAGCAGCCATTTCTTGGATTTTTGTATCACCGCTGACCTTCCACAGATTCAAAAGAAGGTTAACTTGACAAATTTCATCAAAAAATAAATTACTTGTAACATACATAGAGCCAGAAACTCTAAGAGTCAATTCATAGAAATGCTCTAAGAATGTAATAAGTCGCCTGACATTCTGCCAGTCAAAAGACAGAGGAGTTCCATCTTCATCATTAAGCTCATGACGGAAATTGCTATCTTCCTCTTCAAATTTTTCAAAAGCCCTCTCAAAAGTTTGAGCTGCTTCAAGCATCATATAGGTGGAATTCCACCTTGTGGATACATCCAAACAAAGACATTTCCTGCTTTCAATTTTTTCAATTTCCACACATTCTTTGAACCTCTGCCATCTTGCTGGAGAATATCTCACATATTTAACAGCAGATCTAACCCGAGCAATGGAATCTGCCATCTCTTTCAAACCATCTTTCACCACAAGATTAATGATATGTGCTATGCAACGCATATGAATATATTTTCCTTGTGCCAAACAAGTGCCCCAATTCAAAAATTTTTTCTTCAAATAGGAAATAGCAGTATCATTTGAAGAGGCATTATCAACAGTAACAGTCAAAACACTATCAATTCCCCATTCAGAGAGGCATTTTTCAATTAGTTTTCCTATAACTTCACCCTTATGACTTGTAATCTTGCAAAAATTCAAAAGCTTTTTCTTCAAGTTCCAATCAATATCAATATAATGTGCTGTGATACACATATAGTTTATGTTTTGAATTGAGGTCCAAGTATCAGTGGTCAAACAAACTCTCTGTTTGGACTCTCTGAAATACTGTTTCAACTTTACCTTTTCATCATGGTAGAGTTGAAAACAGTCTCTAGTCATAGTCCAACGTGAAGGCATTTGAAATCTAGGACAAGCTTGAGACATAAAGTATTGAAAGCCTTCATGTTGCACAAAGCTAAAAGGCAGTTCATCTACAACAATCATGTGTGCCAGTGCTTTTCTAATTTTTTCTTGATCAAACTTCCAGCTTGTTAGCACAGGCTCATTTGCTACTTCTTTCTGAATAGGTTGCATAGCAATTTGTGTTTGATGTGTATCAACATTATATGGATATCGCTTGCACTGATTCATGTGATGTCTAAGAGAAGAAGTACCATTTTTCTTTGAATCACACAAGAATTCATTACCACAGTAGTTGCATTTGGCTTTGGTTGACTTGCCCGGGTCTGTGAACTTTGTGTAATGCTCCCATACAGCTGATCGTGCTGCCATTCTTTTCCTCGGCATTGGAGGCTTTGTACTGCACGTAGACGTAGATACATTGCCCTCATTTGCAACTTCGATAGCCATAGGCGCAGAACTTTCCTGCGAGGCAGAAATTGGCATTGGACTTGGAATAACTGGATTTGTGCTTGAAAGCTGCTGACTGTCATCCTGGTTCAACATCTGTCAATAGAAAAATACAGAATTACATATTAAATTGTATGAAATCAAAAAACCCTAATTTAATTTCACAAAATTCAACCCTAACCTTGCAATTTGATCCCGATGATGCCGTTGTAGAATCCTAATTTCACAAAACCCTAATTTAATTTCACAAAAAATCAACCCTAAATTTCATAATTTCCGAAATACTCTCAACTTGCAGCTTAATCCGTTATAGAAAAATGAGAGATTGAAGCTCAGAGCGCGACCAGAGAGATATTGAGGGGTTGGGACTGAGAGTCAGAGCCTCAGAGGAGAGGAGGAGGGGGGTGGTCCGGGGGTGGACCGTGGACGAAAGGATTAACAATAAAATCGTATGAAATCAAAAAACCCTAATTTAATTTCACAAAAAATCAACCCTAAATACCCTCACCTTGCAACTTAATCCGTCGTAGACTCGTAGAAAAATGAGAGATTGAAACTCAGAGCGTCGACCAGAGAGAGAGGCGTCGCCGCGTCGGGACTCAGAGCCTCAGTCCTCAGAGGAGGAGGGCCAGGGGCGTCCGGGGGTGGACGAAAGCTGGAGGGATGAAGGCGCAGCACCACAGGTCCGCAGCAGCGAGAGCGTGAGAGGCGAGAGCCAGAGCGGCGAGAGCCAGAGCAGCGAGAGCCAGAGCGAGAGCAACGAGAGCCAGAGCCAGAGCGGCGAGAGCGAGAGCGGCGAGAGCCAGAGCGGCGAGAGCGGCGACGCCGGCGAGAGCAAGAGCGAGAGCGCCGAGAGGGTTAGGGTTAGGGTTAGCAGAACAGCAGGCGTCCGAAGTCCGAACCGCTCTGCTGAAAACAGAGATTATATAGGCGGTCCGGTCTGTTCGAGCCGATTAGACCAAAACCAAAACCAAAATCGCAGTATATAGATATATATATATAATTCGGTTCGGTTCGGTTTTTACGGTTTTCGAAAATCAGAAACCGAAACCGAACCGAAATTTTAAATTTTTTTTTTTACAAAACCGAAACCAAACCGAGAACCGAATAAACCGAACCGAATGGGTTATTCGGTTTCGGTCGGTCGGTTCGGTTCGGTTAAAACCGAATAGTGCACACCCCTAGGCAGATCCAACACTATATTGTTTCAAAAAATTAATCTAAATTCAAAGTGAGTTCTCGCTTTACTCAAGAGCTAAATGCCCTGTTGTAAAATTTCGAGTAGTACGATGTATAAAGCACCGTTTGATTCGAAATCAAAGTTAAGATTAGTTTTTTTTTTTTTTTTTAAAAAAATAATATTAATTATTTTACATTATTATTAAATTTAATTATTATAAAAAATTAATTAAATTTTAAAATTTTAAATTATTATAGGATTAATTTTAATAAAAAATATTAATTTATAAAAAAAGTTTGCTAATTTTAATTTTGATTCGTTACAAAATTAACCCTAAGACACTGTTTGATTTAGAATCGAAATCACTATTACAGTCTTAGTTCCGATTTGTTCTTATAAAATTAATCTTTACTTATGTTTAGCCATCGATATTCCAATTAAATTATTATAAAACTCCAAAACAATTTCTAACTTTAAAATTATTGTAGTGTTAAGTAATAAAAAATATTCATTTATAAAAATATTTAGTAAGTGTTAATACTAATCTGTTTGAATACGGAACTGATACCTAATAGTTATGTAGAATTCAAGACAATCCTATCCCCAGCGAACAAGAAACTAGACGCGGGACTGCCCTGCCTTTGATTTTGTTTAGGTTTTGGTCGATAATGGCAATCTCAGATCGACAATGTCCCGTCAGATTTTTCACGATTTGTTTTTTTTTTTTTATATATTGACGTATTTGCGACATATAAACTTGACAAGTACGGTACATTTTTGTCATGCATGTGCTTTTGTTTTGACAAATTGATAGCGTTGGGCCCTCGTACAGATGCGTCCTGTCATAATCTCAAGGCCTGAAGTGGTCGGAGCGGCTTTTTTTTTACTACGAAATCAGGAAAGCCGCGTTTGCCATAACTTAATTACTATCAAATAGAGCATTTAGAAATACAATGCCATTATACAGAAGAGTATATCATTTTTAAATAGAGTATATCTCTAATTATTGTTTCGAGCAACATCCTAATAGCTCGTGTTTACCGTTCGCCCTAGGACTGAACTGTAGCCTATGTACTATTAGTTCTTGCTTTTCTATGTCAATTTATCCATTACAGTGTTTATTAATATCCATCTTTTCTTAGAAAAAAAGCACAAAAAATTGTGTTCTTTTTCATTTTCTTTTCTCCAAATGCACTCGTTTTTCTAAGGCCGACAAACTGCACTTGGAACAGAACAGCTTTTAAAGAAGTGGACAAACAGTTTATGCGAGCTACAGAAGAAGAGAAGAAGAATCAAAAAAAGAAGAAGCTTCAAATGGCCTTCCAAGAAAGATCTTGGAATCAAACTGAAAGACATAGGAGACCAGGTCCACAGACAAAGGTTGTGGTTGATATTTGTTGAGGGGTTGCAAGACCAGTTCCAGGAAAAGGACTATGTGACCCAGGCATAAGACAATCAACAATGAGTTCTCCGCCTTTGCACTATTTCTATGAACGTGTGGAATCTACTTGGTTGCATTTACTGGCCATGTTGTGGGACAGAAAAGAACACTTGAATCCACTCCACAAGATGATTTTCTTACTCTCTCCGTGTGGGAGCCCCAAGGTGTCAAACTGTGTCGGCTTACTGGGTTGGACATCAATCCGATGTAAGAAATTATGTTAATTAAAAATGAGTTAACCTAAATTTGTATCCAAACGTACATCACTTCAATATTGGATTTGAGACTATTTCATCACACCTTATGCCTAAAAAACCTGAGCCTCTTCTCGTGCGAACATGTCGGTATGAGTGGCTTGGATTTACAACTAGGCAACCGCTGGGTTAGTGTCTAGGCATAGCTATGCAACTTGCTGTCATATACCTTCTAAACAACTGCATAATTTCATAAATCATTATTTGTCAAGTTATATATTAAATACATAATTTTAAATATAATAATTTATTATTTGATGCATCCCAACCATTTGCGCTGGGTCTGGCAGAATCAAAGTCGATTTAATTTGGACGAAAATTCACCACCCTAGATATTCAGCTTGATCCCTTGGACCGCTTTTGTAGGTTGTGGGGTTGCCCCTGGTTGCAGGTGAGCCAGGCCCCTGCAGGAAACAGAAACAGGAAAAGAACTTGTGAACTTCTGCTCCACCTCGGCCAAGCACAATACATCCAAAATTAATATATCTGGAGGCAAGGTAAGATCTTTAGACTGAAACCTGAATCGTTAGGTGATGCCGATTGTTATGATGAGAAGGATGATATATCACCTCGAGATCCTGCTTCCTATTTTTAACATCTAAAAGAGAAAATATGCATGGCATGGCCTGTTAAGAATGAATCCAATGAGCAAACACATTATGTATCCATCATTGGTAAAGATCTTAGCGTGCATTCCATTGCCTTAATTAGCATACATTGCTTCAGGCGGCGTGGAAAAGGGATACTTAAGCTCTTTTTTTTTTTCAATTAAGTGCTCTTCTTGATCTAGTGACTATGATGTGGATCCAAACATGGTCTATTGTCAGTCCTTTGCTGAAATTGAAAGACCTGGACCAAAATTTTCTGCTCACAGGGCTGATCAGTTTGTTTATTGGCACAACTGAGGCTTGTGGTTAGGGCATTAGGGGTTGTACCTCTAACTACTCAAAGCTAGGAATGTGCAAATGCATAATCTGGAACAATCCATTAAACTCTAGTACAGTTGGATCATAAAAGAAGAGTTGTCACCCAAAAATCATGTAGATGTATTATTAGCTCACCAGCAATTGGTTCACAGAATTGTGCTGCAGAGCAAACCAAAAAGAATACCTTTTATACATAATATAATTCAAGGAAAAGGTTGATAGTATCCGGTTGAATAAGAATAAACCAAAGTATGGTTCCGGTAACATGAAGTAAAACAAAAGGCTGATGGGATCAGGTATACAGGAATCCTTGTACTGTAGAATAAAATAAATGTAAGAAGCCAGCCTGACCCAGCAGGAAAAACAGAGTCAGAACTACGAAGGGTAGATCAACTTGACCGTTCACAGCACAAGAAATCATGTGTTTGATCGAATTTTTCCTTTTCATACAAAATCCACAAATAAAAATAATACAAAATTACATAAAATTATATAAAATAAATTTATGCATTTTAGAATTTGAAAAATTAATTGATGAAATTCTGAAATTTTTTCTGCCAATTTCAGCTGATTCATCTAGAATTTATGCCCCTCTTTGATGGAAAAGAGATATAAAAGAGGAAAAATCGAATTTTTCTTGATCAGACTTGAGAAAAAAACATGGGAGAAATAGAGAGCAAAGGATCATATTTGCTCTCTGTATTCATTGTCTTAGAAACTAATTTTTAATCCTTTTTTGTAAAAAATCCATTGAGAGTCTTATAAATTATAAATAAGGTTAAAAATTTATAAAATTTATTCTCTTTTAATCAGATAACCTCAAAATAAAATCAGATGCTAAGTATATAATAAAACGTTTCAACTAATTATGAAATATCTAATTAAGCACACAAATAAAACTTTTGGGTGATCTATGCTGTCATTCATTATCATCCAAATATTTAATCAAATAATCAAATTTAATTCACTCACTATATTTTTAAATTATCTGATCGGAATTGTACAATCAAACTCATTTAAAATCAAAACAATAAATAATTTATAAAACCACAGGATTAACAATCCCCATTTGACATATAAATTTGTTTATTCATATATATATATATATAGATAGATGTATAATAAAAATAATTTTTAAGAAAATAATTTTTATATGAGATCTCAACTATATAATTCAAAGATATTAAATCATACCACTCTTCTTTAGCAGTCCCATATATGCATGTGGGATCGAAGTTATACTATCAAGTGTTGTGAAAATATGATTTTTAATAGACCTAAACCCCTATTGTTAATTACCCTAACAATTGTCAGGAACATCTTAAAGCGAAAAATCTACCTAATAAAATAGAGATACAAAAGAAAGAAAAGAAGAAAAATATTACTTGATTAATTTAAGAAAGATGATATATGGTTTAAGTAAAGACATCTCCTCACTTGACAACGAATTTCAACGTGAAGAACATAAAAAAAATGAAGAAAGAAAAAGAGTGAAGAAGAAATTTTGATATGCTACTACCCCTCTTCCCCCATGCTGAATTGTGTGGTGTTTGACTTGAATCATAGAAAAGAATGAGAGAAGTTTGAAGTATTTTCAATAGATTTGAGCATCGACGATAAAGTTTTGATTTAAAATATTTTTTCTAACCAATAAGACATCGGTAATAACTTCTTTAGTTTTATTAAAATATTTCCATAGCCGATAAGGTATAGACAATAAATTCATTAATTTTGAACAATGTCACTAACAACTTATAAGGTTGGATATAACTTGGATGCATTGCCAACTGCTTCCGAGGCTGGCTAACTTGAAGGGCACATTGTCAACTACTTATGGGGTTGACTAGCTTATAAAAGCGCATTGTCAATTACTTTGGGGTTCACTAGTTGAAGTGTGGCCAATGATTTTAAGCGCATTGTTAGTTAATTTCATTAATTTGGTAGCGTTACCAACAACCTAGAGAGTTGGGTATAGTTTTAACGTATGATCAATAGTTTTGACCGTATTGGTGATTAATTTCTTTGGATAGATAGCGTCACTAACGGCTTATGGGGTTAGATATAGTTTTGAAGTGTGGTCGATAGTTTTGGGCCTATTGACAATTAATAACTTTAGATTGATAATATCACCAACGACTTATGGAGTTGAATATAGATTTGAAGTATGTCATCAATAACTGTTAACTAGCTTCGAAGTGTGGCCAACAATTTTGAGCGTGTTGATAATTAACTTCTTTAATTTGATAGTATCACCAACAGTTTATAAAGTTGGATATAGCTTGAAAGTATTGTTAAATACTTTTGTAGTGCACCAAATGAGACTCAATTTGACTTTATTTAATTCTATTTAAACTAATTCTAGTTCAAGTGAAGATGGTAATATCACCTATTTGTTCATATCCTTGGGGTATTGTCGAAGGTTAAGTACACTCAGTGATACTCAATTTGACCCTATTTAATTCAGGTCTGAGTTTGATATCATTTAGCTTGAATAGAGTTTGACCTTATATTGGATCTTTGTTAAGTTTAAGTCTACTAGACTTTAGCTCAAGTTTAAATCAATTTAGTTCAACTTAATTTTATTTCAAGCTCAACCTAGCCTGATTTTGGTTTGACTTTGAGTTTATTCATTTAATTTGAACTTGATTTGGATTTGATTTAAGCTTAATACAATCCAGACTGGACTTGATTTGAACTCAATTTGATTTTAAATTAAGCCATCTCAAGGTTGATATTGAGTATGAATTTATTTGGTTTAGGCTAACTCAATTTGGATTTTTTTGGGAGTCCAGCTCAGCTTGGATTTTAGTCTATCTTATTGATCAATTTAAGTTCATTTAAACCAGCTTGAACTTTATCCATTTATTTTGACTAAGTTTAATTTCAATATGTTTGAGTGATTTCACATTAACTAATTTGATTTGAGAGTCCTTCGTTATTTACGATAATTTTAGGCAGACTTGTAATCTAGCTTCAAATGTGTGAATTCAAAAATTGGTTTAGTTTGCAAGCTCAAAAGCTAGCTTAGTACGAGTTCGAGGCATGACTGGTTGCAAGTCTGAAGGCTAACTTAAATGCGAGCCCAAAGACTAGCTAAGGCACAAGTCCGAAGGTTGGCTAGGTGGAATGCCGAAAGTTGGCTGAGTGTGAGCCCTGAGGCTGGCTTAGATGCGAGCCCGAAGTTTAGTTTAGATGTAAGTTCAAAAGATAGCTGAGATGCGAGCCTGAAGACTAGCTTAGATGCAAGCCCAAAGGTTGGCTTAGTGAGATTTCGAAAGTTGGTTTAGTATAAACCCAAAAACTGATTTAAATGCAAGCTCGAATGTTAGCTAAATGCAAGTCTTGAAGGTTGGTTTAGATGTGGGCCTGAAGGCTAGCTAAGTGTGAGCTCAAAGACTGGTTGAATACGAGGCCGAAGGTGGATTTGGATGCTAGTCTGAGGGCTAGTTGGATGTAAGTCTAAAGACTAGCTAAGATGTGAGTCCAAATGCTGGCTTAGATGCGAGTTCGAAGGTTAACTTAGATGCAAACTCGAAAACTAACTAAGTGACAGTCCGAAAGCTAAATAAATGTGAGATAGAAGGCTAACTTGGATACGAGACTAAATGTTGGTTTAGATGTGAGCTCGAAAGTTGGCTGAGATGCAAGTTCGAAGACTAATTTAGATGCAAGTTCGAAAACTGGCTGAATGTAAGCTCAAAAGTTAGTTGAGTGCAAGCCTAAAGACTGGCTGAATGTGAGTCTGAAGACTTGCTGAATATGAGCCCAAATGTTAGTTTGGATGCTAAACCAAAGACTGACTGAGTATAAATCTGAAAGCTAGTTGAGTGCGAGCTTGAATGCTAGCTTAGATACGATCCAGAAGATTGGCTTAGCACGAACCCGAACACTAACTTATATATGAGTCCAAAGACTGACTTGTGACGAAAGAATTTGCTGTTTTTGAAAGACTACGAGTGACTCAGATATTATTGAAAGTCCATTGTCAGGCCAAATATCATAGATAGTCACAAGATCAAAAGCTTTTTCTTATTATTTTTTCTACCAATTTCCTTCTTTTTTGTAATAATTTTTTATTTTTTTTTATTTTTTATTTTTCTATTTCAACCTTAAATCTCTTCTCTTTAGGGTTTAGGGTTTAGGGTCTTCTCTTCTCTTCTTTTATTTTTGGTTGGATTTTTTTTACTGCACAATGGTTTTTTATATTTTTCTTTTTGGGGTTTCTTCTTCGTTGCCAGGCCAAAGCCCTCTTGCTTTCTCACGAAGTTTCACTAGGACGGGAGAGGCCCAGCCTCTTTCCCAGTCGGATCCAGCGGCCGAATCCGGCTGGCCTTGGCCGCAGCGAGGCGGGGAGGTGCCCCGCCCTTCCCTCCGCCGGCCGAATCCGGCCGTTTCCTGGGCGGATCTAGCCTGCTTTGTTGCGGCGGGGTGGGAAGCGCCCCGCTATCCCTTTTCTCCAACTAGATCCAATTGCTCTGTGGCGAGGCGAGCTTCTCGAAGGGGCAAAGGAGATGTTGGCCGGAGTAGCGGAAGAGAGGAGGCAGCGCTTGCGGTGGCAGCGCTCGGCGATGGAGTGATGGAGGCAGTGCTTAACGGTAACGAGGACCTGCGAGGTGGTCAGTCAACGAGCTTGCAGAGGACAAAAAACAGGTGACAACGGTGGCCTGGCTTCAGGTGAAGGATGGAGGAGAGCAATGAAGCTGCTCAGGCATGGGCAGATGTTCAAATTTGGGCATAGGCAGGAGCTGTAGCTGAGGTATTTGACGAATGGATGAGGTTCAGGCCTTGACAATGGGGTTTAGGTAAGGTGAGGAGACGGCGGGGTGCGCACGACGACGATCTGGCGGTCCTATCGGAGAGAAGGAGAACGGGCAGAAGTGAAAAAAAAAAGGGAATGAAGTTAGATTTGAAATTTCACCTTTTTTTAGTTTTTTTTTAATGATGGCCTTTAAATGCTCTTCCGTTCACTTCTCTATTCGATTTCCTTTTATGTTCTTGATTTGTAAGTTCTACTAATTTTTATAAGCTCGTGAAAAATAGAGTTGGGCTGAATTTAAATATTTTTATTTAAATTTTGAATGATGGACGTAAATATAGATAGATATAAATATATTTATTCGGAATTTGGATAATCTTATAACAAGATTTAGATAAGTCTATTTATTACGAATGATAAAATTTGAAAATTTGAACTTATTCTAGATACTGAAATTATAGGAGGTTATTTGTAAATTTTTTCAAAAATTTAGACTAATTATAATTTTATAAATTTCAAAGGATTTTTTTTAAAAAAACCTTATTTATAAAATTTTAAAACTTTTAGAGTACTTTTTGAATAAAATTTAAACTTATTCACAAATAAAAATTTTTGATAGACTTATTTGTAAAAAATCAAAAATAGAGGAGTTTATTTGTAAATAAAAAATTTTGGAGAAATTTATTCATAAATTTTGAATTTTAGGGGGATTTATTTGTAATAGGCCATTGGATTAGACTTAACTAGAGCTCAAATTTTCTAATGATTTGAGCTCAATTTTTAATCAAACTCAATCACGATTTCAGTTTGACCGGGATCACATTTGAGACATAATTAAATGACATATAAGTCTCAATCTTAACCATATTTTAATTAATTTTGATTGTGATAAAAATTCCCTTAAACAATGTCCAACCATGAACAAATATATACTGATGGTATACCAACCGTTTTCATGTCAAAGCAAATAGAGTACTACATAAGTTAAATTGAATAATATCAAAATATAACTATAGACAATGTGCTAGTAGAACAAGACATACAATAAAATATAGTAATAGTGAGAATTCTTCTATCTATTCTACTAATGGTCTATTTGTTTTATACTTCTCTCATAAATACGTCACTTGTATACATAAATTTTACTAAAAATATTATACAAGTGCTAATATACATCATGTAAGTGAAAAGTATAAAACAGATATAATGTCTAATCATGCTTTTAGCTCAAACATTTCAAGAATCACCTCCATATGATTGGTGGGTTTTCATGTAGGTACTCATCACCAATCTACTTACTTACCCACAACATTCCCAATGACTCTATTTTCCAAATCAGAAGACTAAAAATAAATTATATCAATGGAATCACTTCAAATAGGGAAAGTAGCAATTTACTAATAAACCAAATATAAACAAACACACTGTATGTAATAATCAAAATATAATATCATCTCTGCAAACTATACTCATGCAATTGACATGCTCTTTAAACATTTTTACTGTAAAATCTTTAGTCATTGGATTAACTAAATTATCTGCAAAGGAGATTCATGAAATAATAATATCTTGTTTCTGAACCTTCTCACGAATATAATGAAATTACATTTCAATATGATTTACTTTATAATGACGTTTTAATGGAGATATAACTATATCATTATTACAAACTATTTGTATTAGCTTGTCAACATAATCACCTAACTTACGGTCAAAAAGAAAATATTTTAAGCATATAGCATGTTTACCGATCTCACAATAAGATATGTATTCTACCTCCATAGTTAATAAAGTAATAATATTCTATTTCATATCACGCTATAAAATGACTCTCTTCTATCAAAGTAAACACATAAGGAGATATTGACTTGAATTGTCCTCATACCCTCTATAATCAAAGTCTATGTATCTAAAAATATTTAATGATTTACAACCATCAAATAGGAGTACATAATTTTGAGTTTTTTAAATAGCAAAAAATCATTTCAATTACTATTTGATGGGATGCTACAAGCATGTGGTGAAGCACTTTGGTGTCCAGAAAGACATCGTGAGTGATCGAGATGCTCGATTCACGGGCAGGTTCTGGACAACACTCTTCAACTCGATAGGTTTAGAGTTGAAATTCTCTATGGCTAATCACCCGTAAATAGATGGCCAAACGGAGCACATCAATGACTTGGTGGAGGAATACTTAAGGCATTATGTGACGGCCAGGCAGCAGAATTTGTTGGAGTTGTTGGACATAGCTCAATTTTGTTATAACATCCACAAGTCATCGGCTAAAGGAATGAGTCCTGCAGAGCTTGTCATGGGACAGTAGCCTCTCACTCCTCTCGAGCTGGCTCAATTGACGGACCAAGGAAAGTGCCCTGCGGCCTATCGCTTCTCCAAGGAGAAGGAGGAGCTGATAGAACAAGCTCGGGACAACTTGCGCAAGGCAGCAAAACGCATGAGGAGACATGAGGATGAACGAAGGCATTCATTGGAGTTCCAGGTTGGGGACATGGTGCTGTTGAAGCTTATTCCATAGATATGGAAGAAAATCAGTAGCAAGACCATACATCGTGGGTTGGTACCAAGATATGACGGCCCCTTCGAGGTGATGAAGAAAGTCGGGGAGGTTTCTTACTGGTTGAAGCTACCCGACAGGCTGAAGGTACACCCAACATTCCATGTAAGCTTTCTCAAACCTTTCAACAGGGATTTGCTTGGAGATAGACAGCAAGCAAGGAGAGCTCCACCAGTAGTTTGAAAGTAGTTTGACAAGGAGGTCGAGAAGATCCTTGCACACCGGACTATAGGGCAAAGCAAGAAGAATCGACAGACTGATTTTCTTGTGAAGTGGAAAGGCGGCAGCGAGGCCGATGCCACGTGGGAGCGGGACTCTACACTATGGCAGTTTGAGAAACAAATCAAGGAGTACATGGACTCTACTCCGACAAGGACGTCAGACTCTCTTGGCGGGGGTGGTTTGTCACACCCGTTGTGAGTGGTAGGCACCACCACAACAAGATCATGTAACGGATCTCATGATCTCAGAGGCAATGGAGTGTCTCCAATGTGTGTGTGTACGGACAGCACACATACGAGCAAACAATCAGCTGTGGTGGTCGGTGCCACTACGAGGAGTATCATGCGAGGGAGCGCATGATCATGCGAGGCGACGGACTGCCTCCAACATATGTGTGCGCGGGCAGCACACATAACAGCAAGTGATGAAGTCACGACATGTTCGGATGGAGACCTGAACAGCCCAATCAGTCCTGCAGAGCGAGTAGTGGGACAGGTTGGCTAAAGTGAGCTACAAAAGCATGTGAACAGCCTGAACATTTGGCGTCGCAGGCTAAAGACACGTGGCTGCAGGCTGGAGAACCAGAGCTGCAACTGTCAAGGGACACGTGGCCAGCAAAGAGGCAATTGAGGGCTCATGGGATAGCTGACAATAGCTCAGAGAGTCAACTAACTGCTAGGAGAACATTGTGGAGCATATTCTCCATGGCATCCAGCAGTTGAATTGCAGGGAGAACATTGTGGAACATGTTCTCCATGATCTCCAGCAGTTGCTCACAGCCAAATACGTGTACTATAAATAGACTAGGGGGTCTATTGAGCTAGACACACACAGGTAGAGAAACTTGTAGTGTCAATTCGCATTAAGACTTGTATTTTCTTTTATGTGAGCAATAAAAGGTTGGCAAGGTTGCTGTACTTTTCTTCTCCTCTATACTCTTGTGGGCTTGTGCGATTTTGGCGAGCTGAGGTGGGTGAACCTTGACGCCATCACGGGCAAAATTTCAGGGTAGAAGTTTGGTCGGTGTGACACCTTGAATCATGAGTTACCGCCACCAAGAAAAGAGTACCATACAGTGTTGAGGAAAAATAAAAATTGCAAGCACCAAAACAACTAAGCATCAAAAAATTTACATCTACAAGAAAAAGAGAACTCTGATAGTGAAAAGTAACAACTTCTCTCTGTTTATATCACAAAAATCATTTGATTTAGAAGACCATAATTTCAGCAAGCCTCTTGCTGAACATCTTTCCCACATGACCAATGCAAGGAATGACTTGTTTCCATTAATTGTAGGCAAACTCTATGGTTGCGATAGGGAAGGTGAGGATGGAGGTTTCAAATCTGGATACTGCACCAGAGAAAAAAAAAGGAAATGGGTAAATGTAACATTGATCATAAAGCAGATCAAAGAACTAGCAGATTATCCACAGATCAGCCATCAAACACATGGTATAGTTGATAAGGCATTTGCCTTCCTCAGTGAGAACCTAAGATTTGATTCAAATCATTCGAACTCTTTCAGTTATCCATGTTGTGTTAAGTGGTCCAATCATGTTCTCAAGAGAAGAAAAAGACATTTTCTCAGAGAAAATTTATACGTTATTAGCAATTAATTGTTATGTAATCTAGATCGTGAACTTCCACAAATACAGAAGCAGAAATATGGAAAGAATTAGTTTTGTTTCTTATGTTCTATTCTTTCATAGCAAAATATGTTTCTACCATCTTCATCTGCAAGCATGAGATTCTCTGATCAAGATATGATGGCCAATTATTGCAGACAACCTCTTATTATATAGAGAAATTTGAGGAAATATATTCTACATAGGTGCCTATAAAATTATTCTGGCCAAAACAATAAAAAGAACCTACATACAGGATTTTAGAAGCAAATCAACTTAGTAAAAGCCTTCAAACTAACGTATGGATAAGGCGAAAGTGATCTAGGCTGTTTTGGGAGTGATTGTTCAGAGTTTATTGTCATGTTAGTCTCGGATAAGGTCCCTACTTTTAACTCAGCAGCACCATCAGCAGTGTCAGGTTTCTCAACAAACACAGAAATACCTGGAGTTTCCACATCTGGAGCTCGTGCAGTAACTGTTTCATTAAGCAGAGACTGGCAGAACAGCCTTGCCAATCATCTAGCAACCACATAAAAAAGGCACACATATTTTATTCACCAGAAAAAATGAGAATATATATCCTTTTCTGCATTATCCACACAGGAACTACTTGCAAACTATGTGACTAGAACCATAAAGTGTGTGGATTAAAGAAGCCACAGCATGTGATATGAATTAAGTCACTATGAATCATAAAATCAACACAAACTCGATAAAAGGAAAGGAAAATTGTGATTCTACCTTTGAGAGCTAAGGCAAGTATGAATTAGAAAGTAAGAAATTGAAAAGAAAGGTGACAAGATAGAAGTTGCATTATACATAAAATAAACAGCCTGATAGAAGTGGCATCCTCCTTGAAGCTTCTCTGGTTATTGGATTCGAAGAATAAAAAAAGATTGCGAACTTAATTTGCATACATCGAACCAAGAACACTGGCACGCATAATAAGAAAGATTTCCGATAACACGAAAATTGTTGTTGCACAGCAGCATACCTTCACCTCATTGGCAAGCTCTTTGGGAGCTACTTCGGTATTTTCTAACTCATCAATTTGCTGGAGAGTTACCTTACGATCCTGACATCGCAAACAAATTTTAAATCAGCATCCAATCAAATGGTACACACAAGAAATGCATTTAGAGAAACAAAGACAAATCTCCATCAAATTAGTGTAAAACAAGATTAGTAGCACTAACTTATGCAAACAAAAGCTTCTTGGCTATGAACTGAACAAGTGCAGCAGATCCTACAAGCTGGAGAGCTGTTTCTATCTGTAGCAGCAGATATAACTCAATGAAACAATTCAAATAGGTTGATCATTTGGTGGCAGAAAAAAGTAAGAGGATACCTCAGAAAATGCAAACAAACTTAAGCCAGTAGCAGCCACTAGCCCAAGAGTGACGGGGAGACCATCTGAACTCCCCTGCCATTAACATTGTTATTAGTAAAGTGGTGAAAATACAAATGTCCAACAATTCAAAGACACAGTAAAGATTTAAATTATAACTGCTTCATATCTGCTGAATTCAGTATTTATCAGCTGAAATTAGTGTCCCCATAAAAATAGACTACAATCTGTCTCTACCACACAGTTAGAAACTAAGATAAGTTTCCATATACAGCAAGACACAATTGAAAACTAAAAATGATCCAAAAGGCAGGAGTATGAGTCTTAGTTATTAAAAGCTTCAAAACCAAAGGCAAGCTGAGTAACATACTCCAAGTGCACCCTCAATCGCATCCTTCAAATTGCCAAATTTGAACAGTTAGATCCCTGCACCCAATATATTCAATAGATTTCAAGAAAATACAATGGAACAAAAATAAGGTATTAACATCATCCATCCTTGAGGCCCTTCTGCACCAACTTTGATTGCAAAGGCAGCTTCAAAACCATTGGCAATAGCTGATTCTGCAACAAATTCAGAGTTGCCATCAAACCTGCATTTTGTCCCAAATTTGTAGATTTAGTGGTTGATATCAGAAAAGGCATACAATAAAAACAAGTTTTATGAACTACACTTCGAGAAAGCTCATTCAGAAGATTATTAATATTAACATTTTAATGTGCATATAATTATTACTGTCAACAACAGAATTATTCCTACATTAAGAACTGCCCTCAATCAACAAAGTTTAAAATATAACTCATGCAGATTAAACTGCTGTTAGTAATAAAAAAAAAATGCCTTTATTACTCCTAATGCACGTATAAGGATGCCTCTCAATGTCTAGTATGAGCAAGAGCATTACCACAAACAAATAGAGAGAAAATTATGAACTTACTTGTCAAGAATGAACAATGTGATATTGCCAGGGTCTGTAAACTTCAAAGCCAGCTTCTTAAAGAACCCCTGCTTATCATCCCCTCTATAAGCGATCGCGACTTCTTCTTCAAGCTCCGCACGTCTGGGCCCCCAACATCTCTAAGCTCCTTCCCTTCCCTTATATCAATCAACTGATAATCACCATCCTCAGACAACTTCCCGTAAGCGCTCTTCGCCGACTCATTCCCATAGCTCTTATTATCCTTAAACACCGGCGACAAGACCACCGCCACAACCAAAACCACGGCCCCTCCGACGACGACAAGTGGGTTCTCCGATCCAAACTAGGTGATACTATCAACAAATAGGTATAATTAGAACCAAATAAATATGGTTAGAATCAAATAATTATGTTTAGAATTTTTTATTGTAACTGACCAGTTTCAGTCATATTTACTTGATTTTAATTATAATTATTTAATACTAATTATATATGCTTGATTTTATTTATATAAATAAAAAATATATTGTATAAGTATAAAATAGCTATTATAATATTATATAAAGTATATTGCCGTATTAAATAGTACATTGATATAATTGATTGAAAATTTTAAAAATTAAAATAAGTTTTCAAAAAAAATAAAAATTTGTGAGACTGAGTTTAAGAAATTTTCTTAATTTTTAATTGAGATGATAATTTGTTATTGAATGGATTTGATGAACCTTGAATTTTTTTGCGCGATTACACACTCAATCCTTGACAACCATCCATACATCTACATTCTAGATTTGCAGTGCTTGAACTACATTGTACTTTTTCTGTGAGAGAACCAATTTGCACTACATTTATCTTAATTTAAGTATGCTGGTTTATTCATCTTTTTTCACAAAATTGGAATTATAATAACATTCAAGGTTTTTTCTGAAAATTTCCAATCAAATAAGCGTTGAAGTATTCAACGCAGGCCGTGGCTCTTTGTGCGAAGTTTACCAGCCAATGTCGCAGTCTCCATCTTCTTTATTTGAACAGGAGGAAAACATAAACAAATTCCACAGAAAAAACTATCATAATGGAATTTGTTTCTGATAAGATGCAAGAATGGAATTCTTCATGCAAAAGTGATGTCCAAGTTGTGATGCCCAGCTTATCTTCAAAGATGCAAAGCAGAAATAATGAGAAAACGAAATCCCGGAATGCCGCCGCCGTGCCAACTCCCATAAATCCAACAGCATCCCAGCCAAGCAGAGCAACCCAAGGAGCTCAGTCATGGCTTCCCTCCAAGCTGAGAAGCCTCACGATGAAGCACCCCTGCATGAAACCGAGTATGTAGCTTCTCACATGGTTGAGAAGGAAAGCCTCTTGGGTTCTCAAGTCACCGCTTACGAGCAAACTGCGGTGGACGAGAGCTGCACCGTCGAGAAAAAGGCAAAGGAGAGCAAGGAGAAGAAAAAGAAAGACGATAAGGAGAAGGGGGAAAAAGAGAAGAAGAAGAAGAAGGATGAGAAGGAGAAGAAGCAGAGGGATGCCAGCAAGGAGATCAAGACCGTGAGCATTGATGCTGATGCTGTAGTCATAAGCAAGGCTGGTAAAGTTGAGCATAAGTCTAAGGATGACAAGAAGAAAAAAAAGGAAAAGAAGAAGAGCAAGAGCAAGGATGATAGCACCAGCAGCAGTAGCAGCGACAGTGATGACGATAAGAAGGTAGGCATAATTAAATCAAAATATTACGAATCTTATTCATAATTGTATACTGAATTCGGTTTTGGATTGCAGAAGGGTGGGAAGGAGAAGAAGCACAAGTGAATAAAAAGAGATCTATCATAGTATTCTGAAGAATAAAAGTCTCCTACTGTTCTCTTTGAGGAATAGTACTTATGATTAAATTATTATATGGAATAATTGCTTGACCACTTGTATCATTATCTTTCTGTGTTTCAAATTCAATAAGAAAAATTTTACTTGGGTCTGAGTGCGGTATATAGTGTAAATTTCCTCGCTTTATTGTACTGCTTAAGCAATCAAAACTGGCGAGTCAATAGTGTTAACCCATGTGAGAAACAAAATTTGCTACCAAAGCTGACGGAATCTGGACCAACGCACTAATTCTATCCACGAGGATTTTTCAAATTTCCAATTTGCCTCAACAAACATGACAGAAAGGTCTTTTCGGAGAATATAATGAAATTAGAATGAACAAACTTCACAGAAAGCCTGTGGTGTTAGCATAACACCTTGAATACTATTTATTATTAGGAGTCTTATAACTTTGTTCTCAGATCAATAAATTTAGAACTAATTAGGTACACTCCCAAAATATTTCTTAATTATAAAAAATCTTTCAAATTTTTTATAACTACCTACATTCTCTCCTTTTCAAAATATTTATTTATATCTCTGATTATTATTTAATCAATTTTTTTCCAAAAATTTCGCTTTCACCGTTCATAATTTTACAATTAAATTTTTAAAAAACTTATTTTCTCGCATTCCACTCTTTCTCCTAAAACACTTATAAATAAATATTTTGAATATTTTTATTTATAAAAAAGTCCACATACTAATATTTTTCAAAAAAATATTTATAAAATAGCTGAAATATTTTAAATATTTTATAAATAAATCATAATATTTGTATTTTTTATAAATAAGCCCCTTGAATTTGTTTATTTATAAAAATATCAAAATGCTAATATTTAAAAAAAAATATTTATAAATGAGCTGAAATATTTTAAATATTTTATAAATAAATCCTAATATTTGTATATTTACAAATAAGCCCCTTGAATTTTTTTATTTATAAAAATTCTAAATATTAATAATTTTTAAAATAAAAATTTGTAAAAAGGACCTTAAATATTTTAAATTTTTTACAAATAAACCTTATCACATCAGAAAATTTAATTAACAACTTTTTCTATTTTATGCATGTAGTACTCCGTCCTTTGAATTTATTTTACTTATAAATAAATCCAAAATTTATAAGTTTAAAAAAAAAAGTTGAATGTATTAAAACTTAAATTTATAAAATACAAGCTCAATATTTTGTATATTTACAAATATACCCCTCAAAATTTTTTGTTTATAAATAAGCCCAAATTTTATCAATTTTTTAATAAAATTTCACAATATTGAAGTTTTAAAAATTAAAATTTTGAATTACATTAGTATTTGTACATTTACAAATAGATCCCATAAGTATTTTTATTTATAAATAAGTTCAAAATTTTATCATCTTTAAAATAAAATTTTACAAAAAAGACATTGAAGGTTTTAAAACTTAAAATTTCAAATTACAAGTTTATATTTGTACATTTATAAATAGACCCCTAAAATATATTTGCTTATAAATAAGTCCAAATTTTATTATTTTTCAAATAAAATTTTACAAAGAAGACATTGAAAGTTTTAAAACTTAAAATTTGAAATTACAAGTTTCATATTTATACATTTACAAATAGACCCTTTGAATCTTTTTATTTATAAATAAGTCAAAATTTTTTATCATTTTTTAAATTAAATTTTACAAAGAAGATATTGAAGGTTTTAAAACTTAAAATTTAAAATTACAAATTTAATATTTGTACATTTAGAAATAGACCCCTTGAATATTTTTATTTATAAATAAGTCCAAAATTTATTTATTTTAAAATTAAATTTTATGAATAAATCATTGAAGGTTTGAAAAGTTAAAATTTAAAATTACAAGTTTCATGTTTGTACATTTACAAATACATCCCTTGAATATTTTTTATTTATAAATAAGTTTAAATTTTTTATCATATTTTAAATAAAAGTTTACGAAAAAGACATTGAAGGTTTTTTAATTTAAAATTTAAAATTACAAGTTTAATATTTGTACATTTATAAATAAATCTATTAAATATTTTGATTTATAAATAAGTCTAAATTTTGACAAAAATTTGTTTAAAATTAACATGAAAAATTAGGTATTTCCTGTAATAAGATTATAATTAACATATGCATATTAAAAGACATAACTAATCATATGGATACAATATATTCTAATATTATACATCATAATACATACGTTATAGTGCTTACATCCAAAATAGTAGTGATGAATATATAGTATATTTGCAGATAAGAATCTAATGAACTTACACGCAGATATTAACTCATTCTGATATCACAACATTACAATCCAAAAATAAAAGTTGGAAAATCACACCATTATAATAAAAAAATCACATGAAAGATATCGTCCAATATCTGATGAACTTCCTGCAAAAAAACATAATGACATTTATTAATATATTATTTCAAAATCACATAAAATAAGATCAAAAAAATTGTCAATATTTTTTAAGAAAAACTTACATAGTAAATGCATACTAAAATTGAGAAAACATATAGAGAGATTCCATGATGACTTCAACATCTATAGTGGCATCTTTAGAACATTAACCATGCACGGGGGGTGAGGGGGTGGTGGAGGGGTGGAACATTGACCATGCACAAGGGGGGTAGTGATATTTATTAATGTATTATTTAAAAATCACATAAAATAATATCAAAAAAATTATCAATATTTTTTGAGAAAAACTCACATGATAAATGTATACTAAAATTGAGAAAACACATAGAGGGATTCACAATGTATTCAGCATCTACAGTGGCATCTCTGGAACATTGACCATGCATGGAGACGACGGCGGTGGCGGCTGTGGG